>WUAM01010367.1:79326-382694 GCA_024336885.1 Actenoides hombroni | reverse complement strand
GATGCCGGGTGAGGTGGGAGCTCTGTCTGAAGCTCTTGCCACAGTCAGCACAGGAGAAAGGCTTCTCACCAGTGTGGGTGCGGCGGTGCCTGGTGAGCTTGGACTTGTGGCCAAAACTCTTGCCGCAGTCATCACAACGGTACAGCTTCTTACTGGGGTGGGTCTGCGTGGCCTTCACGAGCTCTGAGTGCTGGCTGAAGCTCTGCTGGCCATCATCACATGTGCTGGTGGTGACCGTGGTGTCCGGCAGCTTCCCCTCAGAATGGCACAGCCTGCCATCCTTGCAGAGGTGGTGGTGGAGATGCTGTCTGCACTCAGAGCTGTGGCTGAAGCTCTTGCTGCAGGCACCACTGTCATCCAGACTCTCAGCGGTGTGGACACGCCGGTGCTGGAAGAAGTGGGAGAGGTGGCGGAAGGTGTCAGCGCAGTGGGCATGGACTTTTTTTGGGGGGGCTTCGTTTGGGTGTCGTTCACAGGGCTGAGTCAGGGGAGGGTGATTAAAGCCTAATGAGCTGGGGCATCGCCACCTTTTCCCCCCTCTCCCCGTCCCTGCTGCCCTCTGGCCGTTAACCACCCGGGTTTTATTTAAGTAGCTTACCTAGGACTTAATTAAATCTTAGGGCTAACGAGCAACAACCCTCGCGCCCCGATCGACGGCACCTTCCAACGCTTCGGAGGGATCCCGCTTTTGCTTGAAAAAAGCTGGGGAAAAAAAGGACCCAATCCTCCTTTTATTCCGCATCACGCGGCCTTTGGGGTCCCAGCGCCGAGCAGAGACCCGGCCTGGCCCTTTCCAGCCAGTTCCTCAGCACCTGGGCTTGAAACCAGAGCCCCTCGCTTCTTCTTCGAGGCTATTGAGCCTCCCCGAGTTAATTTAAGGCCTCCCCGAGCTGCTTTTTACCAGGAGCTTTGATGCTTCCTCTTTATGATTTACTTAACTCTTCATTCCTCTCATCACCCGCCCTCCCTCACGGGCTCCTGGTCACGGGAGGGGTGGGCAGGAGCTTTGCCCTCTTCTCCTTCCCCGGCCAGAGGGGTGTTTGCTGGGGTTGGTTTTTACCACGCCGGGTGGGATCGTGCTGCACCCCGGGCTCCAAATGAGAGCGGGAGGAAAGCACTCGGGTGGAACTGGGTGGTGGAGCTCTTCCCACTGGGCTCTGCTCCTCCCCGGGGTTTAAAATAGCTCCGGGCTTCGCTATCAGCTTTCCCCTCCCCTCCTCTTTTCGTTTGCAGGGAGACTTAGTTATTTTTCCCCTCGGTGAAACCAAACTTCCCCCCCTGCTCCGGCCGCACCGACCCCGTCAGGGGGTCAAAGACGGGACGCAGGGAGCTGTGCCCCCCAACCCAGCCCGGTGTCACCCCCCCAAGCTGCCCCGTCACACCAGGGGCTGGCTGCCAGCCAGGGAAGCTGTCAGTGTCCGGCTGTCCTTCAGCCTCCAGCTAACCGAGGCTCCTCGTCCTGCCCCTGCGGGGAGAGCTTTGCTGCCGGGCAGAAATGGAACCCGTGGTGCTAAAAAAAAAAAATAAATGGAGTGGGTTTTGTTGCGTTGGCGGGGGTCCCGTCGTGGCCTCGCAGACCGAGGAATCCCACCGCCCTTACTGGTTTTTGCCCAGGGTGGAGGTGGCAAAGCAGGAACGCGGAGCCTCCGCTCCCAGTCCTGGTTTGATCAGCGGCTCGGGAAGGTCTCCCAGTCCCGATTCCCAGCTCCTGAGGGCTCTGCACCCTCTCCAGCACCATCCTGCTCCACCAGCCCGGCCCGTTTGGCTCCGGGGGGACTGGAGGAGAGTCCCCTGTTAATAACTCAGCACTGGGATGGCGGCAATTTAATAATTTTTTTATTAAATAACCTTCTTGGAGGGGTGTTTCTAAAAAAAATAAATAGAGGACTAACTAAAAAAAACCAAAGCAAACTCCTTTGTCTTTGATATGACCCTCAGTGAAATGGTACAAATTAGCAAGAAGGAAAATATCCACCTTCAGTATGCACGAAGATTTCCATTTCCCCATAATTTGTACTTGTTTTGTGTACATACATCACTATGTAAATCAGCAAAGAATCAAGAATTTTACATCCAAAAGGAGATTTTTCAAGAAAACTCTGAGCTTAAAAAAAACAAAGAGTGGGGCGTTGCACAGAGGAAGGCTATTCCCTTTTCTGAAGACCTTAAGAATTAATGAAGACACAGTCGATGTTTCTTTTGATACTCGTTACCACAGTGCATCTAATATCTGTAAATTTTCCATTAAGAATACGATTACTGTGTTTTAGTGTAATCATGCATGCTTTAGAAACACAGCATTTTCACTACCTCTGCATCTCTGATCACACACATATATTTCAGGATGTCTGTAAGGAAAATGCATGAGCAACTGACCTGATCCCTGGAAACCTGTGCAGCTCACTGGATTATTGACCAACCACTGGGGACAAGACTAATGTCTAAGCATTAGTCTCCAGTGTCATCTGACTCACCCTCTAAACTCTATTGACTTTATTAGCTAGATGGCCATCAACTCTTGAGTGCTCGGGCATCTAATTAGACGGCACACAAACTTTGAACATCTAAACATAGTTTCCTAAATCTGGTGCTGCAACCTGCCTGATGGGTCTGTACAGTCCCTTCTGAATTATTCAGTCAGTGTGAACACTAACAACCTCATGTTCCCATGACTTACTAGCTTGCCCCTGCGAAAGCAGCTAAGCCGCTCCTGAATCTGGAAAGCACATTTGGAAAGCAAGACAGCAGAATTTACAGTATTGCATCTTAGCAAAAATCATCAGTCCGATCCCATCTTCACAGAGCCATCCTAGTCTCTGCTACTATGGTCTGATGAACGCTTAGTGTGTCAAAACCAACCAGAGGGTCCTTTTGAGGTTAATAAAAGGTGGGGGTAGGCATGTCAGATGTAATGGCCCTTCATATCTGGATTTCTGTACCCATGTTTCTCTCTTACCCCTGTTCTGCTAGTCTGTGGATGTGACTTGTTGCTTCTTACCTGCTTGTATGAGTCTGGACAGACAGCTCAAGTTCCAGTAGCAGGGTCATATTATTAGTGAGAAGAAAGCAAGCAAAGGACAGGAGTGACGAAAGGAGACAGATGGAGACTCAGAAAACAGTCTATAAAAAGGTGGGATTCTTATTTTATAAATATCTAGGCCCAGGTTCTAGCATCAATTTTCCTTTATATTCCATGTATGACAATCCCAGGGTGTCAAAATCTGACCCCCAAAAATATTATCTAACAGAGCTTGTGTAAAGGGTGCTTGCAACCCAAAATTCACAACCGATTTATGACCCTCCTTGATTAAGTCCCAATGAAAAGGCACCCACTGTATCGGCCCCCCCTGCACTACCATAACCGGGAATGCAAACAGCACATCAGTTATTCTGTCCCTCAGAGCTCCCTCATACACATTCCTCCACCGCTCGCTAGGATCACAGCCCACACATTGCCCCCCCACTCGTTTTTGTCTTTCACTGTACATTGTTACTGGGGGATCATCCCACTCATCATCACTGACCTCCGGCAGCAGTGGATAATCTATTGCAGGGTCAGGTGGGGAGGTCAAGATCTTAGGAATGTCTCTCGGTGCTGCTGTCGGAGGGACCTTATTATGCCGAGGAGGTTTTATTGGAGAGGTTGGGTTTGGAGTTGCTTCCATACCCATGCCCAGGCAATGTGGGTTACGGTGAACACTCTCTGTGGGACAATTTCCCTCCTCACTTGCACCCCCCTTATCCTCGACTTGCTCTATAGGTGCTGTTGGTGCAATCGGTGCAGGCAAAAGGGGGTCCGGTGGAGATGAAAATGGATTAGGTGGGGTGAGAACAGATTTATGGCCGGCCGTACTGCTGCTTCTGCCCCGGATGCAGCCTTTCTTTCTGCTCTCATAGCCTGCAGTGTGGTTAGTACTAATTTCCACGATATCACCAAGTCCGATGCTACTTCATCTCCTTTCTCTACAGCGTCCTTTACTTTTTCTCCAATACCCTCCCAGGTTCCTGGCTTAAATGCCAAAGCTGGATCAGGGGCATACCCTTGATTGCAGCACAACCTTAAGAGCCACCATAACGAACATTCCTCATACTTCAGTCCTTCCTTAGAAAGGATGTGCTTCAAAATGTGTCTTCTTCATCTTGCTGCCACTTACCTTTCTTCCAGCACGCTGATTTACCTGTTACCACGTCTCTCTTGGACACCCAGTTACAGTCCTGTCATCTCCTGACCGCGGTGAGTCCCCTGACTTTTGTTTTCCCTTCGACTCCGGTCCTGTGGAATCGTATCACGTCGGGGTCACCAAATGTAGCGTGCAGGGACAGACTCTGAGAGCACAGCCAATATGGTTGTAATCAGACGTCGCTTTATTAAGCTCAACGAGCTTCATATATACACAAAACGATGCCAATCACGCACCCAGGTTACTTCTCATTGGTCCCACACTCAACCCCAGAGTCTGTTCACGCGCCCTAAGCTAATCCATCATTGGCTCTCCTACACCACCCCCATCACCACCCCCCATCCTGGTTATCTTCTACTTTCTTCTGCTTTATCTTCTTCCTTCACTGCTTTGCTTCCTCCTTCCGCACCGACAAGAAAAACCCCAAAAGGGGCTTTTTTTTTTTACTCCCCGGCCCTTTCCACCCCAGCCCTTTGTGTGGCTGCGGCACCACAAGCCCCGGCAACGCGTGCCCGGAAGAATCCCCCCCCCAGACCCCCCGTTCCCTCCCAGCTCGAAAGAAGGGGGGGACTCTAAGCGAAGAACAGGAGCCTGGTTTGGACGGGGGCTGAGCTTGGGCACGTCAGCTCCAGCACCGCTGCTCGCAGGGAGGGTCTCACAGCCGAGGGGAGAAGCGCTGCCCCCCGAGCCCCCTGTTACAGACAGCTCCCTCGCCATGCTCCGAGCTCCAGGGAAAGGCGGGCTGGCTCCAAAGCTGGGCTGCTTTCTCCCTCCTCTCCCAGCTCGCCCGCCCCGCCGACCAGAGCAGCAGCCGCAGCCAGCGGCCGCCCTGCCGCAGAGGGGGTGGAGAGGCTCTGCCACCCGGCATCGCCCGGCCACCCGCCCTGCGCTACAACCCACGGCGACACGCTGACCCACGGCGACACGCTGACCCACACTGACCCACACTGACAAACCCACCCACGGCGACACGCTGACCCACACTGACAAACCAACCCACGGCAACACGCCGACCCACGGCGACATGCCAACCCACGGTGACACGCTGACCCACACCACCACACTGACCCACAGCAACACGCCAACACACCAACCCACACCAACCCACAGCAACACGCCAACCCACAGCAACACGCCAGTCCACGCCAACCCACGTCCACACGCCAACCCACAGCAACATGCCAACCCACAGTGACACGCCAACCCACACTGACCCACAGCGACACGCCAACCTGCACCAACACGTCAACCCACAGCAACACACACCAATCCACAGCAACACACCAACCCACACCGACACACCAACCCACACCAACCCACAGTGACACACCAACACAACAACCCATGCTGACATGCCAGCCTGTGCCAACACGTCAACCCGTGCTGACACGTCAACCCACAGCAACACACGCCAACCCACAGCGACACACGCCAACCCACAGTGACACGCCAACCCACAGTGACACGCCAACCCACACCAACCCACACCAACCCACAGCGACACGCCAACCCACAGCGACACGCCAATCCACGCCAACCCACAGTGACACGCCAACACAACAACCCATGCTGACATGCCAGCCTGTGCCAACACATCAACCCGTGCTGACATGTCAACCCACAGCAACACACGCCAACCCACAGTGACACGCCAACCCACACCAACCCACAGCGACACGCCAACCCACAGTGACCCACAGCGAGACGCAAACCCACAGCAACCCGCAGCGTCACGCAAACCCACAGCAACACGCCAACCCACACCAACCCGGAGTGAGAGAAGAAGCCAGCCACAGTTGATGTCCTTGATTGTGTTCTTATCTGAGGCCCCATACAACACTTGCCTCCTCCAGGATGTGCCATTCACAGTTATAGAAGTTGATATCCTTGCTTGCATTCCTGCCTTGAGGCCCCTTACAATGTTTCTGTCCTTGATATATAACAATTGTAAAGAGAGTGGGCTTGGTAAATTACATTACTAACTCTGCTAATTTTGTGTATAAATATAGCACGGACAATCTCAGTAGGTGTGAATGTTAGGAGGAACAATCCCCTGTGCACCCAGCGCAGTAATAAAGCAATGTCGGCTTTCTAAGCTATCATTTAGTTTGGAGAGTTTTCTTAGGAGGTTCTTTAACAAGATCACAGTGATTACATTCACTTCATGATTTTGGGTAAACTAAAAGCTTTCACTTCATTATCCTACAATCTTACAACACATATAAAAATGAAATCAGTTAAAAAGAAATTATTTTGTTACTTACATCACTGCAGAACTGTAATAATTGAAAAAGCAAGGGTTCTAAACCCTGACAAAATAAAAAAACACAGATTTTTGCACACAACAATACCTAGTCCTGTAAGATTAGCCATGATGCCACCACAGGTCTACTTAATGCAAATAATTGACATTAGTTAACAATAGACTGTTATTCTTATAAAAACAGCATCCTCCTCCTTATCGTCTCCATCTACTCATTTTTGTATCAGTAGAGAATTAAGTTAAATTTGTTTAAATAATTTAACTTTTCAATTTCATTATAATGCTTATTTCTGACTTTGTCCAAGGATAATTCCTATTCTCCTCTGTGATAATCAATTAGGGGTAGTCACTTGAGAACTTTCCTGTGAACAAGCCAATACCAAATTTTACTCTTGTTCTACAGCAAGAGAATAATATCATTCACCAGGACTTGAAAGCAGAAAGTGTATTCTACACCAGTAGCAGCTGTGTTACGGTGGGAAACTTTGGATTCAGCACAGTGTTGCGCAGAAACAATTGAAATTAGCAAAACTCATTACTGCTGATAAACATCTGGAGAATAGAGAAGACAGGGAGACTAGGTGAAGATCCGGTGGCCTGTGTTGTGATGGCACTGAGGAGGAATGTGGAGTGGGGCAAGATGTGGCCCCATTCTTCCATTCTCCTGCTCACTGCAGCAATTATCTGTGTCTCACAGAAGACAACAAAGAAGTCATCAATGCTCGTGCAACTGTATGGGAGAACTCCACTGGTCCGAGGGATCGGAATGTAAGCTTGATATCGACCTTGAGCAGATAACTATGTACCCTTGAAGAAGCCAGAAAGTCCAGAGAAGAGCTGCCAGACAGCAATTAGAGAAAGCTTATCAAAGTTACAGCAGAGAGAAAGAAGTATCCAAGTATGAAGAGGGGCTCCAGAACTGGACGCAGTACTCCAGGTGAGGTCTCACGAGAGTGGAGTAGAGGGGGAGAATCACCTCCCTCAACCTGCTGGCCACGCTTTTCTTGATGCAGCCCAGGATACGATTGGCTTTCTGGGCTGCAAGAGCACACTGATGACTCATGTTGAGCTTCTCATCCACCAATACTCCCAAGTTCTTTTCTTCAGGGCTGCTCTCAAACTGTTCTCAGCAGCACACTTGCAAGGAAAGATCCTGGTGCGACCCTGGCACTGTAATAAAGAATACCTGCTTAATAGTCTCTTGGACTATTGAGTTTGATTTCTTTGTTTCGGTTTTAACTTTTAAATTGTCTCAGTGCAAGCGCCTTAGCCAGGGCTCTGCAACAGAATTCTCAGAAATACCTTTTGACTTTGAAAAACTTCTCAGTGCTAGCCCTTGGGCTCTGGGGGGCAATCATGTCACTTGCACCCTTAATGCGGCAGGCTGTGCTTCCATCACTGGGGCATTCAATTCCAGGTGTATTGGACACCCCTCCATGTGAAAGTAAACTGTGGTCTGCACTCTGCTGCCAACTGAATTGAAAAAATCACATTGTCAATGTCAATTGACAGTTGTCTGGCAACAGATAGAAACGATGTGTAAACATGCCAACAGCCACTTGCTCCAGTGCAGGTATGTCCACACTGGGGAACAGGAATCATGGCAAAAAGTGCCAGTAAGGAGCTCTTTTGGGCACTTTTTGAAGCCAGGAAAGAGGCACACCTCTGCTGGGGGATGGCAGTTCTTGGGCAGGCTGCTGATGTGGCGTGAGTAGAGACAGAACCACTGGGGCAAATCGAAATGAGGTGTAAAAACACCAAGGTCACCTGCCATGACCACACCCTCCCTGCATATAAAGAAGCCCTGAGGGACTGTGTTGTGGGAAGTCTCAGCTTGTCTGAGGAATTAGAATGTGAGTTAGATAAATAACCTTGAGTGAACATCTGTGTACCCTTGAGGTGCAGAAAGTCCTGAGAAAAGAACCACCAGTTCACAAACAGAGAAAGCTTATCAATGTTGAGGGGAACAGAGGGCCCCATATGTCAACCAGATCCATACCACAGGGAAGTCTGCTCCCTCCCTGGGGCCTGTGTTATAGATGTTAATAGGAAACTCTCTGGTCTGGTGCAGCCCTCTGATTATTACCCACTATTGGTTATCCAGGTTGGTAGTGAAGTTACAGAGAGAAGTCCAAAAGCAATTAAAAAGGACTTCAGGGCATTGGGTCAATTGGCTGAAGGTTCAGGTGCACAGGTAGTATTTTCCTAAATCCCTTAAGTGGCAGGGAAGAATACCGAAAGAAAGGAAAGCACACCTTATTAACATGTGTCTCAGAGACTGGTGCTGCTGTTCCCCTGCAGGTTAATAAACCTCTTTCTTCCCATAGTCTCCCAAATGCATGTACCACCCCATATGCATATTTAGAACAGTTTGTACAGGATAATAGTATATTAACAGGAGGAAAGCAATAAAATGAGATGTCTGCCCATGACAGTAAGCATGTCTGTCTAAGTAAAACCCCTTCTTTTCTCTTTACAGTATCTGAGCATCTGTATAACTCAAATGTCCTGTCCTAAATCATTCTGAGGAAAGCAGATCTCCCAAACCTGCTGTTTGCCAGATCCAGGTAGAAGAGCAATAAAAACTACAAGATGTTTTGTTATGGTGTTTAGAATTATATAATCATAAGAGTCAGAGGTCTTTTGTTTAGAAGTTTTCTGTTGGCAGTAAAACTCAAAATACTACATAGTAGCAACACTATGCTGACATGGGAATTGGAACAATTTGGTGATGCTTCTCTGAGCTCTTTGACTTGCTGACCCTGACATATTACTGTCTTACAGCTACAAACCTGTGAGACATCGCTCTCATTTTCCTGGGTGGTCAAACCAGTCACATTCCCAATTAACCTGTTGACCTAGCACTTGCAGATAGGATTGAATTTCTGATCAGATAATGGCTTTGTTTGGGACAGCAAACATTTACTTTCTGGAACCATTGTTAAGTGTTAGTGCTAATACTACATTCATTGCTTGTACATATAAATCAAAGATCTGGGCAGCACTGCTAGTTAGGAAGGCTTGTTATCTAGCTTTTACATATTAAAGTGTATTATTCTGAATAACCAAGCAACAATATAGCTCATTTTCTACCAACAAATGTGGAGTAAGCACTCTTTTACTAAAAAATTCAGCTGCCAAAAATGAATTGGCTTTACACTGACTTTGCCTGGCAATGATTTTTTCAGTAGGTGTAAAATCCTCATCACCTAATTTATTTATAGCCCCTATTTCAGATAATTTACTGGTTAGACCTTCCCAGGTGATGCAGAAGCAGGACATTTTTTTCCTGAGTAGTTGCATAGAACTTGACATCTTCATCACCTATACAGCGTGGAGAAGCAATTAAAAAAAAAGAAGAATACGTCTATTCAACATGTATGCAAAGCCAGTGAGTTGTTTCTGCATCTCCCTCTGATGGAATTACCATTCCCCCAGTTTCACTTAGATTTGTCAGCCTTCAACAGTTCTTCATTCTGGTGATTGATTCATGGACTCCATCTTGGTGCAGAAACGAAGACCTTTATTGCTACTTCACACAAACCTTATATACCCCAGTGCCCCTAGTCCCAGTAACTTTCCACCAATACATGCAAGTCAACAAAACCCTTACAAGGTAGAAATATTTACTTTGTCTAACAACCCAGCTTCCCTTTATCATAGCTCAGCAGCGCGCTCCCGGCATGCCGAGGGACACCAACATGGCGCACAGGAAGCCCCGTGCCCCGGGACTACAGCTCCCAGCATGCCGTGGGCTCAAACATGGCTCATAGGAAGCCCCGTGCCCCGAGACTACAGCTCCCGGCATGACGAGGGCCACCAACATGGCTCACAGGAAGCCCCGTGCCCTGTGACTACATCTCCCGGCATGCCTAGGGCACAAACATGGCGCACAGGAAGCCACTCTACCCAGGGACTACAGCTCCCGGAATGCCGAGGGCACTAACATGGCGCACAGGAAGCCCCGTGCCCCCGGACTACACCTCCCGGAATGCCAAGGGCTACAAACATGGCGCACAGGAAGCCCCGTGCCCCGGGACTACAGCTCCCGGAATGCCAAGGGCTACAAACATGGAGCTCAGGAAGCCCCGTGCCCCAGAACTACTGCTCCCGGCAGGCCGTGTGTGATCATCATGGCGTGCAGGAATCCCCGTGCCTCGGGAATGCAGCTCCCGGCATGCCGAGGGACACCAACATGGCGTACAGGAAGCCTCGTTCCCCTGGAAAACAGCTGCCGGCATGCCCTGGGCGCAAACATGTTGCACAGGTAGCCCCGTGCCCCAGTACTACAGCTCCCGGCATGCCGAGGACACAAACATGGCGCCCAGGAAGCCACGTGCTCCGCGACTACAGCTCCCGGGATGCAAAGGGGCACAAACATGGCTCACAGGAAGCCCTGTGCCCCGGGACTACAGCTCCCGGCATGCTGAGGGACACCAACGTGGCGCCCAGGAAGCCCCGTGCGCCACGACGACAGCTCCCGGCATGCCGAGGGACACCAACATGGCGCACAGGAAGCCCCGTGCCCAGCGACTACAGCTCCCAACATGCCGAGGAACACCAACATGGCGCACAGGAAGACCCGTGCCCCACGACTACAGCTCCGTGCATGCGGAGGGAAACCATCATGGAGCACAGGAAGCCCCGTGCCCCGGAACTACTGCTCCCGGCATGCCGTGGGCACAAACATGGCGCACAGGAAGCCACTTACCCAGGGACTACAGCTCCCGGAATGCCGAGGGCACTAACATGGCGCCCAAGAAGCCCCGTGCCCCGGGACTACAGCTCCCGGCATGCCTAGGGCTACCAACATGGCTCACAGGAAGCCCCGTGCCCCACGACTACAGCTCCCGGCATGCCGAGGGACACCAACATGGCTCACAGGAAGCCACGTGCCCCGGGACTACTGCTCCCGGCATGCCGAGGGCACAAACATGGCTCCCAGGAAGCCCCGTGCCCCGCAACCTACTGCTCCCGGCAGGCCGTGTGCGGCCATCATGACGTACAGGAATCCCCGGGCCCCGGGACCGGAGCCCCCGGGATGCCAAGGGGCCCCAATGATAACACCTCATGTTTAGAGTTACTACCAAGGGTTGGTATGCAGACCAAGGCCACTGCTGGATCTTGTGTACCACATTGGGGGCTGCAGACAGTAAAAGGTGGCACCTGCAGGGAGAAGCAGACAGGACAGGTGACCCCAAACTGACCAACGAGGTATTCCATCCCATATACGTCATATTTAGCTTAGAGCTAAGGGATCTGAGGGGTCTCTGGGCTCTTCTCCCCTCTGGGACTGCTTTTTGCCAGCTTTTGCTTGGCTTGGCTCAGGTTCTTTCCTCAGAGTACCCAAGGAGGATTCTGTCTGTTCTGCCTTCAGTCACAGTCTGTGTGTTCCTGAACCCAGTACCAGAATCCAGCTCCTGAACACACCTCCTGTCTGCTGCGGGGCCCAGTCTAGGACTCCCCCGGTTCCTGCTCCACAGCATCAGTGGTGACGGTGATGTAATTACCATCAGGGGGGTTGGGTTTGATAATGGTCTTGTATATATTTGCATACATTCCATTTTTATAATCATTAATTTCATTTTTATTAAAGCTGTTCTAGTTTCCTTTTCTAATCACTAAGTCTCTCTCCCTTATTCCCTTTCTCTTCCCACTTTGGGGAGGGAGAGGGGTTAACAGAGAGCGTCTGTTATAGGTCCAAGGGGCAGCCCTGACCCTAAACTGTGACAGATTTATTGGCTCCCGACGTGGGGCACGATGGAAAAAGGTATTGAGTATTTGAGAGAATTAGCTGTGCGACAGGTGATTTATGGTGACAGGCAAGTAGTGAACCCTGATGCAATCCCATGCCAGCGACCCATCTTGCAGAATTTTGTGCGGAGTGCCCCATCAGCATATTCCCACACATTGTCAACATTGGTCTGGGAAACAAATGACAAGGTACCAACTGTGGCAGCAGTGGTCAGGAGAGCACGACAGTATGAAGACAGTGTTTCTGGTTCTCTACAGGTCTGTGTATCAGCCCTGGAGAGATCAGTTGAAAAACTGATTGAAAAAATAGAGAGAAGGGAGAACAGATCCTATTCATCCCCTCAGTGGACCCGAGTTGAAGCCACTAGGAGAATGTGTTCTTCTTTGAGACCAGCTAAACAGGAACAGTATATGTCACGACATACCCTGTGGTCTCTTCTCCATGCCTTTGGAGAGAAAATGAGGAGATGGGATGGAAAACCTATCACTGCTCTACAGGCACGAGTACTCTACTTACAAGGTAAACCAAATAGAAGACAGAATTCTTCCAGAAGGGAAGCTGCTCCAGTCCGCTATGAGCAGTCCTCTGGTCCAACTACATGGGCCTCAGGTCAAAACGTGAGTAGGGGGAATGAAAATGTGATTCCTGTAATCAATACCAATCCTGTAAATAGTGCAAATCCTGTCACCTGCACGCTCACTTTTCGTACACTCACTTTTTGCACACTCATTTCTTGCACACTCACTTTTTCGACACTCACTTTTCGCACGCTGATTTCTTGCACACTCACTTTTTGCACACTTATTTCTTGCACGCTCGCTTTTTGCACACTCACTTTTTGCACACTTATTCTTTTCACACACACTTTTTGCACACTTTTTCCTTGCACACTTATTCATTGCACACTCACTCCTTGCACACTCACTTTTTGCACACTTATTCCTTGCACACTCGGTTTTTGCACACTTATTCCTTGCACACTCGCTTTCTGCACACTTATTCCTTGCACACTCACTTTTTGCACCCTTATTCCTTGCACACTCGGTTTTTGCACACTTATTCCTTGCACACTCGCTTTTTGCACACTTATTCCTTGCACACTCACTTTTTGCACCCTCACGTTTTGCACACTTATTCTTTGCAAACTCGCTTCTTGCACACTTATTCCTTGCACACTCACTTTTTGCACACTTATTCCTTGCACACTCGCTTTTTCACACTCACTCCTTGCACACTCGATTTTGCACACTTACTCCTTGCACACTCACTCCTTGCACACTCATTTCTTCCACACTCACTCTTTGCACACTCACTCCTTGCACACTCACTTCTTGCACACTTATTACTTGCACACTCAATTTTTGCACACTTATTTCTTGCACACTCGCTTTTTGAACACTCACTTTTTGCACACTCACTCCTTGCACACTCGCTCCTTGCACACTCATTTCTTGCACACTCACTTTTTGCACACGTAATCCTTGCACACTCTCTTTTTGCACACTTACTCCTTGCACACTCTTTTTGCACACTTATTCCTTGCACACTCGCTTTTTGCACACTCACTTTTTGCACACGTATTCCTTGCACACTCACTTTTTGCACACTCACTCCTTGCACACTCATTCCTTGCACACTTATTCCTTGCACACTCCTTTTTTCTCACTCACTCCTTGCATACATTTTTTATACACTTATTCCTTACACACTCTCTCTTTGCACACTCACTTTTTGCACACTTATTCCTTGCACACTCGCTTTTTTCACACTCACTCCTTGCACACTCACTCCTTGCACACTTATTCCCTGCACACTCGCTTTTTGCACACTGTTCCTTGCACACTCACTTTTTGCACACTCACTCCTTGCACACTCGCTCCTTGCACACTCATTTCTTGCACACTCACTTTTTCCACACGTATTCCTTGCACACTCACTTTTTGCACACTCACTCCTTGCACACTTATTTCTTGCACACTTATTCCTTGCACACTCTCTTTTTGCACACTTATTCCTTGCACACTCGCTTTTTGCACACTCACTTTTTGCACACGTATTCCTTGCACACTCATTTAGGTCACTAAAAGAACACAGTGTTGAAGAAGAGAAGATGAAGTAAATGTCCACCAGAGGTCACGAAAGACCACCGAGGGGAGAAAAGACCCTAACCCTAATTTTATTACGAATGCTCGGACTGTGTAAATTAATTCCAGGAAGCCATTAGCATAAGACTGCCCTTTCTAAGAAATAGAATGAATATGTATGTTTAGCCTGCATCTAAACTATGTACCTAGCTTGCATCGGTACGCACATTTGGAGGAGTGATCCCCTGTGCGTCCAGTGTCGCAAAATAAAGAATGCCTGCTTAATAATTTCGGATATTGAGTTTTTCACTGCAATTTTACACAGAGGAACAACACTTTTGTTGGTTTTTTTTTTCTCTTTGTTTTGGTTTGTTGCTTTTTTTCTCCTTCTCCTATGGAGCACAGGTATTGATACATTTGTAAGGAAACCAGGTGTGTTCTGTATTATTAAAGTGTAAAGAACTGTGACAACCAAAAGGGACTTGGACCAATCAGAATGAAGACCATTCTCATCACTAAGGAAACTATAAAATAAACAAGTTATAAGATAACCGTAAGAGGGACTGATAGCCAACTTTCACCTATAAAAGGAAGAAGCAGCCTAGAATTCACCCCTGTCTGTCTGTCTGTCTGTCTCTCCTTCTGCAAAGGCTCAAATGCTCATGCTCCAAGTGCTGGAAATGCTCTCAACCTATTGTTGCTGCAAGCCCTTTTATAATCCTTCTGTCTGATTTCCTGTTTCTGTGTAACCAGAATGTTACAGCATTACAAGAACGCAGCAGGCGAGAGACTACTTCCAAAGCGTCGATTTACTCATGAATAGCAGTTCAAGTACTCTTCCTTAAGCCTGCTTTCTAAAACCTACTGTCTCCATCAGAGGCAAGTAACACAAGCCACACCTCCTCACGACCCTGTCTTCCTTCCGCAGGGCAAAGGACTTGACAACGCCAACCCACCACATAGCCTGTCGGCTGGAGGGGGTGGGCAGAGGCAGGGACCACTGCTTCATACAGGTACTCGAAGCAACAAGGAGACAGCAGCAAGAGGGAGCCCCCCGCGCAGTGCACCTCCACCAAGTCGTCCCTGTACAGCACCGTCAGGCTTTCCACGTCCATCTCGCCAGAAGGGGCTACGCAGGACAACGAGGAATCAACAGAAGGTAGCCGGGGCCTCGAGGCAAGTAGCCCAAGGTGATACCTTGTTGTGGACTGTAGAAAATGCTGAGAAATGTTGCTTTTGAAAACTGTAGAATAAGTATAATCATCTTTATATTAACTTGAGGAATAAAAGACTTAAACTGCCCCATCAAGAATCGTTTACCAAAGACTAGAAGCCTTAAGTGGTCTTACTGGAAACTGAGGCCTGAAGCTCACCGAGCCTGACACTTTGCTTCAGCAAGCATTTCCCTTAAAGATACACGACCCTTGTTTTCTAGCCATTCCCCAACACCTGAGAATGCTTAGAAAGCCCCAAATTGTTTGTTATTGAAGCCAGAGGAAGACCAATAAACACCTGAAGGGGTTCTAAGTGCAGTAATTCCTTTTGTCTGGGCAGGAAAACAACCCAGGAGAGCAAACAATGTGCCTCTGATTCAGACTGAGTTAAAACCAGGAACAATGCCTGTGTAGGTACCACAGTACCAAATTGGCTTTGAGGCAAGAAAAGGATTAGAACCATTGATAGATATGTTTTTGTTGTATGGATTAATGCATGAATGTCAACCCAGCTTCAACACCCCAATATTAGCAGTAAAGAAGCCAAATAGCACGGAATATACGTTTGAGAAGGACCTACAGGCCATAAACAAAATAACTAAAGATATACACCCAATGGTACATTCTTTTGGATACTCTCTCTGAGGTAGTTTCCTACTTCACAGTGTTAGACCCTAAAGATGCCTTCTTCTATATACCATTGGAAACCAACAGCCAGACAATATTCACTTTTGAATGGTAAAATCCTACCACAGGAAAGAAAACCCAGATGTGTTGGACAGTCTTACCACAAGAATTTAAAAATAACCCTATGCTATTTGGAGCTGCACTGTCTGCGGACTTAAATAACTGGCCAAATTTAAATGAAGGAACCTTGCTGCAATATGCTGATGACTTATTGCTGGGGCCCCCAATGAAAGAAAAATGTACCAAATTAACTATGAATCTGTAAACTTATCTGGGCATGTCTGGATACTGGGTGTCCCAGAACAAGGCTCAAATAGCCCAACAGGAAGTACAGTACTTGGGATTCACGATTTCCCAAGGCCAGAGAGTGTTGGGTCCTGAGCAGAAAGAAGCCATGTACGGAATAGCTTTCCCCAGAACAAAGAAACAACTGCGAGGGTTCCTAGGAATGGAAGGGTTCTACCAGATCTGGATTCCAAATTTTGGGCTAATGGCAAAACCCCTTTATGAAGCAACAAAAGGGATGGGAAATGTATTGGAAAGGACTGATGAGTGTCATAAAGGATTTCATGACATTAAAAAGGCCCTAATGTCAGCCCCAGCTCCATTTTGCCAAATATGGAAAAATGTGGGGATTAAATGCACAGACTCCGTTTTGGTGCAGAAACAAAGACAAAGCGTGCTTATATACTCCTGTTCTGGTTGCTATTTTTAGCATTGCAACTCCTCAACATTCTCCTTATCACTAACTCAAGGCTGCTTAGCTTCTGCAGTTACAATGTTTACCTTCCCTAACTACAATGTTTTAAGATCAACAGATCTGTATTGCTGCTCCGCTGACTGCTCAGCTCATCTCCTGGCCCAGCCCCTTCCTCACCCTCCCAGCCTCCCTTGGACTCTCTCCAGCAGCTCCCTGTCCCTCATGAACTGGAGAGCCCAGCACTGGACACAACACTCCAGATGTTGCCTCACCAAGGCAGGAGAGCCTCCCTCGACCTGCTGGACACACTCTTCTTGATGCCCCCTAGGAGACCATTGGCCTTCTTGGCCACGAGGACCCAGTGCTGTCCCATGGAGAACTTATTGTCCCATGAGGACTCCCAGGTCCTTCACCATGGAGCTGCTTCCCAGCAGTTCCCCCCTCCCCTGTACTGGTGCAGGGGGTTGTCCCTCCCCAGGTCTAGGACTCGACACTCATCCTGGTTGAACATCATGAGGTTCCCCTCTGCCCAGCTCCCCAGCCTGTCCAGATCTCGCTGGAGGGCAGCACAGCCTTCCAAGCGTGCCAGCCAATCCTCCCAGTTTCGTACCATCAGCAAACTGGCTGAGGATCAACTCCGGTACACGTGAAGAGAAGTCATCTCCAAGCCCACACCTCCACCGCGGTCACTCACGAGTGGTTGGATTGCTCCAAAAAAGCTCTTCCTGCTCCACCTGACCAGAAAGCCCTGCAGCCCTCAGCTCTGCTGTGTAGGGCTGACACCCGGTGCTTTCCATGGGATGGACATGGTCCTTCTAGAGATGCTATGCTACCAAGTGTGTTGCCTCTGGAGAGGTCCTTCCAGGCTTCAAGGTAATTCAGGAGTCGGCCCTTCTCATTTAGGAAGAAACCGTTGACACTGTGAGGGTGGAGAGACCTTGGCCCAGGTTGCCCCGAGAGGTGGTGGCTGCCCCATCCCTGGGACCCATGTCAGCTGAGTCTCTTGAGCACCCTGCTCTAGTTCCAGATGTCCCTGCTGCCTGCAGAGGGGTTGGGCTAGGTGACCTTGAAAGGTCCCTTCCCACCCAAACCCGTCTGTGATTCTCTGGCGGAGGAAACTTCCTGCCGAACACGCACAAACCCATCCAGCCAGTAAGCACGAAGCAGCGACGAGCCCCACGGTTCTCCTCAGGCCAACGTGTATTCATAGAAAACAAATCCTTCTCCCAGCTACACAGGAGGAGCCGCTCCAACCATCCACAGCTCCATCTGCCCTTCTCCACACCACCCACACAAGCTATTTGCATATTTACTGCATATTTATATAGCACACCTCGGTGGGATGCTCCATGTGCCACCAACACACGCGCCCTTTTGATCTCCAAGTCTACGCGTCCTCGTGTGACACAAAACAGACCCACCCACCCCCCACCTCCCCCCAGGTGCACCATGAAAACACCAACCCCTGACAAAGGCTCTGCCGAAGGACTGGACCCTCAGCGTCGAGCTGCCCGAGGCTCTGCAGGGGGGCCTGGCCGGGGTGGACTTAGACTGGGAACATAAAGGTGAACTATTTTTAGCTTGGTGGGCTCATGATACTTCAGGACATCAGGGAAGAGACACAACATACAGATGGGCACGTGACCGAGGGGTGGATTTAACTCTGGATGCTATTGCTCAGGTTATCCACGACTGTGAAACATGCGCCGCAATCAAACAAGCGAAACGGTTACAACCTTTGTGGCATGGGGGATGATGGTCCAAGTATGAGTATGGACAGGCCTGGCAGATTGATTACATTACACTTCCTCAAATCCACCAGGGTAAGCACTATATGCTTACAATCGTGAAAGCTACCACCAAATGTCTGGAAACCCATCCTGTACCTCACGCCACTTCCCGGAACACCATCTTGGGCCTCGAAAAGCAGAGCCTGTGGGGACGTGCTACTCCAGGAAGAATTGTGTCTGACAATGGGGCTCATTTCAAAAACAATCTTCTAAATAATAGGGCCAAAGACCACAGCATCGAGTGGATGTATCACATCCCCTATTATGCACCAGCCTCTGGAAAAATTGAATGATACAATGGACTGTTAAAAACTACTCTGAAAGCAGTGGGGAGTGGAACCTTTAAAAACCAGGAAAAACATTTAGCCCTGGTTAGTTAACACCAGAGGATCCATCAATTGAGCCAGTTCTGCTCAGTGAGATCCATTACACACAGTAGAAGGGGATAAAGTCCCTGTGGTGTAGCAAAAGAATCTGTTGGGGAAAACTGTGTGCGTAGTTCCTGCTTTGGGCAAAGGCAAAACCATTTGTGCAACTGCTTTTGCTCAAGAACCTGGAAGTACTTGGTGGGTGATGATGAAAGATGGTAAAGTATAATGTTTACCTCAAGGAAGTTTAACTCTGGGTGAGAATACTTGATTCAAAGCTGTATATTAATTGCATAACATTAACAGTGTTCATTAACTGTCTTTCAGAATTAACATTGTGATGATGACACAAGCTAGCCTCATCAAGTGGTGTCCAGTAACCTCCTGAGATGAATCTTCAACCTGTCCGCACGAACTGTGATGAATTCCATCCTTCCTACCCTGAGAGACTGTTATAATAGATGGAAATCTACAATCATGAACTAAATGAACTTTTCTGTAGAAGGAAATGAAAACCTATGCATTTGACGTGGATGTTATGGAATAAGGGGTGGAATGTCCTGGTTTGAGTGATATTAAGCTGAGGGATCCAGATGGTCTGTGGCTCCTCTTCCCTCTCTTTGCCCTCTTGGACCACTTTGACAGTTTGGCTTGGCTTGGCTCAGGTCCTCTTTCGGTTCCTTCCTTGGAGCACCTGTCACGGTTTAGGGTCAGGGTGGCCCCTTAGACCTATAACAGATGCTCTCTGTTAACCCCCCTCCCTCCCCAAAGGCATAGCTTTTACTCTTATGATAGTTAAATCATCCCCTGTAGGTACAGCCAGTGGTCCTGATATGGGTAGAGCAACTCAGCCTGATGTGCTACACAGGCATGGCTCTTGCTCAGAAGCTCACAGGGAGGTTCTATTTAGGCGGTGGTCAGGTCAAAGTTACTGCTGCAGGTACATGACATCACACATGTGAAAAACCTGAGCTCAAGGCCATAGTATCGGCTTTGACGGTCCTGCTGAACTTAAGGTTAAACCATATTTTAGGATCATGTGACCAACAATTAATAGGTGAGGGCTGCACTGTCAAATTCTCATTGTCATATGTTGACATCAAAGATAGTGGAGTTATTCTGAATTCGTAACAGTAGAAATGAGATGAGCATCCTGCCTTCTGTATGTGAAGCTACAGCAAATATCGAAGAGGATAGCATATTAAAATTAAATATGTGCCAACCTTTATTTTACAGTTTGATTGTGAAGGGGAAATTCAAATTGTAACTGCTCAGCAGTGGTAGTTTGTGACCAAGGAATGATCTGGCATGGAGGGCAAGAAGGCCTAACCGCAGAAGGGGTTGAACTGGCTGGAAGCAGGGATGCCAGAGATAGAACAACTCCCTGCAAGGGAGTGAAGTTTCCCTTGATGAAGAGATAAGGAAGATCTGAAGCATTGTCTTGTAGCCATCCTGGAATGGGAGTGCTCAGGGGCCCAAGCTGAGAGGCCACTTTTGGGCAGCAGAGCTGGGCTGGGGGATGGACCCAAGGCCAGGCTGAGGTGCCCCATTCAACCGCTCATGGGATTGGTGCTGGTGCAAGTGGATATAAGGCATCAGCTTGTGACACATCTTTGCAGACTCCTTGTAGAATCACTTATGGTGGTAGGACCCTGCCCAATGTAGTGCTCTTTTTATATATGTATATTTAAGCACAAATGTGTGTTTAATGCTCCTCAAGGGGTATCATAAAAATTCCCCAGCAATTACCTTCAAAGTGGCTTCTATAGCACAGAAACCATCTCATTTACAAAATAAAATAAAATAAAATAAAATAAATCAGAAGTGAGCTCATTTTACCTGTATTTTGTATTTGGTATACTAGATAATAATATTTGCAGTGTTTTCCTAAAGATAAGAAAAATAATGTTCCTATGTGCACTTTTTTCCCAATGCACATTGATCTTCTGTATTTGACAGATTTTATTCTGCAGCCTTACAAGTATATCCCTTTTTTCCTCACCCTCTGAGTGGCTATGTGCATGAAGTCAGGCATGTTCTTTGTTCTACAGGATGAGGAGGGAGTGGTATGGAAACATTCTCTGTGTTGCCACACACATAGAATCATAGAATCATAGAATGTTAGGGATTGGAAGGGACCTCAAAAGATCATCTAGTCTAAAAAAAATTATAAAGAAAACCACTCACACATTTCATTATTTCAATTTACACAGTTTAAAATATTTATGTAATATATTGCATTAAATATATCATTAGTTTTAATTTAATTTTATCAATCTGAAACTGTGCTTGTCTGTTTAACTTGCTTACAGATATTTAGTACAAATTACTTTCAATCCATAATCTTGCTTCAGGGAAAATCTGGTTCTTTGTTTGCCATGTCAGATTTCCTAGCTTTGCCCTTCCCCAATGACTACTGAGTTACGAAAGTTTTTTTCTGATCCCAGTAAGCTATAAAAAATCAAACTACTTTCTAGGAAGCTACAAATGACCTTACTTGCCTACATTAAAACTGTCCTTTTTTCTTTATGGCTCTGTTCTTTATTCTAATATTCCTGATGGAACTCCATCTTTGTTAAAATCTGTCATAAAGAAATATGTTTTTCCTTTAAAGGGGATCATTAAGGTTAAGAAGTATTTTTCATTATTATCTATATGCCATCCTTTTCTTAGAACGTGTATTACTAGCCTGAAAAAATATACTGACGTTTCACAGAAAATATGTAGTACAAAATAAATCTGTTCTCATAAGGTCACTTTCAATATCTATCTTAGCATATTTGGTAGACGTGGCAAGGTTTTAGTAGTCAGGAGGACTTCAGGGGTGGCCTCTGTTAGGGGTGGCCTCTGTGAGAAGAGGCCACCCCTGCAGGGTGGGGGGCTGCCTTGTGCCAGATACAGCTAGCTCCAGCAGGCTCCACAACAGCCCCACTGCAGGCCAAAACTGAGCCCAAGAGCAAAGCTGGTGACACCTCTGTGAAAACATATTTAAGAAAGGGCAAAAAATCTCAAAAGACAGGAGGCAGGAACAAAAAGAGTGAGAAACAACAGATGGAACACTAAGGTCAGAGAAGGATGATGTGCTCCAGACACCAGAGTAGACACTCCCTACAGCCTGTGGAGGACCCACACTAAACAGATGGATATTCCTGAAGGACTGCAGCCTGTGGAACCCATACCCAAACAGAGCTTTAAACTCAATGGGGGAAGGGGATGGAATTTTGAGCAACAGAGAAGAGCCAGGGGCTGCTGATGTGTTAGGAACCAACATGGAGACAGCTGAGAAATGCCACAAAGGAATTAGGGCTTGTTCCGCCAAAAACGTGACATGGTCCATAGTCCATACGAAGTGCCTCTATCCCAATGCACATAGCATGGGTAACAAGCAGAACGAGCTGGAAGCCACTGTGCACCTGGAAAGCTATGGCCTAATCACTGTCACTGAAACCTGGTGGGAAGACTCACACAGATGAAGCAGTGCAATTGCTGGCTATAAACTATTCAGAAGGGACAGGCAAGAAAGGAGGGGTGGAGGAGTTTGCCTTGGCAGGAGGAACTGACAGAGAACAGACGGAAAGGAAAAAAGCATTTTTTTGTTGAGAGGCTTTTCTCTGGGTCAGAATGTTCAGCATTCCGCTGTTGTATACAGAGATAGAATTGTTTCTTCTTTCACCAGTCCTGGAGGGAACTCCCTTGCTCCTGTACAAACTGTCTAATACAAAACTTAAGTTTCAACATCGAAAAAAAATGTAAGTCTTAGCATTTTCTGCTGGCGGGACAAGCAGATGCAGTAACTCAAAAGTTAAACTCACTACGGGAGTGCTGCGCACCGCTAACGGATGGATGGTATAAGCGTCCTGTCAGTTCATAACCTGTGGTGTGTGACACAAACGCTTTCTGCCACTGGCGCGGGGGGTGGTCTGGCTGTGTGTTGTCACCGGGTTTCGGGGCTGCGACAGGGGGAAACGGACCAGGCTGTGGGGCTGCGCTCGCACATACGGACTCGTCACCTGGCTGTGTGCAACTTTGGGGGGTTCACCAGGCACTTTTTCAGTATTTGCTATTCTCCAAAATAAATGAAAATGAAGGTCCTTCACATTCAACACCTGACGTAGCTTAGAATTATATAGGGATGTTAATACCATACATTTCTGCTACAGCCCCTTTGCTGCAAGTTTAAAAATCAAAACCAAAGACATTCGAAAGACTAGGCTCTGGCATGAGATAAAAAAAACCAAAACAACAGGAGGCACCAGAGCCTTGCAAAACGAACAGATAAAGCGGACCTTGAATTGCGTCAACAGGAAAGTTCCCCCGGCCACGTGCCCAGAAAGACCACCAGCAATGCTTGAGTTGTGTCCTTCAGATGAACCTGTCTCATTAGACTGTAAAATACACACCTCCAGTGCTTCACTCGCCCACCTGCAACTCAAGAGCCCTGCCCTCTGAGCATCTTCATCAGCGACCTGGACAGTGTCATCAAGTGCACCCTCAGCAAGTTTGCAGACGACACCAAGCTGTGTGGGGCAGCTGACACGCTGGAGGGAAGGGATGCCATCCAGAGAGACCTTGACAGGCTGCAGAGGTGGGCCCATGCCAGCCTTATGAAGTTCAACAACGCCAAATGCAAGGTCCTCCATCTGGGTCGGAGCAATCCCAAGCACCAATACAGGCTGGGCAGTGACTGGCTTGAGAGCAGCTGGGAAGAAAAGGACCTAGGAGTACTGGTGGATGAGAAGCTCAACATGAGCCATCAATGTGCTCTCGCAGCCCAGAGGGCCAATCGTATCCTGGACTGCATTAAGAGAAGCATGGCCAGCAAGTCAAGGGAGGTGATTCTCCCCCTTTGTGTCCGGTTCTGGAGCCCCTATTACAGGAAGGATATGGATGTGCTGGAACGTGTCCAGAGAAGGGCCACGAGGATGATCAGAGGATGCCTCACACAACTGGATGGCTACAAGCTCTTTAGGAGGGTTAGACAGGGAAGGAGAGGCAGTGGAGTGGCCCTGTATGTTAGAGAATGCTATGAGAGCTCAGAAATCAAGTATAGTAATGACGGGGTTAAGCACGTTTGGGTTAGGTTAAGGGTCAATAACGCTGATATCGCTGTGGGAGTCTGCTATAGACCTCCCAACCAAAGCAGTGCAGTGGATGAAGCTTTCTATAAGCAGCTGGGAGAAATCTTGCAGTCACTTACTGTTGCTCTTGTGGGGGGCTTTAACCTCCCAGGTATCTGCTGGGAATACAACACGGCAGAGAGGGAACAATCCAAGAGGTTCCTGGAATTTCTGGAGGATAACTTCCTCACACAGCTGGTAAGCAAGGTGACCAGGGAAGGTGCCCTCCTGGACCTTCTTGTGAACAGGGCAGAACTTGTGGGGGAAGTAAAGGTTGGAGGCTATCTAGGGCATAGTGATCATAAAATGATTGAGTTTTCAATCCTTGGAGAAACAAGGAAAGGGGTTAGTAAAACTGCCACCTTAGACTTCCAGAGGGCAAACTTTGACCTGTTCAGGAGACTAATTGACAAAGTCCCTTGGGAGGCTGCCCTGAAGGATATAGGAGCCCAGGAAGGCTGGACATACCTCAGGAGAGGAGTCTTAAAGGCACAGAAACAGGCTGTCCCTGTGTGCTGAAAAACAAGTAGGCGGGGAAGGAGGCCGGCCTGTCTAAATAGGGACCTTTGTCTGGACCTCAAGAACAAAAGGAGAGTCTACGACCTTTGAAAGAGGGGGCAGGTTCTCATGAAGACTATAAAGATGTAGTGAAGCTATGCAGGGAGAAAATTAGGAGAGACAAAGTGCAGCTAGGGCTCAACCAAACTACATCTGTTAAGGATAATAAAAAATGTTTCTATAAATTCATTAGCAACAAAAGGAGAATTAGGGAAAATCTCCATCATTTATTGGATGCAGAGGGAAACATAGTAACAAAGGATGAGGAAAAGGCTGAGGTGCTCAACGCCTACTTTTCCTCAGTCTAGTGGTGGCACTAGCTGTTCCCTGGACAACCAGCCTCATGAGCTAGGATACAGGAAGGGGAAACAGAATGAGGTCATCGCATTTAAAGAGGAAGTGGTCAGTGACCTGCTACACCACTTGGATGCACACAAGTCTAAGGGACCAGATGGGTTACACTCAAGGGTGCTGAAAGAGTTGGCAGACTTTCTTGCCAAGCCACTTTCCATTTACGTGAAGTCCTGGCTAACTGGGGAGGTCCCAATGGTCTGGAGGGTAGCAAATGTGACACCCATCTACAGGAAAGGCAGAAAGGAGGATCGGGGAAACTATAAACCTGTCAGTATACGCTTGGTACCCGGAAACACACCAGCATCATATTCTGCCAGCTTGGCAGCAATGTACTATCCACAAATGGATAACCCAACTGTGGAAACTGTCTCTTCCTGGCTTCAGAACTTTGAAGAGAGTCTTGGCACCTCCACGTCCTAAGGGCTAGTGACTCGGATATCAGGAGTCCCCCAAGGAATCAATCAGTCGGAAAGAAAGGGAGCCCCAGGCATATACCACGTGGTGCACTCTGGTTCTTTCTGCATGACCAGGGGGAGGACATGAGGAAGTGGGATGGTGAACCTACCTTTAAGCAGGAAGCACGTGTACAGGAATTGAAAGTGAAGACAGCCATTAAAAATGGTCCATGTAAGAAGACGATTAATGTAGTCAGTGTCGAAACACAAGAAGTCAATCAGCGACCTCGCAGATATGGGAAGACTAAAATCACCTCCACCGAGCCTGATGAGGGCACTTCTGGTTTGACACAGCAGGGGTCAGACAGTGAATATTCTGACCAGGAATAGGAATAGAGGAGCCCTGCTGTGGCTATGTTTCTCGAAGAGAACGGGCATGTAGCCTATCCAAACTCACCTATGCCATAGCTTAAGACATCATCTTGACATAACATCGTAATGTTAGCTGTAGTACTTTGTTTATTGAGGGCAGTGGGAAAGATGATAGAAAGAGCTATTCAAGGGGTCTGGCATTCCCAAAAATAAAAAGGAGGAAAACAGGCATGCCTGTTTCCCTCAAGACCGTGTAGGAATAAACTGGGCTGCGTACGGCGTTATTGAGATATGCTTGAGAACAGCACAAAGCAGTGAAGCAAGAAGTTAAAGAAGAAGAAAGTAGAAGATAACCAGGATGGGGGGGTGGTGATGGAGGTGGTGTAGGATAGCCAATGATTTATTAGTTTACGATGTGTGAAGAGTGTGTTTTTAGAGTAGTTAACCAATAGTTGTTAATGGTAGCGTGTATACGGGAAGAGAAATCGTATATAACCCTGGCGAAAACATGAATAAAGTGCCCTCAACTTTGATCATATTGGTCTCTGTTGAGTTCATTTCCCGCACCCTGCCTCCATCCAGGTGGAGGAAAGGGACAATCGGATTTACTGGACTGTGTGGATCTGATGACCTGGCATGTCAGATCCAGAAAGGTACAAGGCTTTGGTAGATACTGGTGTGCAGTGCACATGAATGCCATGAGGATATAGAGGAGCTGAGCCCATAAGTATTTCTGGAGTGACAGGGGGATCCCAGAAGCTGACAGTATTGGAGGCTGAAGTGAGCCCGACTGGTAGGGAGTGGTACAAACACCCCATTGTGACTGGCCCAGAGACCCCGTGCATCCTTGGCATAGATTATCTCAGGAGAGGCTATTTCAAGGATCCAAAAGGATACCGGTGGGCTTTTGGTTCCACAGCCCAATTTATTCCCACACAGTCTTGCAGAAAACAGGCATGCCTGTTTTCCTCCAGGAATAATCCTACAGATATACTCCACAGAATATCCACTCTGATTATAACATGGATCACAAAGAGAAGAAGCTGATCATGAGCTGACGATTTTCTTTCAGTGTCAGGTAATTTATTCCATGGAAATTCTCTAGTAGGCTATATTTCCAATTACAGACAGAGGCAGAAAGAGAAGAGAGGGAAAACCGGAAGGCAAATAAAATAAAGAAAGATTCTAATTGTTCCCCTCAATCAGTCCAGAGGAAAGCTTCTTCCCAAGCCCACATCTAACCCCGAAGAAAAGATACCACTTCAGCACCCATAGATGCTTCTCAGTTTCTAGGAGAGACAAACCTATCCAACATATCCCAGTTCAGAAGTACTTTTATTTATGCTTCTTTTTACCATTAATATTTGTTCAGGTAACCAAATAAAAAAACCTACATTTCCTGAAACCACCCAACAAACAAGCCTGGTCTGTACCACTGTAAACATCCATCTTGTACCAAAAGACTTACCTCAGACAGGCTCACGAGTGACTTGTGTCAGTGGCTGGTCCAACCCTGTGGCAGCAAGCTGCTCCAACAAACAGGGAAGAGTTTGTTCATAACTGACCAAAAATATATCAGGGAGGAGAAAGATTTTACCATTTCCTCGATCTTTGATCTAAACAGGCAAACAAGAACACAATTTGTCAACAACAGAAACGTGCTATTTCAACCACAGCTATAGCTGGTATATGAAATCAGTTGCTACTAAAATTTATATCAAGAATAACAAGTCTTTCCAGAAAACTACTGGGAGAAGAGCACATGGCAAGGCTGGGAAGAGGCTTCTCAGTAAAATGCCATTGACTCTAATACAACATTTTCCATCTCATATTAGTCAAGGTATCAGACAGCATCCAAGCGTTAAATAAAGCACTCCCATGTCCATCATGTAGGAAAAGTGAAGGAGAAGACTTTACAACTTCTGCCTTCTGTGTTTAATCATTCATTAGTTTCAAAAAATAGTTATATTCAGAATTTTGGCACACAATTTACCTGGTAGCTGCCTGTATACTCTTATATGACAGTACCTCATAGTAAGCACCAGGTAGTCTGAGCTAATACAGTTCTCAGTGAAAGAAGAGAAACTGTCCTTGCATTTATCATAGGATGTCCTGGGGAGAGATCATGAATATCTCAGGTCTGGCAGGATTTGGGCAGGTTCCTAGGATGGTTGTCACCTCCTGTAGCCTGGGACTTTACCCCCGAACACTTACAAAAAACATCCTACTGTTTTTCATAACATGCATGAGAAAGGCAGGATTCTCACCGAATATTGTGAGAACCTGAGAAAATCCCTCTGGGTCTTTTGTGACCTCTGGTGGTCATTTACTTCATCTTCTCTTCTTCATCACTGTGTTCTTTTAGTGACCTAAAGCCCCAAATCCTTATTCTTGCCACAAAACCGGTTCTTGTCTGTTCAGCATGCTTGGGTGCCTCGAGATGTCTTGTCCTGTTCCTGGAGATAACCACAAGGTTATGAATTTGACAGTATGTCCCTACTATACATCTACCC
Source organism: Actenoides hombroni (assembly GCA_024336885.1). Classification (NCBI taxonomy): domain Eukaryota; kingdom Metazoa; phylum Chordata; class Aves; order Coraciiformes; family Alcedinidae; genus Actenoides; species Actenoides hombroni. Next base: position 354,343 of record WUAM01010367.1, on the reverse strand, counting down.
ATTTATTGTTGTTGCTTGTTCAAAGATTAATAAAACTCTACCAGACATCCCGTCTCCTGCCTTCAATATAATTGCTACAATAGAGGTAGGTCACCAGGATGCTGGCTGGCATGTCTTTACATTTTGCTGCATTCTGGGTTCTGATTTGTATGATGAGGGGATCAAGGGCACCCTCAGTAAGTTTGCAGACATCATCAAGTTGGGCTAGTCTGTTGATCTGCTTGAAAGTAGGGAGGCTCTACAGAGGGATCTGGACAGCCTGGATCAATGGGCTGAAGCCAATGATATGAGGTTCAATAAGGCCAAGGGCCAGGTCCTGCACTCGGGTCGCGACAACCCCATGCAATGCTACAGGCTTGGCAAAGAATGGCTGGAAAGCTACCTGACAGAAAAGGACCTGGAGGCGTTGGTCGATAGCCAGCTGAACATGAGCCAGCAGTGTGCTCAGGTGGCCAAGAAGGACAGAAATATCATGACCAGAAGGACTATATAATGAAGAAAATTAGATGATTCGTGTCAATAAGATGTGGCAACAGGGGGTTGCTGTTAAAAGGGAACGGGTAAACCAATTGCTTAAGCTGGTTTGCTCTAATAAAAGCACCAAATCAGGTATGGAAAGGTACCAAATGTGTTCTGCCCTACTGGGGACTCAGCCCTCCAGGACATCATCCCTGCTCCCACCGGATACAGTCCTGGCCGGGGACTGAGTTGTAAATGTCCTCATAAATCTTAGTTTTGTAGCCTTGTAAACTTTAGCTTGTCTTACATAGTTGTAAACTGTATTTTGTCTTACATAGTTGTAAACTGTAGCTTGTCTTACATAGCCTTGGGAGTTATAAAGGTTCTCATAAATCTTGTAGCCTGTCTTGTGTAGCCCTGGTCTTTGTAGATAAGGGAAACTAACTCTGAGACAGGGAGGAATAAAGAAGAGCCTCTCAGAGATAAGCCAGATCACACCAGTCCTGTGATCGCTGACTCAGTGCAACTCTGCATTCTGAGACAAAAGGTGAAAAATACACTGTGATGAAGACTGGGGGCCTTCCTCCAGAAGACCCCGGCCCACGACCACCAGACAGCAGTGCGCAAGTGTCAAAGGGAGGAGATCTATGATAATGAGTTCCTGGACCTGATTATAATAATCCAATCCCATATAATGAATATGTAGTTAACGCTGTACCCCCTCAGGGCATCCTCCTGGGGACAAGGGGCATCTCTGGGGACAAGGGACCCTCTTGGGGACAAGGGGCCCCCTGAGGACATAGGGACAGGTGACGCCATCCCTTGGGGACCATCTCCTGGGGACAAGGGACATCTCTGGGGACAAGGGACTCCCGCTGAAGACACGGGGACAGGAAACTCCATCTCCTGGGGACAAGGGACATCCTAGAGGACAAGGGACACCCTGGGGGACATGGGGACAGTAAACTCCATCTCCTGGGGACAAGGGACATCCTGGAGGACAAGGGACACCCTGGGGGACATGGGAACAGGAAACTCCATCTCCTGGGGACAAGGGACATCCTGGAGGATAAGGGACACCCTGGGGGACATAGGGACAAGTGACCCCATTCCTTGGGGACAAGGGACATCTTGAGGGACAAGGGACCCCCTGAGGACATGGGGACAGGTGACCCCATCCCTTGGGGACTATCTCCTGGGGACAAGGGCCATCCCTGGGGACATCAGGGACCTGGGACCCACCCCTCCCCGGGGACAGGGGCCGTACCCGACCCGCAGCACCTGGTGCTGGTGACAAGTGCCAGCAGCAGTGCCGGTGACGGTGCCACCGGGCCCGGTGCCAACCCGGATCCTGCGCCCGGCTCCTGCGCCCAGCTCCCACCTGCCACCTGCCCGGCCACCCGGTCCCCAACGTGTCCCCAAGGCCGAGGGAGGGGCTGTGACAAAGTGGGATGGGGGCTGGGGACACACAGGACATGCCCTATATGGGGACACTGGGGACTTGTCCCACATGGGGACAAAGACACTGAGGGCCTGCCCCATATGGGGACACTGGGGACAGTGGGGACCTGCCCCTCATGGGGACACTGGGGACACTGGGAACCTGTCCCACATGAAGACAGTGGGACAAGGGGACAAGGACATGGGGGACATTCCTCAACTGGGGACGCTGGGGACCCACCAGCCATGGGGACACTGGGGACACACTGAGCCTGGGGGCATTTGGGGACATCCCTGTGGCCAGCCTGGGGACACGGGGGAGCAGGACTGTCCCCAGCCCCAGCCTGGGGACACACAGAGACCCAGACTGTCCCCGTGTCCACCCTGGTGCCACCTGGACATCGGGACTGTCCCCATGTCCATCCTGGTGCCACCTGGCAGCAGGACTGTCCCCAAACCTGACCCAGTGCCACTGGACATCGGGACTGTCCCCGTGTCCACCCTGGTGCCACCTGGTCATCGGGACTGTCCCCAAACCTGACCCAGTGCCACTGGACATCAGGACTGTTCCTGTGTCCACCCTGGTGCCACCTGGTACCAGGACTGTCCCCATCCCCAGCCTGGGGACACCCAGAGACCAAGACTGTCCCCATGTCCGTCCTGATACAGGTGATTTATGGTGACAGGCGAGTAGCGAACCCTGATGCAATCCCATGCCAGCGACCCATGTTGCGGAAGTTTGTGCAGAGTGCCCCATCAGCATATTCCCCACATTGTCAGCAATGATCTGGGGAACATATGACGAGACACCAACTGTGACAGAAGTGGCCAGGAGAGCATGACAGTGTGAAGACAGTGTCTCTGGTCCTCTACAGGCCTGTGTATCGGCCATGGGGATGATGGTGAAGGAAACCAAGAGATCACTTGAGAACCTGAATGAAAAAATAGAGAGAAGGGAGAACAGATCCTATTCTTCCCCTGAGTGGACCCGTGTTGAAGCCATTAGGAGAAGACGCTCTTCTACAAGACCAGCTAAACAGGAGCACTACATGTCACAACGTACCCTGTGATCTCTCCTGTACAAGTTTGGAGAGAAAATGAGCAGATGGGACAGAAAACCTACCTCTGCCCTACAGACATGAGTACCCTACTTGCAATGTAAAACAAAAAGAAAGAATTATTCCAGAAGGGAGGCTGTCCTGGTCCAGTGTGAGCAGTCATCTGGTCCAAGTGCATGGGCCTCAGGTCAAAACACGAGTAGGGGAAATCAAAATGTAGGGCATGTAGTCCACCCAAATCCTGTAGTCCTTACAAATCCTGTAAACTGTGCAAATCCTGTGAACTGTGTACAACCTGTGAACCAGGTAAAACATGGTGAACTACACAAAACCAGTTGCCAGTAGTGAGTACTATCCTCAGAATTAGAGGGGCCCTGCCTCCAGCCAGGTGGAGGAGAGGGACAACAGAGTTTATTGGACTGTGTGAATTCGACGGCCTGGCATGTTAGAACCACAAAAGTATAGAGCCCTTGTAGACACTGGTGCACAGTGCACCCTATTGTCATCGAACCATAAAGGGACTGAATCTGTTACCATTAGTGGAGTAACAGGAGAATTGCAAGATCTGACTGTATTGGAGGCCAAAGTGAGCCTAACTAGGAATAAGTGAGAAAGGCACTGTATAGTGACTGGTCCAGATGCCCTGTGCATCCTTGGCATAGACTTCCTCAAAAAAGGGTGTTATAATGACCCAAAAGGCTATTGATGGGTCGTTGGTATAGGAGCTGTAGAGACTGAGGACATTGAACAGCTGATTGTCGTCCCTAAACTTACAGAGGAGTCTGCCACTGTGGGGAAGATGAGCGTTGAGGATCAAAAGGTGCCAATTGATACTGAAATGTTGCATTGATGACAATATCGCACCAACCGAGACTCTGTAGCTCCCATCCTATCCTCTCCTATTTGATGAAACAAACAAAACAAAAAGAGCAAGCGTGTTCCTTTAATAAGCACATCACCTATAGTGCCCTTGCAGAACAGGTATGGGGCTTTGCATTGTTAGTGAGTGTAAGATCGATTAGCATCTCTCTCCTAGTTGGGTCATCCACCATTCGCATCAAGAAGTTATCATCCATGCACTGGAGGAACCTCCTGGACTGTGACTGGCTGACTGAGTAGGTCTTCTAGGAAATATCTGGGTAGTTAAAATACCCCATGAGAACGAGGGCTCGTATTTGCGAGGCTGGTATCAGCTGCCCGTAGAAGGCCTCATCAACTTCCTCAGCCTGATCAGGTGGCCTGTAATAGACACCCACACCAGTATCACCCATGCCAGCCTTCCCCTTAATTCACATCCACAAACTCTCAACTCACCCCTCATCCAACCCTGGACAGAAGTTAATACATTCTAGTTGCTCTCTCACATGAAGAGCAACATTACATTCAAGTTCAGCAGCTTGTTCTATACCTGTATCTATGAATAAACACAGAGCTCCAGGAATCAACCAGCAAAACACTGCCTGCAGAAAACCAGAAATGAAGGTGCAGTTTGTCTCCTGTGAAGCTTGATGTTAATATGGATAATGCCTACCCTGTGTAATTTTAAACATAATAGGCTCACATCCAAACAGAAAACTATATTATAAAAGCCCTACAGACATATAGCAGAATTTGAGAGTCACTCATGAGCTGGGTTTCATTATTTAAAAAAAAAAAAAAAAAAAAGGCAACTTTAGTTCTTTAGTTTTATTTTGATTGGGCAGAAAACAAGGGAAAAAGAAGCAACATTTCAGAATGAATTTTTCCTTTGCAGTTAAGGAAGAGGATCCAAGTCACTTCAAGGTGTCTGAGCTGCTGTTCATACCTTTACCTCTAACCATGTATCTCTGCTGACTCCCCTGTGCCAGCTCATGTTTGAATAGCCCTGCAGGGTGAGCTGGTCCATTGGACAGCTGAATTAAGGGAAAAAAATACCCAGATTAGGGAGAAATGGCAGACTGTGTACTGCCTGGCCTCGTTCAGATAGCTGCATGCTGCTGTCAAAAGGCCACTGATGAGCAAGAACTGCCAACAACGCAATGGGAAAAAAAAAATCCTGTCTCACTAGTAATAGCTCAGATCTCAATTCACTATCAAAAGCACCATCCATCTATCCTGGAAAGACATGTCCCACTGGACAAGTAATATTTTTTGTGGTTTAATACTCCAGCCTCAACTTGGCTGTACACTGCAGAAATAATTGTTTATTGACAATATTTTACCATAAAGCAGGATAAACAATAACATTCTATTCCATTGCAAATACTAACAATTGGATCTTTTCTGATGAGGAAAAAATTCTAGGTGTATTCACAGAATTACAGAACGGTAGAAGTTGGAAGAAACCTCTGGAGATCATCTAGTCCACCTCCCTTGGCAAAGCAGGTTCACCTAAATCAGGTAACACAGAAAGGGTTGTCAGGCATTGGAATGGCCTGCCCAGGGAGCTGGTGGAGTCACCATCCCTGGAAGTGTTTAAGAGGCAGTTAGATGTTGTGTTTAGGGACATGGTTTAGTGGGTTTGATAGGGCTGGGAGTAAGGCTGGACTTGATGATCTTGAAGGTCTTTTCCAGACGAAACTATTCTATGATTCTATGATTCTGTGATAAGCTTAACCAATTTAAGAGAAAGATTGTGGCATATAACCCTACATAAAGAAAAAGCATTATAGGACATAACTTTCCCATTTGTTAGAGAAACTTAATTATTACAAAATACATTCTACAGGTACTTAGAAGTCAAAATATAAAACCTCAAAAATGAAAGATCTCTCAGAGTGTATATTCAATATTTCAGATTACATTAATTGAACATGATGCAGCTGTATTTCTAATTACACTTCCTAGCATCACTTCTTTGTGAGCCTCATATTTTAACTCACTTTCTCATTATACAGAAGGAGAACAAACCAGTTAAGCATCTAATTTAGACAACCAATTTCCCCAAAGCACTCTCCTATCCTACTTTTTGGATAATACACTCTTCATATAAACAGGCAAATAATTAAAGAAAGTTGGTTTTGTTGGACTTACACCTATTTTCTTCCCTGGCTCCTTTCCCATGCTGTTTGTTGGAAGCACACAACAATTGAAACTGCAAAGCTCACCGCTGTTGATAAACATCTGGTGACCAGGATAAACACAGAGACTGGGTGAAGATCCAGTGGTCTGTGTTCTCATGGCACTGAGGAAGAGTGGTGGGATGCAGTGAAGGCTGCTTATCCCATTCTGATGCATATCACAGAAATCATCTGCTCCTTGCAGAAGCTACCAAGGAAGTCATAAATGTTTTGTGCCACTGCTAAATGCTGACCACCGGGAACAATGGCTTGACCACAGTCCCACTCCCACACTTTGCTCAATAGTAGTGAACAAGGTATAACTATTATTCCTATTTCGGACCTAATTTGTGGGATGAGTATTTGACACCAAGTCATAGGGACAGATCAACGGGTTTGTTCTGTTTGCCTTCCTCAGAAGGGATGCCTTTTGGTAAGATTTGTGGCCTCAGCGATGCCAAGTGGTTTTCTCCGGGAGATTCCAATTGTGATTACAATTGTGTGTTTTGGAGCTATATAGTGGTCCTACAGTTTAGTGCATTTATCACCAGCCGTCTTAAAGAATCTGTATAATTTGCAAGTGTAAACCGTATTATTCACGCACCTGACTGCTTCTAGTGAATGCAACTGGACCTACAGCAGACAGGCTGTTCATGCATCTGGTGTAAAACCTATAGTTACAGCAAATTGTGCTATTAGTGCATTCAACTGCTTTTGAAAGCAACCGGAGCTACAGCATTCCTGCACTTTGGCTGCAGTAAAATGACTACCATTATCTGATTGAATAGAATCAGGTTTAGGGAGGGAGCTAAACCACACTTTCAGGGCTCGTACTGTATTCTCCCCAGTTGCCTGGGGAAATGCTTCAGCCTGAACTAAGCCAGAAATCACTTCCACACCTACTAACACTTAGTGTTTCCTTTCTGATTTTCGGGAAAGGCCCGATGTAATCGATCTGCCAAGTTTCCCAGAGAGCCCTTTTATCTCTTAAATGGAGGGGAAATTCTTCCATAGGGGTGAACTTGTAGAGTAGGGTTAACGGTTGGAGACGATGATCCCGAGGGTCTTTTCCAACCTGAACGATTCTGTGATGTTGTTCCAATCGAAGTCTGCGTTGTTCACAAGCTGAAATACAGGTCCTACAAGCTTCTGGCCTGTGCCTCCTTGTATAAATCATTAGACCTTGTATGGCCTCGTTTAACGTGTAACCATCCCAAGAGCCCATCCCATTTCTCCCCTGCTTGACCTTCCTCCTGCAAAGGGGCAATTCTGGCCAGCTCGTCTGCCCTGTTACTCCATTCGCTTGCCAGAGTGGCTCCTTCCTGCTGAGAAGGCACCCGTGCTGCTGCAAAATCTCCACGGTTGGCAATGCCCAAGATTTCTTGCCACTGCTTTTGCCACACTGGCACTGGATTAACCTGTTCCCCAAAGGGCAGCCGTTCCGTGCACCCTTTGAACGCTGCAAAATGAACCGGTGTAAATAGGCACCGGAGTCCTTGTTTCTTCCTCACTATTGAACACACTCCATACTGCCACTAGCTCCCCACCTTGGGCACCTTGGGTGATGATTTCCCTCTTAGTGTCCACAGTAATAGCCATTGCTTGGTACTCCCACTGCTTGCCCCCCCCTTGTTGCAGAGGTGTCTGTGACCCACACGTTCTGCAGCTCCTTAGAAAAAGGCAGGGCTGTTTTGATAACAGAAAAGAGGGGGACATCCTCCTCCTGGGGGTTTTGTATCTCTTCCTGGATGTTTAACAGTTTGAGAGTGCCTTCAGTAACTAAAACCACTGCAATAATGTTCGATCTTAGCATCTCTTTGGGCTACCCCATCAAGGGGGGGGGGGGAAGGTTCCAGACAGCACAGGTTTAGTTACTTTAAAAAGTCCTCTTAAAATGATAGATTGTTGGCGTAGAGTCCGCTCCGCTTCTCTGAAAGCTAAACTCACTAGAAACAACCCCTTTCCCCAGCTGGAGTATCATTTTTCAGCATCCTTAAAGCTTCTGGAGTAAAATCCCATCGGGTGGATGGGACCTTCTGGCCCCTTTCTGCCAGAAATGAATTGACAACCCCGAGCATGCAAACCCCCGTTCAATATGGACAGGGTCAGTGGGGTGGGTAGGGCCGAAAATTAAGTAAGCTCTAGAAGTGATGGGATGAACATAAAAATATTAAAGAACTGGTCTTTAAGTGAGCATTATCAATTTTGTGCTCCTAAAAGGAGTGTATATTCACCTTTTTAAAACACATATTTTTTAAATTAAGAAAAATATACATAAAAGCACTGCTCATTTTCCTGGTATTAACAGAACCACAATCTTTCACCCCATGGCCACCTTCCTCTTCTCTTACAAACGCAAAATAAAAACCATTCAAGATTTCAGTTAACCATATCATTTTCCTTTGTTTATTTTGTTTAAAAATATATACTGACAGAAAAATAAATATATATATACACATTGGCAACAAATATAAAATGGTACTTTTTCCACTCAGAATAATCATAGGTCATCTGAATAACTATATCCCATAATGTCTGCAATCATTTACTAGCAGCAGAAGTGTCAGGAATATCAAGAACAATGGTTATCACCTTCACTGGACTAACTTTTTCTACAATTGTTCTAGGACCTTTCCAGAGAATTTAATAGACTGGCTGGTGTCTCACACTACTATGCAGAATGCCATGTGCTACATTCTTTTCTGGGGTGGGCTGGGATCCAGCCTCCTTACTCTCCATTTTGTTGTCTTTTCAACAGTGGGGCTTGATGGATAGGGCTTTGAGCAACCTAGTCTAGTGAGAGGTGTCCCTGCCCATGGCAGATGGATTGGAACTAGATGATCTTTAATGTTCATTCCAACCCAAACCATTCTATAATTCTGTGATTCACAGACAATACTCATATCTATGACACAAAGAGAACAAAACAGCAAAGTTTTATATTCTTCTTTGTTTTAACTGTCCATAGCTGAAAAAAAATATTATCTGATGAAAAAGCAGGATCACTGGGTTTAGGTGAGAACATGGTATTGCCATCTGCAGTACTAAACAATAACTTTGTTATTTAGTAGGTCATTGTTGGCTGGATCACTTTACTGAGTCCAGAAACTTTAGGATAAGTCTTTAGAGTGAACTCAACACAACAAAATACGAGATGCTCCTTTGGAGCTGCTTATTGTTTGCTTTTCATACAGCTTGGATTTACTGGGAGAATTTCTGAAAATCATGATTTTCACAAAAAAAAAAAAGCAAACAAAACCAACACCTGCCAAAACAAAAAAAAAAAACAAAACCACCACCAAACCCAAATAAAAACAAAACCAAAAAAAAACCCCCACACAAACCCACAAAACTTAAAAACCACTTGCCTACTTCTCCCCATTTTTCTGGCCTTGGTAGTCAGAAGAATGGCTGATGTCTCCTCCCCTTTTGTTCCCCAGCTTCTTTTAAATACACTGTGTACTGCATGTCTTAGACTATTTGTAGTATACCAGCTACACAAGCTATCTTATTTCTGTTCCAGTGCTCTGTGACCCTCACCATGAAAAAGTTTTTCCTTATGTTTACCTGAAACCTCCTATGCTCCAGCTTGTATCCATAACCCCTTGTCCTATCACTGGACGTCACTGAGAAGAGCCTGGCTCCATCCTCCTAACACTTGCCCTTTACATATTTATTGACATTAATAAGGTCATCCCTCAGTCTCCTTTTCTCCAGGCTAAAAAGGCTCAGGTCTCTCAGCCTCTCCTCATAAGGGAGGTGCTCCACTCCCTTAATCATCCTAGTGGCTGTGTACTGGACTCTCTACAGTAGCTCCCTGTCTTTCTTGAACTGGATACAGTACCCAGGTGGGGCCGCACCAGCACAGAGTAGAAGGGCAGGAGAACCTCCCTTGGCCTGCTGGCCATGCTTTTCTTAATACATCCCAGGATGCCATTGACCTTCTTTGCTGTGAGGCTGCATTGTTGGCTCATGGTCATCCTGCTGTCCACCGTGACTCCTCGATCCTTTTGCCAAGAGCTGCTCTCCAACAGATCAGCCCCCAACCTGTACTGATACATAGGGTTGTTCTTCCCCAGATGTAGTACTTGCCCTTGTTGAACTTCATTAGATTTCTCCCCACCCAGCTCTCCAACCTGTCCAGGTCATACTGGATGGCAGCACAGCCTTCTGGTCTGTCAGCCACTCCTCCCAGTTTTGTATCATCAGTAAACTTGCTGAGGGTACACTCTGTCCCTTTGTCCAGGTCGTTGATGAATAACATTGAACAGCACTCAACCCAGGACTGACCCCTGGGGAACACCACTGCTCACAGGCCTCCAACTAGACTCTGCTCCACTGACCACAACTCTCTGGGCTCTGTCCTTCAACCAGTTTGCAATCCATCTCACCACACAACCATCCAAGCCGCACCTCTCAAGCTTGTCTGTGAGGGTATCATGTGAGACAGTATTGAAAGCCCTGCTGAAGTCGAGATACATCACATTCACTGCCCTCCCCTCTATCCATCTAGTTGTGGCATCATAAAAGGCTATTAGATTAGTCAAGCATGACTTCCCTTTGTTTAATCCATGCTGACTACTCATGATAACCCTCCTTTCCTCAATATGCATTGGGATGGTGGCAAGAAGAAGCTGTTCCATCACCTTTCCAGGAACGGAGGTGAGGCTGACCGGCCTATAGTTATCCGGGTCCTCACTCTTGCCCTTTCTGAAGGCTGTGATGACATTGGCCTCCCTCCAGTTCTCAGGCACCTCTCCTGTTCTCCAGGATCTCTCAAAGATTATGGAGAGTGGCCTGGCAATATCCTCTGCCATTTCCCTCAGCACTCATGGGTGCATCCCATCAGGGCCCATAGACTTGTGGATGTTCAGTTTACTTAACTGCTCTCTAACCCAATCCTGGCCCAGCCGGGCAGGGCCTGAGCTGGGGGGTGTTTCCTTCCCGCCACACTGCCTTCTCCTGTCCTGGTGGTGGGGACGTGTCCGCCTGGCCCTGGCGGCAGCTTTGAAGGGAGAGCCTTCGAGGCCAAGCTCTCGGTGCTGGTGGCGCGTGTCCGGGCAGGTCGAAGAGGTCATCGCAATGAGGTCACCCCGTGGCAGTGCCGTGGTGTGGTTTGCGGGTGCATTGTGGCATGTGGGCCCCATTTCCCGGCAACCCTGGACGGTCTCCTTTGCTGGACCTGTTTTTTATGAGTAGTGAAGGATTTGTGGTTGATGTGATGGCTGGAGGCCATCTTGGACGGAAAGTTGATGAAATGAGAGAGATTTTGGTTGTTGGAGAAATAAGGAGGGGGGCCAGCAGAACTGCCACCTTGGAGTTCCAGAGAGCTGACTTTGGCCTGTGTGGGACCCTGGTTGACAGAGTTTCTTGTGAGGCCTTTCTGCAGGGCAAAGGAGTCCAGCAAGGCCGGAAACTCTTCAAGATGGAAATCTTAAAGGCACTGGAGCAGGTTGTCCCCATGTGCCAAAGGATGACCCGTTGGGGAAGACGACTCCGGCCTGGCTGAGCAGAGAGAGATTTGCCCTGAACTCGGAGAAAAAAGGAGAGTTTATGACCTTTGAAAGAAGGGGCAGTGGCTCAGAAGGACTATGAGGATGTTGTGAGGTTATGGAGAGAGAAAATGAGAAGGGCCAAAGCCCAGCTACAACTTAATCTGGCTACTGCTGTGAAAGACACTAAAAAGCGTTTCTCAAAATGCATGGGCAACAAAAGGAGGATTCGGGAGGATCTCTATCCTCTCTTGGATGTGGGAGGATACACAGTGACCAAGGCTGAAGGAGAAGGCTGAGGCACCGAACGTCTTCTTTGCCTCAGTCTTTAGTAGCGTAGTCAGAGCAGTTGTTCCCTGAGTGCCCAGCCCCCTGAGCTGGAAGACAGGGACGAGGAGCAGAATGAAGCCCCCAGAATCCAAGGGGCAATGGTCAGTGACCTGCGACAGCACTTGGACACACACAGGTGGATGGGGCTGGATGGGATCCACCCAAGGGTACTGAGGGAGCTGGTGCAAGTGCTCCCCGAGCCGCTTCCCATCATTTACCAGCAGTCCTGGCTCAGCGGGTTGGTCCCAGCGGACTGGAACTTAACAAATGTGATGCTCATCTAGAAGAAGGTGTGTAAGGAGGATCTGATGAACCACAGGCCTGTCAGTCTGACCTCAGTGGCAGGGAAGGTCATGGACAAGCAGGTGATCAGGCCCAGTCAGCCCCTGGGTCTAGGAAAGGCAGGTCCTGCTTGACTGACCTGATCTCCTTCTGTGACCAGGTGACCCACTTAGTGGATGAGGGAGAAGCAGTGAAGGAGAGGCACGGGGAAGAGAAGATTCAGCAAGGAAATTCCTGGCTAGCACCTTTCCTGAGGGAGCTAAGGCGAGACGTTTGTCATTTTTGACCGTGCCTCAGAATCGCAAACTGAGCACTTTTGGCATACACCTTCTTGCACAGCCTGTTTGAAAGATGGTAGCTGCGCGTGCTTTCTGCCATGAAGGAGAGGCACAGGGAAGGGAAGATTCAGCAAGAACATTCCTGGTTGGCACCTTTTCTAAGGGAGCTAGGATAACATGTTTGTCATTTTTTGACCGTGCCTCAGAATCGCAAATTGGGCACTTTTGGCATACACCATCTTGCACAACCGACTGGTAAGGTGCGTCATATTGGTTTCCCACGGCATGTTGGGAGGTGTGGCCCCGGGGCTCTGGTCTTCCTGTGCGCCATGTTGGTGTCCCACGGCATGCCAGGAGATGTAGTCCCGGGGCACGGGGCTAACTGTCCGCCATGTTAGTGTCCTTCCGCATGCTGGGAGCTGTAGTCCCAGGGCACGTAGCTTGCTGTGAGCCATGTTGGTGTTCCTCGGCATGCCGGGAGCTGTAGTCCTGGGGTACGGGACTTCCTGCGCGCCATGTTGGTGTTTCTCCGCATGCCGGGAGCTGTAGTCCCGGGGCACATAGTTTTCTGTGCGCCATGTTGGTGTCGCGCGGCATGCCGGGAGCTGTAGTCCCGGGGCACGTGGCTTTCTGTGCACCATATTGTTTTCACACGGCATGCCTGGACCTATAGTCCCGGGGCACGGGGCTTCCTGTGCTCCATATTAGTGTCCCTCGGCATGCCGGGAGCTGTAGTCCCGGTGCACGGGGCTTCTTGTGCACCATGTTGCTGTTCCTTGGCATGCCGGGAGCTGTGGTCCTGGACACGGGGCTTCCTGTGCGCCACGTTGATGTCCCTTGGCACGCTGGTAGCAGTGGGCCGGGGCACGGGGCTTCCTGTGCGCCATGTTGGTGTTTCTCCTCGTGCCGGGAGATATAGACCCAAGACACAGGGCTTCCGGCATACCGTGTCAGTTGCCATGGCATGCCGGGAGGCATAGTCCCAGATATGGGGCTTCCGCTACGCCATGTTTGTGTCCCGAGACATGCCGGGAGCTGTAGTCCTGGCACAGACTTTGCTTTACTTTCTTTTGAATCAGGGGGTCACTCCCAAACTTCCTCCAATGTTTTATCAGACATAGTAAGAGAGAGTACTCAACAACCCCCCTTCAGCAGACTGTTTTTTTCCAGTTAGCGCAAAGTCCCAAAATCCACAAAGTTCAAACAAAATGCCCAATTTCCCACAAATACCCAAACAAAATCCAGACTCTGGGCATCCCCATAGCAGCATGCGGATTACACAATTGCACATTACAAACTCTGTGTTGTGAGTTGGTGTTCATTTTTGTTGTTCTTTAAACATTTTTCTGATTTTCCTCTTCCCCCCCGCCCCGCTCCCCAGATGACACCTAACCGCCACCGGCCGTCTTCATCACCCATGTCAACTGCAAAGAGACAGCGCGGCGCGGGCGACGCCGCGGCGATGACGTCACCAGGGCGGTGACGTCACCGTGGCGGGGACGTCGTCACGGCGGGGACGTCCCCAGGACCACGATGTCACTGTAGCGGGGACGTCACCGCGGCGGGGACGTCACCGTGGCGATGGTGTCACCGCAGCAGTGCCGTCACTGCGGCGATAATGACGTCACCGTGGTGATGATGTCACCACGGTGGGGATGTCACCATGGCGATGGTGTCACCGCGGCGGTGCCATCACCGCGGCGATAATGACGTCACCGTGGTGGGGATGTCACCGTGGTGGCGATGTCACCGTGGTGGTGACGTCACCGTGGCGGGGACGTCACCGCGGCGGTGCCGTCACAGCAGCGATAATGACGTCACCGTGGTGGTGATGTCACCACGGCGATGATGCCACCATGGCAGTGCCGCCACCATGGTGACGTCACCATGGTGATGATGTCACCGTGGCAGGGACGTCATCATGGCGATGATGTCAGCATGGTGGAGATGTCACCACGGTGATGATGTCACCATGGCGGGGACATCACCATGGTGATGATGTCACCATGGTGGTGCTGTCACCATGGTGATGATGTCACCACGGTGGTGCCGTCACCAGGGTGGTGATGTCACCGTGGCGGGGACGTCACCATGACCATGATGTCACCGTAGCGGGGACATCACCATGGCGGGGATGTCACCGTGGTGATGGTGTCACCACGGCAATAATGACGTCACCATGGTGGTGATGTCACCACGGCGATGATGTCACCGTGGCGGGGACATCACCATGGCGATGATGTCACCGTGGCAGGGACGTCACCACGGCGATGATGTCACCGTGGCAGGGACGTCACCACGGCAATGGTGTCACCACCATGGTGATGATGTCACCATGGCAGGGACGTCACCACGACCATGACGTCACTGTAGCAAGGACGTCACCGTGGCGGTGCTGTCCCCACGGCGATGATGTCACCATGGCAGGGATGTCACCATGGCGATGACGTCACCGCGGCGGTGACGTCACCGTGGCAGGGACGTCATCACGGGGATGATGCCACCACGGTGGCGACGTCACCACGGTGATAATGATGTCACCGTGGCGATGACGTCACCACGGTGGCAACGTCGCCGCTGCGATAATGACGTCACCGTGGCGATGACGTCACCGTGGTGGTAATGACGTCACCGCGGTGGGGGACACGGGACAGGAGGCTCCTCCCGAGCAGGAGGACTCCTGAAGGTCACGGAAGTTGTCCTTAATGCACTCCAGTAGCTTCTTCAGCTGCTTACGGTTCACTGTGCTGCTTTTCCAGAAGATGTCTAGGTGGTTAAAGCCCTCTATGAGGATCAGGGCCTGCAAGTGTGATTCTTCCTGCAGTTGAAGAAAGAACCCTTCATCCACCTCCTTTCCTCAATCAGGTGGCCTTTAGCAGACACTAATGACAATGTTTCCTTTGTTGGCTTGGTCTCTAATTTTCATCCAAAAGCTCACATTGATGTTCTTCAAAGATAGATCTGTGCAATCAGTCCTGGTTTTGGGCAACTCCCTCACCTCCCCTTCCTTGACTGTCCCTTCTGAATAGTTTATAGCTGTCAATCACAGCACTCCAATTGTGTGATACATCCCACCAAGTTTCTGTGATAGCAATCGGGTCATCAGGATTTCCATCTGGGCAGCAGCTACCAGCTCCTCCTGTTTGTTTCCCATGATGTGTGCACTGGTATAGAGGCACTTCAGATAGGCTATTGGACACATCTCCTTTTTAGAGATAACCATAATTCCCTTGAGGCAATTCACAGGTGTTTCCCTGTTGTCTCCTGATGCCTCAGCAGCCCCTGGCTTTTCTATAGTGCTTAGAACTCCATCCACACTTTTCTGATAAATCTAGTTTAAAGCTCTGTTTATAAGTCCAGGCAGCTTGTTGCCCAGGACACTCTTGCCCCACTTGGTCAGTTGACTCCCATCAGCTGTCAACAGGACCAATTTCTTGAAGGTATGACCAAGATCGCTGAAGCCGAGACCTTGAGCATGGTACCAGCTACACAGACAGTCATTCACTTGTTCAATTATTCTCCTTTTTCTAGAACCCCCATCTTCAACTGGGAGGATAGAGGAGAACACCAACTGTGCTTCCAATCTCTTTAACATTATTCTGAGAGACAAAAAGTCTGTTTTGATACTTGTGAGTTGCCTCATTGCAGCATCATTTGATGCTACTTGAAATACTAGGAACGGGTGATAATACACAGGCTTTACCAGGCTTGGCAGCCTCTCCATGACATCACAGATGTGAGCTCCTGGCAGGCAGCAAACTTCCCTATAGACATTGTCTGGCAACAAATGGTCATTCCTCAGCAAGGAGGCTCCAATTACTAACACCCTACATACTTTTTTAGTGGCACCGATTCTAATGTGGGTGGGTGGTTGGATCAGATTTGCTCAGTTGGCCTTTCCTGGATCTTGCCCGCTACTCACATTATCTTCATTCTCCAGCCCAGGAGAATGTATTGCATCTGTTACTGTAGTGGGTCTGGCTGAGCTGATTTGCCCCATCCAGACCTCATGCTGCAGTACTGGGAGCTGGAGGGTGTTGATAACACACCCGTGTTATGACTGCCAGTGCTCACACAGCACCCTGTGTGACCTAATCTAGGTGATCCTGCTCTGGCAGGGGGGTTGGACTAGATAATCTTTCAAGGTCCCTTCCAACCCCTAACATTCTTTGATTCTGTGACTCTCTCTTGTGTTCAAAATCATAAAACAAGTTTCTTTCACTTTGATCAATTACATCTAAAATAATAATGCATCCTTAACTAGGTCATTCAGCTCTGTATTTCCTCTGATCAAGAGAAATAGTTCAGATTGTGATCAAAAGAGGGACAAAGAGAATTGATTGTTAAGTTAGTGGATCTTTTAGTAAGACAAAATTACATATTAAGTTCAAAGATATAGTGGTTCAATGATTCTAGCATAACAGCAGTAAGTAAAATGCAGATCTACACTGAGACAGCTCTTTCTAAATGGAATAATTTCTGTGTATCTTGCAAGAGAAACTACACATGAAATATACAGTAAGTTGTCTATTCAGATGATTTACAATGCACAAGGAATTGAAGTTATAGTTCAGTGATGAACTACATTTGCTAAATTTTAACAAAACATTTATAAACATCTTCACAGAAATCATCAGTATACTTTAATCGGACTCAACACTATAGGATTTATTCTGTAAAAAATATTTTACTATGACACTTCTGTGTCATGTGAGGATGAACTTGGACATATAGGGGCAAATGTTAAACAGTAAATATTAGAACTGTTTTGCTGAGTACCAAACTCTAGATTCACTATTTTATTTTGTATGATCTCTTAAGGAATATTGGTAACCTAATTCAGACTTCCCATTTTAAATAAGAAAAAGTATAATGGTAAGAAACTACATAAAAAAAAATATCTATCATCTGTCTTCTGTCAAAAAACAGATCAATACTAATACTAGGAGAAAATTCTTACTGCCACAGACTGGCATTCTGAGGTAGGGTTCTTTAGCTTGTTTTATCTGTATTCCTTCATTTGCTCCTAGAAGAAATAATTTAAGTAATCACTGGAGCAGGTACAACAAACCATAGGCTCTTAATCTTCTACTTGCACTACCACTCTGAAGTGTTACTCTTCCACTATTTGCTTGGTTAATATTTAAATAGCTTAACCAGATTAGAATATAGAAAATATCTCTAATCAGAAAATATAACTACATGAAGTTTATTAGTGTCTAAGAAATCTAATCACAGGAGTTCAATTCAGTGTATCTGAACTATCACAGCTCAGATTCATTAATAGGGCACTCTTAGTTTGGTACTATTAGTCCGGTCATGTGGGATTATTCCTAGAGGAAAACAGGCATGCCTGCTATCAGCAAGACTGTGTGGGAATAAATTTGGCTGCAGACGATGACCTTGAGGTATGCTTGAGAACGGCAAAGGAGGAAGCAAAGCAGTGAAGCAAGAAGATAAAGAAGAAGAAAGTATTTAAATCATACCACTACACCCCACAAACAGCAATTTCCTCTTTGAAAGATGAAATAAGAATGATCAGTTCAGTTTTATGCATACACTGTAAAATATCAAAATAAAGAATCCCCTGATGAGAAAAAAATAAATCTTCAGATAATTTCATTTTAGGAAGCAACTCTGCTTTAGCACCATCTTTTTTACCTAGCTGACCAGGCCTGTGAACTTTTGGCAGTAGCACAGCACCAACATTCATCTGTAATCCAAAGATCTTTAAATGTCTCCCTGAAAGGTGACAAACTGGTTCTTAAACATTTACACTGACAAAAGTTATACCTTGCATTTAAGGTCAAGAACATAACTTACAGTACAGTATGGAATAAACAAATTAACACTGAACAAAGGCAAACAAAACAAAGCCATAAAAAAATATGTATGGTTTGGTGCTTGAGAAGCCACTCGTGAAATCAGAAGCAAGAGAGATCCTAACCACAAGAAAATACAGCAGCTATCCTAACAAAGCTGCAGGCTAAATTATATGCCCTAATTTAATGGCAAACACTTCTGGCAGCTCTTTGAGGTGTGGGACCAAATAATCCTTGGTAGTTTCATAGATTAATTGTACTTCAACTCTTTAAAACTGTTCCCTGTCTGCATGAATTACAATGACACCACTTAAGGCAGCAAGGAAGTGGTTCAGTTCAATGTAAAGGTTTAATCACTCCCTCACCCACTCTCCCTGGATCTTCTAATAAGTCTTAATTGACCATCTAACCTATGGTAGGGACACAGACAAGAGCCACTAGCACAACACCAAGTCATACATGCCTGGAATTCAGGAATCATCTTTATATAATGCTTGGTATCTCTCCAACAGCATCAATCCTCCAACTAAAATTTCTACCAACATACACAGCTTTTCAACAAACAAATGTGGGTAGAAGATGTTTCTAATGTGTATGGAGAAATTCTTGGTATTTGACATATCCACCATTTTATTCAACAGAAGCCACTAGTATATTAAAAGAGAATCAACCATGTTCTAGTTGTGAAACAGAAAAAGCACCGTGATAGTCCATCAAATTACTTTCTTATATTAACAACTGTATTACAGTACAAAGGTGAGTATTAAAATATAAGCTTTAAACTAGTTTTGAAGGAGGAAGGGGGTATAACCGGGCCTGCTATGAGTAATCCCAAGGAAAGCATGCCAGGGCTTACAGGATGGTGTGCTAGTGAGGACTCTTGTTATGTCCTCTCAGTGGAGACAAGGGATAGGCATGTAATGAGAAATGAAGAGGTAGAGCCAGTTGTTGATGTTTTAGAAGTGAGGGAAGTATCTGAGAAGCATCTGGTAGGAAATGGGACCCACACTCACAAAAAGGTGCTGGGATCATTAGCTCATCTAGGCTTGATGAGGCTCTGAGCAGCCTGGCCTAGTTAGAGATGTCCCTGCTCACTGCAGGGGGGTTGGACTAGATGACCGTTGGAGGTCCTTTCCGGCCCAGTATATTCTATGATTCTATTTCTCCTGATGAATCAGGAGAAAATGTGGATTAGACAGAGTTACAGGACCTGAAAACTTCACTCAAATTCTAACTAGTTTCAGTTCAGACTTCATACAGTACCCACAGATTCTGTCACAAAAGAGAGATGTTATTCTGTAACAATAAATGCTACATCACTGAAGTCTGTTCTCCAGTCCCAAGAGTTCAGAAGTCTCAGCTACACATGAAGTCCAATTCTCTTCATTTGCACCCCAGGGATACAGCTTTTAGTTGAACTGCTTAACAAGTCTCCTTGGACACCAGCAAATAATTTAGTCCACCCGAAAGAATGTTAATTCTTGTTGAGTGGTTTCTTTTTTCCTTTGGTTGCTTTGCTTTTTTCTTTAAAAAGAGACCTTGGGATGGACTTTGGCCTCTTTGGACAAGGTGTCATTTCTGCAGTAAAAGAAGTCAGCCTCCAGAACTTCCAAGTGTGGTGGACTCTCCCCTCTTGAGTCTTCCACGAGTTCGTTTCTCTCTACCTGGTATGCTTTTGCTCAGACACACATTTCTGGCCTGAAATATAAGCAATATACAAGTACTCCTGTACAAATGCCTGATCAGGCTCCACTATCAATTATCCTGCTGACACTTAAGGACTACGAAAACTTTTCTTAATGGCTTTAAAATGAGGAGTCAGTAAAAATGAACAGAGTCACAGCAGACCAAATCTAAATTCTGAAAACATACTTGAGATATCTAGTAAAGTAAATCTTTATCCATATGTACTGGGTCAGATTGAGCTGGAGTTGATTTTCCCCACAGCAGCTCTCCCAGTGCTGTGCTTTGCAGTGGGAGCTGGAGAGGTGCTGCTCACACCCCTGTGCTGTGGTTGCTGCTGGGCAGGGCTCGCCCAGCACAAGGCTGGTTTCCAACATTCCTCCTGCAGTGGGACGGGGAGGGCACCAGGTGTCCTACCAAGACCAAACGACCACAGCCCTTTTTGGTGCCCAATATAGGGTGACAATTTATGTAAAACAGCAGATTTACATAAACTGTGCTACAGCTTAGTAGTTATTAAGTGGCAAGCTGCTGTGCAGGTCATGGAGTTTGGTGGCTACACTGCTTACCTCTCTATTTCACCAAGCTTAGGAACATATGAATACAAACATGTTGATCAGGCACTGGAAGGGGCTGCCCAGGGAGGTGGTGAAGTCACCGTCCCTGGAGGTGGCACTGTAGTGGGTCTGGCTGAGCTGCTTTTCCCCATCCAGCCCTCACGCTGCAGCACTGGGAGCTGGAGGGTGTTGAATTGCCCTTCATGCAGGTACTTACCTCATAGAGGGCTCTGAAGATTTCATTCCAAGAGAGTTCTCAATCTTCTTCCCGCCCCAGGCTGCTTCTTCTCTCACTCTGCTCATTCCTCTCCTCTGTCTTGGCAGAGGAGCTGCTCCTGGGCAGAGCTGGGTCTGGGCAGTGCTGCCGCTTGCCAGGAGCTCCCTCCAGCCCAGGAGCCCCCTCCAGCCCAGGAACCCAGCCCAGCTCAGCACCACAGCAACAGAACAAAGCATTTGAATGGTCCCTCAGGTGGAGTTTGTGCTGAGACCATGAACCTCAGGGACTGAGAGGAGGATGAAGAAACCTCTCCAGAGGTCACAGGCAGGTGCAAACTCCAAAATTTCTTGCAGTGTTAATGGTCCCACTGAGAATCATTTCTGAGAGAACTTTCCAGGGCTGGTTAGAGCCGAACTCTCGAGGCAGAGATGAGACGGAAGCAAAGTCCATGTGAAGGTGGAACAGATTCTGAGTACACCTGGATGGGTGACGTGAAGCCAAAGGGGCAAGTCCTGACCTCCATCCCCTGGGGAGGCAGATCCTGTCCCTCACCCCTTACTCTGGGCTTTTCCTGTTGGATTTGAATGTGGAGATGTACAGTGTCAATGGCAGGACTGTGGCCCAATCCCTCCTATGATCTTAGGTGAGGAAGGGGTGGCCATGAGACCCTGGTTCTGGAAGGAGAAGGTGCTTCCTCACAGGCATCAGTGGCAAAGACAAGAGCCAGAAACAAGGAGACAAAGACCTCATCTTTGATGGAGCTTTTCACACTCTCCTCCTCCCTCCCTCATCTCCACCACAGGCTTTCCTACAGTGTCCCACTCCTGCCCCTCTTCCTCTGCAGGCTGTAGACATCGAACCGCTACCACCCCTTGCTCTCACCTGAACATCTTCCTTCCTTTACTGATATCCCTGTGTTCTCCCTGGCTTCGGGCACAAAGCCTGGGGCTGATCCAGTCTCCCTTGGAATGGCTTGTTCCCTCACAGCTCTGCTCTTTCAATCCCAGCACACAAACAGCCAAAAACTCTATTCTCTTTTTTTTTTTTTTGCATTGAAATTGGATTCACTTGGCCTGGAGACATCCTGAGGTTCCTTCCAAGATGAGTCATTGTACATTTTATTCCACCACAGGTCTTCCCATTATGACAGCAGGGACAGCACACAGGTCCCCATCACCATGGCAGGAAGCAGACCTAAGTTTGGAGTGATCAGCTGTGTCTCTTTTCTCCCACTGCAGCCCTTGACTCACCCCAAGGAGGCCTATTCAGATCTGAGCATAAACTTTGCTCTTCTGGTTCCTTCTTTTCACTCCCAAGTTCTTCTCTTTCCACATCCTCAGACATTCCTCTACAAACAGCCCAACTCTGCTGAGTACAGGGGGACAATCACCTCCCTACTTCTGCTGGTCACACTATTTCTAATACAGGCCAGGATGCCGTTGGCTTTCTTTGCCACCTGGGCACACTGCTGGCTCATATTCATTCGCTTGTCAATTAGAACCCCCAGATCCCTCTCCGGACCGGATGAGATCCATTCGCGGATGATTCAGAAGGTGAAGTAAAAGAAGAGCTATTGTGTGCACTGTATTATACAATGGTAAGATGAAAAGAAAAACAAGAACCAACCAATGTAAAATGTTTTAGGAGTTACCTGAAAAGTTTGAAAATGGGGTTGATGTTTCCCCTTTTCCAGTCAGTGGGAACTTCACCAGACCTCCATGACTTTTCAAATATGATTAAAAGTGGCTTTGCAGCTTCATCTGCCAGTTCCCTCAGGATCCGCGAATGGATCTCGTCCGGTCCCTTGGACTTGTGCACCTTCATGTTCATTAGATGGTCTTGAACCTGGTCTTCTCTTACACTGGGTGGATCTTCCTTCTCCCAGTCCCTGCCTTTGGCTTCAGCAACTTGGGCAGTGTGGCTAGAGCCCTTGTCAGTGAAGACTGAGGCAAAGAAGTCATTGAATACCTCATCCTTCTCTATATCCCTCGTGACCAGGTTTCCTCCTTCCTCATGGAGACGGCCCACATCTTCTCTAGCCTTCCTTTTGTCTCTGACATACCTATAGAAGTTTTACTTGTTGCCCTTGATGTCCCTGGCCAGATTTAATTCTATCTGTGCTTTAGCTTTCTTAACCTGATCCCTGGCTGCTCAGACAACTTCTTTGTAGTCCTCCCAGGCTACCTGTCCTTTCTTCCACTCTCTGTAGATTCTCTTTTTGCCTTTAAGTGTGTCCAGGAGCTCCTGGACACACTTCATCCATGCAGGCCTCCTGGCATTCTTACCTGACTTCCTTTTTTTTGGGACACATCACTGCTGGGATTGGAGGAAGTGGTCCTTGAATACTGACCATCTTTCTTCCTATCTTGCCTATTCTTGCACCTCTCTACATGATAATTGTGAACCATTATCACTCTGAATCACATCAGGAATATGTAGACTGGAAAACCAAGATGATAGTCCTCATACTGTATTTTGTCCATTGGCCTTTCAGCATTTAGTTGCCATAAGTAGGCCAGAGGATTACCTCCACTCCTGTCAGAATATATCGGTATCCCACAGAGGTGCAGGACCTGGCACTTGGCCTTGTTGAAACTCATACCATTAACAGTTGCCCAGCGATCCAGTCTATCTATGTCTCTCTGGAGAGCCTCCCTATCCTCACGCAGATCGACACACCCGCCTAACTTGGTGTCATCTGCGAATTTACTGATGATAGACTCTATGTCCTCATCAAGATCATCAATAAAGATGTTAAAAGAATGTACTAGTGGAAGTACTACCAAAACGGTCATCCTCCATGATGAACATACCTGAAATTATATGAGACTTTGTCACTGAAAATGGATGTTTCTTCAAAGTGTATAAACTATGTTGCAAAAAATTAAGGAATTCTATAAAAGCTAAAATGGGAGACTGTGTTTTACCACAACTTTAACTCATTTTTTTCTACAGAACTCAGTACTGTAAATTAAGCATCTTCAGAAGTAATTGAGTTGATCTCATTACTTCAAAGAAAAGCCACACTATCTTATTGCAGTGCAAATATCCAGCTATTAGGATTACAACTGATGTGCTCCTTTAATGATATCTAAATATGGTGTATTTCTGAATTTAAATTCTAAATACCAATAGCAAAATTAAAATACTGTATATATGTTTGTGTCTATACACAGAATATATATTGTAAATATTCCTTCGAGGACAAAAAAAATAAATGTATCTTTATAACTAAAGCATGGAGATTTCTGCAGGGTATTATAGCAAGCTGCCATAACTTGACATAAAAAAATTAGTAAATTACCCTAATGTTAACATTTATTATTTCTACATCAAACACAAATTTAAGACACTGTTCTCTTCCCTCTCACTTGATTACATCTCTGAATGCACATAACTGTCCCCTGGCTTGCACTCTTCTTTCTTGCAATAGCACCTTTAAACCATTTGCCTGAACCTCATCCTGCCAAAGAGTCAGTAAGAACACCAAAATGCTGGGTTTTGTGGTGGGTTGGGTTGGGTTTTTTTTGTCGTTGCTTTTTTTGTTTGGAATTTGTTTGTTTGTTTTGAGGTTTTTTTGTTGTCACTTACTTGAAGGCATAGATTCGCTTTCACTGTTATGCCTAGAACTGGTGGACTCAGAGTTCAAGCTAAGAGTACTGGGTATAGAAGAAAGTTCATTGCAGAGCTGCTCCGTGTCATCAGGGACCACTGGCCAAAGCTGTCTACGACTGTGTCTCACTGCATCCCAGTTATAATGCTTCAAAATGTCACATCCTTGTTTAGTTTTGGCTATTAGACCAAGCGTGTAGACACAGGTTCTGTATTTAATGCATACATAGAAAAAAAGAGCAACAACAACAGCATTCCATTTAACTAAACTTATTTCTCTCTTGAAAGGAAACAGTTTCAAAACAGCAGAAACTTCACAAAATTGCTGAATAGCTTTATGTTCCTAATTTTTATTTGTAAATTAATGGAAGCTTAAGAAATGCACTAAAATACCTGAGAACAATAAACTATTAAAAATATATAATAAATTATTACAAGAGCCTGATACATAAAGTAGAAAAGAACTTTTTTTTAAAGGACAAACATGAATGCTTTCTTTTAAAGATTGAAAAAAGATACTGAACAAAAAAAAAAAGACTTGGATTCAATACTGGTTTTGTATATATTTGGATATATTCCATTTTTATTATTATTATTATTATTATTATTTCCATTTTCGTTAAAGCTGTTCTAGTTTCCTTTTCTAATCACTGAGTCTCCCTTATTCCCTTTCTCTTCCCCCTTGGGGAGGGAGGGGGGATAACAGAGAGTATCTTTTATATGTCTAAGGGGCCACCCTGACCCTAAACCATGACAGCGGGTCTTGTAAATATCATGTACCCCTTACCAAAGATGAAACATTATTTGTGACCCTTGCAACACTGCAATATCTGTGACAGGGTAGTGCAGGAGACTGAGACAGCTTCTGCAAAGTGGCAGCCATGGAAGGGTGCATAGGCAGACCCTTCACTAGCGATATTCCCCAGGCCTCAGTTTTGGGGCTAGTCTTGTTTAATATGTTTATTGATGATCTGGATGAAGGGATAGAGTGCACACTCAGCAAGTTTTCATACAACACCAAATTGAGCAGGAGTGTTGATCTGCTCGAGGGTAGGAAGGCTCTACAAAGACATCTGGACATGTTGGATCGATGACGCAATGTCAATGTATGAGGTTTAACAAGGCCGAGTGCTGGGTCCTGCACTTGGGTCACAACAACCCCAGGCAACACTACAGGCTTGGGGAAAAGTGGCTGGAAAGCTGCCTGGCAGAAAAGGACCTGGTGGTGCTGGTGGACGGCTGGCTGAACATGAGCCAGCAGTGTGCCCAGGTGGCCAAAAGGCCAACAGCATCCTGGCCTGTATCAAAAACAGTGTGTCCAGCAATAGAGAAGTGATCATGCCCCTGTACTTGGCACTGGTGAGGCCACAGCTGGAGTACTGTATTCAGTTTTGGGTGCCACTAAAAAACTTGAGGTGCTAGAGTGATTTCAGAGAAGGGCAATGAAGCTGGTAAAGTGTCTGGAGAAAATGTCTTATGAGGAGCACCTGAGGGACTGGGGGTTGTTTAGTCTGGAGAAGAGGAGGCTGAGGGGAGATCTTATCGCTGTCAAAAACTACCTGAAGGGAGGTTGTAGTGAGGTGGGTGTTGGTCTCTTCTCCCAGGTAACTAGTAACAGGATAAGAGGAAATGGGCTTAAGTTGCACCAGGGGAGTTTTAGGTTGGATATTAGGAAAAATTTTTTTACTGAGAGAGTGGTTAGGCATTGGAACAGGCTACCCAGGGAGGTGGTGGAATCACTATCCCTGGAAGTATTTAAAAAATGTCTAGATGTGACACTTCAGGACATGGTTTAGTGGTCCTGATAATATTTAGTAGATGGTTGCACTTGATGATCTTGAAGGTTGTTTCCAACCTTAATGATTCTATTCTATTCTATTTTATTCTATCCTATTATATTCTTTATCCAGAGTTGCTTATTTTTCATGTGGACTACAGCTCCCAGCATGCCGAGGGACACCAACATGGCGCCCAGGAAGCCCCGTGCCCCGGGACTACAGCTCCCGGTATACCGAAGGACACCAACATGGCGCACAGGAAGCCCCGTGCCCCGGCACTACAGCTCCCGGCATGCCGAGGGCACAAACATGGCGCACACGAAGCCCCGTGCCCCGCGACTACACCTCCCGGCATGCCGAGGGCTACCAACATGGCGCACAGGAAGCCCCGTGCCCCGGGACTACAACTCCCGGCATGCTAAGGGACACCAAAATGGCCCCGAGGAAGCCCCGTGCCCCGGCACTACAGCTCCCGGCATGCCGAGGGCACAAACATGGCTCACACGATGCCCCGTGCCCCGCGACTACACCTCCCGGCATGCCGAGGGACACCAACACGGCGCACAGGAAGCCCCGTGCCCCGCGACTACAGCTCCCAGCATGCCGATGGAGAACAACATGGCGCACAGCAAGCCCCGTGCCCCGCGACTACAGCTCCCGGCATGCCGAGGGACAACAACATGGCGCACAGCAAGCCCCGTGCCCCGGGACTACAGCTCCCGGCATGCCGAGGGCACAAACATGGCACCCAGGAAGCACCGTGCCCCGGGACTACAGCTCCCGGCATGCCGAGGGCACAAACATGGCGCACAGGAAGCCCCGTGCCCTGGGACTACAGCTTCCAGCATGCCGAGGTCTACCAACATGGCGCACAGGAAGCCCCGTGCCCCGGGACTACAGCTCCCGGCATGCCGTGGGCACAAATGTGGCTCACAGGAATCCCCGTGCCCCTGGATTACAGCTCCCGTCATGCCGAGGGGCAACAACATGGAGCACATGAAGCCCCGTGCCCTGAGACTACAGCTCCCGGCATGCCGAGGGACACCAACATGGCGCACAGGAAACCGCGTGCCCTGCGACTACAGCTCCCAGCATGCCGAGGGCACAAACATAGCTCACAGGAAGCTCCGTGCCCCGGGACTACAGCTCACAGCATGCCGACGGACACCAACATGGCGCCCAGGAAGCCCCGTGTCCCGGGACTACAGCTCCCGACATGCCGAGGGCACAAACATGGCTCACAGGAAGCCCCGTGCCCCTGGACTACAGCTCCCGTCATGCCGAGGGGCAACAACATGGAGCACAGGAAGCCCCGTGCCCCACCACTACAGCTCCAGGCATGCCGAGGGACACCAACATGGTGCACAGGAAGCCCCGTGCCCCGGGACTACAGCTCCAGGCATGCCATGGGCACAAACATGGTGCACAGGAAGCCCCATGCCCCGGGACTACAGCTCCCGGCATGCTGAGGGCACAAACATGGTGCACAGGAAGCCCAGTGCCCTGCGACTACAGCTCCAGGCATGCCGAGGGACACCAACATGTGATGGTGAATGGAGTTCAATCCAGTTGGCAGCCCATCACAAGTGGTGTTGCCCAGGGCTCAGTATTGGGGCCAGTTCTATTTAATATCTTTATCAATGATCTGGACAAGGGGATTGAGTGTACCCTCAGCAAGTACGAAGCTGGGCAGGAATGTAGATATGCCTGAGGCTAGGACAGGCTCTTCAAAAGGTTCTGGACAGGCTGGATCAATGGGCCAAGCCCAATGGTATGAGGTTCAACAAGGCCAAATGCCAGGTCGTGCATTTGGGTCACAACAACCTCATGCAACACCCCAGGCTTGGGGAAGGGGGAAGAGTGGCTGGAAAGCTGCTGGGTGGAAAAGGACCTGAGGGTGTTGATTGACAGCTACCTGAACATGAACCAGCAGTGTGCCCAGGTAGCCAAGAAGGCCAAAAGCATCCTGGCTTGTATTAGAAATAGCATGATCAGCAAGACTAGGGAAGAGATTATGCCCCTGTACTCACAGAATCATTAAGTTTGGAAGAGACCTCCAAGATCATAAATTCCAACTGTCTCCATAACATTATCATAACCACTCTTTCTCCAGTCCTCAGGCATTTCTTTTTTCCATCTCTTTTTCATCTTGTCCTCTCTGCACCGTACTTATTTATTTGCATTTTAGTGACTCCTAGAGGATACACACAGGATCTGAAGCCTTGTTTATCAGACATTATGCAGAGATCTCTTCTTTAAAACTTTAAATCAAGGAATGGAGAAAACAAGCATCAGAAAGCATGGACTTTATTCCTTGTTCAAAATTCAGATTTTTTTTTTTTTTAACTTTGCTTATCTATGACAAACATCACAGGAGGTCTGATCTATTAAAAATGTATAATTTTTTAGCAGAATGTTCAAGCTGATCATCTTCATTTGGCAATTACCATTAGATATCTTTAATTTCAATAATAATACTTTCTGCAAGCTTTGAATTTTCTTAAGGCTTTCTTGAGTGTTGTGGTTTAGGGATGAACAGACTGAGTGGGGGGGCGACCCTAGGACCCTGAGGAGTCAGAGGGCAGCTGTTATTCCCTCTCTTTCCCTGCCACACTCCATATGAGGAGACAGGAAGTTCAGGGGGCTCTTCCTTCTCAGGCTCTGCTGCTGCAATGATATCCTAGCACAGCTGGGCCTGATTCCACAGGTACAGCACAATGCATTGCCATCTGAGATTGGGTTTTGTATATAGTTCTATATACTTCTTACCTTAATATTCCTTTTGCTGTTTTTCTCCTGTTATTCATTAAATTTGTTATAGTCTTAACTTCCAATCTTGAGTGAGACATTTTTCTTTTTCCTTATTCCCCTTTTTAACCTCCCCTGAGAGGGAGGGAGGGGGCTAATCCTGTTCTGTGTTTCATGAGGGCTTGCCCTTGATCTTTAAGGTCCCTTCCAACCCTGACAATTCTATGATTCTATGATATAGTTTTCAGCCTTGAAGTGGAGTAGACCCTCTGGTTATCTAAAATGTCAACACCCTGCTCCCAAAGTGTTGGGCTATTACACCCAGGATTCTTGCTGACATGGCCGGCTACACCCCCGTCCCCAGTCATAGCTAGTTTAAAGCCTTGTCAATGAGTCCAGCCAACTCATGTGCAAGGATTCTTTTCCCTTTATGGGACAGATGAACTCCATCTGTTGCCAGTAGACCTGGTGCTGAGAAAACTTCCCAGTGGTCAAAAAACCCAAAGTTCTGTTGGCGGCACCAACCGCTAAGCCATGTGTTAATCACATGGAATTTTTCCTTCCTTCAATATCTCTACCTGTCACTGGAGGGATTGAGGAGAACACCACTTGTGCTTCCAAGCCCTCAAGTAATTTCCCCAAAGCCCTGAAGTCTTTTTTAATTGTTTTTATGCTCCTATCTATCACCTCATCACTCTCAGACTGAATAACCAGTAGTGGGTAATAGTCCGATGGCCTCACTAGACTAGGAAGCCTCCTACAAATGTCCATAACCCATGCCCCATGCAAGCAACAGGCTTCCCTGTGGGATGGATCTGATCTGCAAATTGGACCCTCAATTCCCCTGAGAAGGGAATCCTGAGAAGGGAATCCCCTACTCCTACCACCTTTCTTTTTTACCTGCTTGCACTCATCCCAAGTCATGGGACTGGCTGACAAGTCTTGAACGGTTGTGCACATAGGTATTCATCTATATCCTCATTCATCAGGCACTCTGTTACAAGGACCTCATACCTGCTGTGTGTGGGCAGCTGGGAAGATTGGGGGGATTGGGAGGGGACTCGTCTGCCTCTCCTGCTTGGCTGGAGAGGGACCTGTTGCCATTCGTGCCCTTCTCCTATATCCCTTTGTGTCTCGGGGGGCCCAGCGGGCATGGGATCACCTGCTGCTTGTGTGACCAACACTTGGTGCCCCTTGCTCATAGATGGGTGTCCCTGACTCTTCATCAGGGCAGGCAGAGCCTGCAACCACCAGTCAATCTCCTTTTCAGCCTCCCTGATATTCCTAAATCTTTCAACTTCATCCTGTAATTTTTCACCCTCTGCTTGTAGCTGTGCTGCCTGGTTGAGCAGAAAATTTACCCGCTCACATCTTGCACAGTCCTCTGCTAAAGAGAGAGGCAGAGACATTCCCTTCAGCTTGCAGTTTGTGTCATGGCTTGCTTCTGTGGGTACCCACCTCTATTTTAGTTGGCATTGAAAGCATGTTCTTCCTCTGTCGGGTGAAAACCATTATCATTTGACACCTCTCCCTCATATTTTTTTTTCTGTGGTTTGTTTGTTTGGGGTTTTTTTGTTTTGTTCTAACAAATAACAAGTAGGCAACTTATCTATGTATAAGGCTAGAAAGTATATAAGCAACACTTGTGTTATAATAAAGTGGCATTCACCTGATCATGTTGGTCTGTGTGTGTTTGTCCGTGATGTTCTCCCACATATGGTTATAAGAAGGCACACAAGATTTACTGTGATGTGCAGCAATTCAGGTGCATATAGCTTTGTCTGACATGAGCATTCTGTCATGGGTTTAACTATACTAGATAGCATAATACTGCTCACATTTTAGATAGACAAGATTCTTGTGAGAAGTAACTGCAGACCAGATACATGCTTTAGTCTCTGGCTTCAAGTTCTAATTAGAATTAATTTATTTAAATGTCACTCTAGCAACACCTTTATAAAGGACTACCCTATCATGGTGTAAACAGAAATCAAAACACTATGTCAACAACGTTTAGCAAGCATTCTAGGAGTGGTGCAGCACTAGCAATAAAATGAGGCTGGATACAAATGGCATCATTTATTCTCATAAAATTACGTGTACTTTTTTTTAAAATTCTATATAAGCACTAATTTTGTTTAAGAACTAAGATGATTTGTGATTTAAGTATAAAACCAAAACAGCCACAACTTACCCACTCAGGAAAAAGCACAGGAGTCATATGACATTATTACCTGCAATTTGTTATTTTACATGTAATGTCAAATGCTTTTTCAAATTTATGGTGTCTGGTAGAGTCTCCAGAGAAAGCCTTATGTCACCATAATCAGGAGCCTGAGAAGGTGCAAGAATGCATATTTCTCAGATGCTGGATAGCAAAGCTGAAATTTTTAATACTTAAGTTTTCATTTACTGCAACAATCTTAAAATAAGAACAATTTGAAGAAAGAAGATTGATTCTTCATGCTTTTGATTTCTATCCAAATCACAGCAGTGTTCCATCTACTACTGAATACCATCTTCTTGTTAAACAACAATTCCTTAGACAAGGATGATCTGCAATGTTTATAGGAAACAATATACACTTCATTACTAAGTTTTTCCAGATAGTTCATGGTCTTAAAGTTTGAATACCCATATACAGTACCTGAGAAGATCAGCTTTATTCTAAGACCTGTCTGTTAGATGGATAACAGATATACTATGGACAACTTAAGAATAGTTTTCCTGCACAAGCCCATCACTATTTTACATCCTTAAAAAAGGCATTGTTCCTAAGAAATTGAGATTGTTGTGGTTTAGGTCCAGCTGGCAATTAAGCACCATGTGGCTACTCACTCACTCCTTCACCCACCCCTACCCCCCTGGGGCAGAATGAGAAGGAGAATCGGGAGAAAAAGGTAAAACCCCATGGGTTGAGTAGTTTAGTAGAACAGTACAAATCAAGAAGAAACTAAAGTAACAACAATAATATTCCCAGAGCATTGTAAGGAATCACAAAGTGTTTGACAAAGGTTGCTCAACTTGCTTCATCATCTTTCAAGCAGGACACTGTCCCCTCACTTCAAAGGGACCTCCAAATGTCATCTGATCCGACCCCCTTGCTAAAACAGGGACACCTAGAACTGGTTGCCTGGGACCATGTACAGATGGATTTTTAATATCTCTGAGAAGGGAGACTCCACAAGCTCCCTGGGCAACTTGTTTCAGTGTTCAGTCACCCTCACAGGAAAAAAAGATTTCCTGATGTTCAGATGGAACCTCCCACGTTTCAATTTATGCCCATTGCCTCTTGTCCTATCACTGGGCACCACGGAGAAGAGCCTGAATCTATTCTCTAAGCACTGTTCTCTAGCGAAGAATCCATACAGAACTGCACAGCTGGGTACGACACTTGGAATGATCAACAGTGGAAGAGCTGGACATTTTGTGGACGTTGCCTACACGCTCGTGCCTTTGTATTGGTGTTGGCTGCGGGGACATTTTCATTTTTTGTATTGGGTATTGTGAGTGTTGGGTTGGATGCGCTGCACTGTGGCATCTGGGTGAGGGTGGTCACGGCCGATGTGGGATTTCTGGTCTGGCTCGATGGGGAATCAAGGGGTGGTTGAAGAGCCTGATGAAAGCAGGCTTACTGATATTGGTGATTACCATCGTTTGTATTGTTCCATGTGTGCTGTCCTTGCTGCAAAGGGCCCTGCAGCAGGTAGCTAACATGGCCCTTTTTGGTGAAAAAAAACAAAAAGGGGGAATTGTGGGAGACCTCGACCTGTCCGAGGGATTGGAACGTAAGTTTGATAACGACCTTGAGCGGATATCTGTGTACCCTTGAGGAGGCCAGAAAGTCCTGAGAAAAGAACTGCCAGTCCACAAACAGAGAAAGCTAATCAAAGTTATAATGGAGAGAAAAAAAGCATCCAATTGTGAACTGGTGGTCTTTGCTTGGGCCAATCAGGTGTAGACACTTGTTATCGGAAGGGTTATAAAAGGGCTTGTTGGCACAATAAATTTGGCTTTTGGGGAAATCGCATCTGTGTCGAGTCCATCTCAACAGCGACATGTCTGGGTATTGTTTTGTGTATTACTGTTTTGAGTGTGTTTGTATTGTTGTGTTTTGTGCTTGTGTTCTTTTTGACGAGTTCTGAACAATCACAGAACGGAGAAACTTTAAAGACTATTAATGTATTGATATAAAACAAAAGAAGGTAGCCAGGAAGGTTTATTGAAATCAGGATCAGCAACAGGAGAAGGGATTTATAGCTTTAGAACAAGAAAAGGGAGGACTAGGAAACTGTAGGAGGAAGGAGAGGCATGTTGGGTGTAAAGCAGTGTGCATGTTGTAACGAGGACAGACATTGGAACGCCCAAGGTGCAGGACCTTGCACTTGGCCTTGTTGAACTTCATGAGGTTGGCATGGACCCACCTCTTCAGCCTGGCCAGGTCCCTCTGGATGGATCCCTTCCCTCCAGTGTGTCAGCTGCCCCACACAGCTTGGGGTCATCGGCAAACTTGCTGAGCGTGTCTTGATCCCACTGTCCATGTCACCAACAAAGATGTTAAACAGCACCAGTCCCAGTACCAATCCCTGAGGGACTCCACTTGTCACTGGTCTCCCTCTGGACATTGAGCCATTGATTGCAACCCTTTGAGTGTGACCATCCGGCCAATTCCTTATCTACCAGGTGGTCCATCCATCAAATCTGTGTCCTTCCTCTTTAGGAATGTTGTGTGGGACAGTGTCACATGCTTTGCACAAGTCCAGGACTATGACATAAATTGCTCTTCCCTTACCCACTGACACTGTAACTCCCTTGCAAAAGGCCACCAAATTTGTCAGGCAGGATTTGCCCTTGGTGAAGCCACGTTGGTTGCCCCAACCACCTCCTCATTTTCCATGTGCCCTAGCAGAGTCTTCAGAAGGACCTGCTCCATGATCTTGCTGGGAACAGAGACTGACTGGCCTGTAGTTCCCTAGGTCCTCCTTACCTCCCTTTTTGAAAATGAGGTGATGTTTCCCCTTTTCCAGTCAGTGGGAACTTCACCAGACTGCCAGGAATTTTCAAATATGATGGAAAGTGGCTTTGCTACTTTGTCCACTAGTTCCCTCAGGACCCGAGGATGGATCTCATCTGGTCCCATGGACTTGTGCACCTTCAGGTTCATTAGATGGTCTTGAACCTGGTCTTCTCTTACAGTGGGTGGATCTTCATTCTCTAAGTCCCTGTCCTTGCCTTCTGCAACTTGGATGGTGTGGTTTGAGCCCATACCATTTAAGAGCAAGACACAAAAGTCATTGAGCCATTCAGTTGTTGAGTCATTCAGCCTTCTCCATATCCCTCATGATCAGGTCCCCCATTTCCTTCCAGAGATAGCCCACATTTTCCATGTTCTTTTGTTACTGACATACTGAGGAAAACTTTCCTTATTCCCCTTGATGTCCCTGCCAGATTTAATTCTGTCTGGGCCTGAGCTTTCCTCACCTGATCCCTGGCTGCTCAGACAGCTTCTTTGTATTCCTCCCAGGTCCCCTGTCCCTGTTTCCACCATCTGTAGGGTTTCTTTTTGCACTTCATAGTGGCCAGGAGCTCCCTGTTCATCCACACAGGCCTCCTGGCATTCTTGCCTGCCTTCTTCTTTGTCAGGATGCATCACTCCTGGGCTTGGAGGAGGGGATCCCTGAATAGTGACCAGCTTTCTTGGGCCCCTCTTCCCTCCAGGGCTTTATCCCACGGCACCCTACTGAGCAGGTCCTTTCGGAGTTGCTACATGCTCTCCTCTTGCTTGGCAGTTTGTCTACCACCTTGGGGTCAGTATGTATATGGGAATGTTAGGTAACTAGTTGGGCTTTCTTGAATAACATTGCTTTTGCTTATTAGTTGTGTGTGTGAGTGCTTGAATAAAATCTGTTTTACTTATTAGCTGTGTGTGTGGGCACCGTCCTTTGTGAAATGGGAATCCTTCACTAACCTGGGACACTCCGCCACGTCAGGGCAGCGCACCACCTGGCATATGCCAATGCAGCAGAAATTAAGGCTTGGCAGATACTTCAAGTTGTGGAGTCCTATTTGGCCTGTTCAGGGACCATACAGCACTTAGAAAATGACTGTAAATCATAAAGAATTAAATGAGGTCGCCCTCCCACTTGCAGGTACAGTACCAGACATGGTTACTCATAGGAAAAAAAAATATCAGCAAAAACTTAGAACCCTGGAAGGTGGTGATAGATCTTCCTGATTCTTTCTTTTAGATAGCTGATGCATATTTAGGAAGTATGTGTGCATGGTTGTGTTATTTGTGCACAGCTACATGTAAGGGCATTGTATAGCCCATGGGAAAAAATGGAGCAAGGTCAGTGGGCCTTGGGTGAGCCTGACTGGTTGATTGCATGGGCTCCCTGCCCCTATTGAGGGGGTGGTGATATGTATTCACTGCTGTGGATGCAGTGTCAGGACTAGTTTGGGGTTGTTTTGTTTGTTGTTTTCTGGGTTTGTTGTTGTTGGGTATTTTTGTTTTGTGGTTTGTTTGGTTTTTTGCTAAACCTACCAAATATGCTAATCAACAGAACAGAATTGAAGTGTTAGAATAACTCATTCGCTCCCAAAATATTAACTAGAGGGAAAATAGAATTATTTGCACTGATCAATTGTGTGGTGGGACTCCAATCTATTAGCCTAGATGTGAAAATTCATTTAATAATCCCTGAGAATGCCATATGGTTTTGTATCCCAACTTCTGCTCTTATTTTACATCCTCTATTGATATCCAATTCTCATTCTTCTATTTCAGGTATCTTCAGTGAATACCTGTTACTTATCTAGAGGAGATAGCATTGGAACAGTGTTGGTGTTGTGAACCCAACACATAATTGAAGTTCAGTCTGAAAAAGCTCAAGCCATAGCTCTCCAATTTGAGTGAGAAATTACCCTGCATCAGCTTATCAAACCTGGAGTAATATTAGCTGAAGGAGCTGGAGCAATGCCGTATGTATTATAGAATTACACTATGCTAAGTGATTTTGATATTAATGTTTCTCATTGCTATTTTTTATGAGTAGGTGTAGTGGGTCTGGCTGAGCTACTTTTCCCCATCCAGCCCTCATGATGCAGTACTGGGAGCTGGAGGGTGTTGATAACACACCCGTGTTATGACTGCCACCATCCCACCCCGAACACCCCGGACCAAGCGCTCGCCCGCGGCCTCCCCGACATCCACCCGCCCAGCAAGCTCGGGGGTCACCGTCCGGAGCCGGACCCTCCGGGAGCAGCGTCCGCGGGGCGCGCGGGCACCGGAGCTCGGTGGCCTCCGGCAGAGGACGAAACGCATCCTGGGCAGCCGGCCCCGACCCGCTGCCAGCATCCGCGGGGCCGAAGGGAAGCGGGCTGGAGGAGGGTGGCTCCTTCTCCGGTTTCGCTCTTCCCCGCCGGCCAAATCCCTTTCGTTTTCCTCCGAGGAAACTTTCCAGCCCAACCCCAGTCACATGCGAGGGGTCGGCAGCTGGAAACGAAAGAGGTTTAGCAACGCTGGGGGGTTTTTTTGGGGGGAGTTTCTTTTTTTTTTTTTTTTCCTCCCCTCCGCAGAAGATGCAGGATTTCCCCTCGATAAACACGGGGATGGCAGCTGGAGGAGGGAGAAGGTCCCGGTGCCCAAGCACAAGAGGAAGGTTGAAAAGAAGCGCCGAAAAAAAATAAAAAAAAGAGAACCAGAAGTCGCAAGGAGCAGCGCCAAAGAGTCAAATCATTTCCTTTCCTCCCTGCAAAAATCAAAAGCGCTCGTGCAAATGTCCTCAGGGGCATCGGATGAGGGTCCCCAGCCCGAGGTGGGGAGAGCAGGACGGGGTCCCCCCAGGGCTGCGGGCGAAGCCGGGATGCCAGCCTGGATCACATCCCTGCTCCTTACGCTGCCACCACGCTACACCCAGAGATCACAACCAAAAAGGGGAAAAAAAAATATAAAATAAAAAATACTATTTTCCAAAAGCATAATAGAAAAAGCTTGTGAGACCCAGAGTCCCAGCCCAAACCGGCTCTGAAACACTCGGGACAAAAGCAACGGGGCCGTCACCTCGCACAAGAGAACAAGCAACAGAACGCGCGGGATTTGGAGATATCACCAAATAATTGGTTTTAATTAGCGGGATGCAACCTGAGAAGCACTGAAACCCTCCTGGAAACGAGCACACGGGCTGGCATTCCCACGTCCTGCAGCCTGGCATCCGTCCCTGGTGGTGGCTGCAAGCGTGGGGATGACACAAGGTGGGAAAATCCAGGCTTGGAGATATAAGTCTAATTGCTCCAGAGTTTAAAATGGACTGAAATGGATGTTTTCACTCCACGGGTTGGGTTCCACTCCATGGGTGGATGCTCTGGTCACTGTTACGGTCCCAGCTCTGGAAGACACCCTACTCACAGGTCATAGAGCGTAGAATCACAGACTGGTTTGGGTGGGAAGGGACCTTGCAAGCTCATCTAATTCAACCCCCCTGCAGGGAGCAGGGCCATCTGCAGCTAGAGCAGGGTGCTCAGAGCCCCGGCCAACCTCCCCTGCAATGCCCCGGCTGCCGCGTCCTCCTGCCTCAGCCTCCGCTCCGAGCTCGGCCGCGGCCGCACGGCGCGAACTCGACCCGGAGGGGCCCCTCCCTGCCTCACGCCCCTCGCAGGGCTCCGCCCCGCCGCCGCGGCCCCGGGTTGGGGGTTGGGGGGGGGGTATGAGGGACAGCCGCGCAGGCCCCGCTCCCTGCGCCGCGGTCCCGCGGAGGGCAGCGCTGGCCCCGCGGCCGAGGGCTTTGCGTGGCGCCTCCGCCCTCAGCCCCGCGGCCGGGCCTCGCGGGTGCCCCTCGGGCCGCCTCCCCGCGCGGCGCAGGCTCCTCGCCGCCGGCCTCTGCGGGGCTTCCGCGGGGCTCGCTCCGGCCGCCTCCGGGCAAGGTGACCTTTCGCTTCGGCCCCGACACGCGTTGCGTGCCAACAGGTCTCTTGCCTGTCTCCTCCTCCCCGCGATGTGTTCGCTTGCGTGGAGAAGGAGAAGGGACAGTGCCCCGAATGCTCCTCCCCGCCCTTTCCTTGTGTAACCGGGCGCTGGGTAAAGTGCCCCCTCCGCGCTGCCCCTGCGGGCAGCATCGCCCAGCTCGCCTCCCTCCTTGCCTGTAGCCTTTCAGCTGCTCCCTCGGGGTCTCTCTCCTCTTCCCTGTTGGAGAAAATACATCTTTTTCCAGAAAAATTGAGCCAGTTGTTGATGAGATCCCGGTTTAGGCTTTGATTCTCATCCTGATAAGCACTCTGCTGTTCCTTCATGATAAGAAAATGAAACCACTGCCACAGAAAACAAGTGGTTTGTTTTTCTTTCATTTGGCAGCAGTGGATTATAACGTTACCGATGGGAAGACCTTAAAAACATGTGAAAGATTTCTAAATAGTTGTTTATGTTCCACAAATTTAGGTTAAGCGGGTGATTTACTTTATTTACAGTTCTTACTAAGACACCAGGCATGGAGTTGTTCATGCAGCGTTGGGTTTCGGGCACTGGGGTGCCAACCTGTTCAGTGCTTCTGAATGTTTCTTCAAGAGCTTTCCTCTGATCTGGCTCCCAACACCTATAGAGTTCTCTTTTTATTTAGTTATTTTTTTAAGGGTAACATGGCAGGGATTACTGTGTTGGGTTGTGTTTGAACTTCAGCTTTCCTGTTGGTTTTATGGGAATAAAACCCTATACAAGGTGGTGACCCCCTGTGTACGAATGCTTGGTCTTTATTCCATGGAATAACACTATTGATTTTGAAAAAAAGTTGAGAAATTTGACAAAGATAAAAGTCTTAAAAGTGTTTAAGGTGAAGATGTGCTTTATTCAAATGTATCTTATGTTCTGTGTGGTGGCTGATTTTCTGTCCATCACAAGGACTCTACAAATCTGAAGGTGAAGCAATTAAAAAAAACAACTTTCCTTACATCCTTAACTCCAAGGAGGCCTTAGCTTTCCTAGTTGCCTCCCTACATCCTCTGACAACAGTCTTATATTCCTCCCAAGTGATCAGACCCTCCTTCCATGATCTGTAGGCTCTCTTCTTCCACTTGAGTTTGCCCAGCAGTTCCCTGTTTAACCATGCAGCTCTCCTGGCTCCCTTTATTTTCTACATGTTGGCATGCTCTGATCTTGAGCTTGGAAGAAGTGGTCCTTGAATGCTAGCTAATAGCCATTCATGACAACATTCCAGTCGTGAGTTGTCCCACCATGTCTCTGTAATCGCCACCAGATCATAACCTCTTGCCCAAACATAGATTTCCAACTCCTCCTGTTTATTCCCCATGCTGCATGCATTGGTGTACAGGCATTTCAGGGAGCAAGCCAAGCACACTGATTTCACCCTAGGAGGATGGGAGACCTTATTCCCCATGCTGTGTACTTTGGTGTGCAGGCATTTCAGGAAGGGAGTCGATCGTGTAGGTTTCACCCCTGACACTGGCCCCTTCAAAACTAGTTTAAAGCCCTTTCTATGAGCCCCACCAACTCATTCACAAGGATCCTTTTCCCCCTTTTAGACAGATGAATTTCATCTGTCACCAGACCTGGCACCATGAAAATTTCCCCATGATCAAAAAACTGAAAGTTTTGTGTGTGGCACCAGTCTCTAAGCCACCAGTTAATCAGGTGGTTTTCCTTATTGGTTCAGTATCCCTCCCCACCATCAAAATCAAAGTAATATAATTAACTGGCATCTGTTTTATCAATGATAAAATAGTTTTTATTGATTTGACAAAAATTTCAATGTAGTGCTCTAACAAGTAGCAAAATGAAAACACTGTATACAGTCTAGTTAGTGGCACAGATGAAGAACATCCAAACACAATGATTCATTGTTCAGTTTGAGTCTTCTAAGAATACTTCCAATATAATACATACCACAACAGTGATTTTATCTTAAACCAACACATAGTTATGCCTCATTTTCCTTTTAAATAACAGGAAGCTTCAAATTGAAAGCATATATGTATGCATGCATATTTGTGTGCATGTGCACATGTGATTGTGAGTATATAATGGAAAATATAGAAATATAGATATATCACACTTTGGGCAGATCTACATCAAAAAGTTGAAACAGACAAAAATTCAATAAATTATTGGCTATTAGTAAGCATCTATATTAAACTAGTAACATCAATTTTTTTTCAGAAATAAATTATTTACATTTGTAGTGGGTCTGGCTGAGCTGCTTTTCCCCATCCAGCCCTCATGCTGCAGTACTGAGAGCTAGAGGGTGTTGATAACACACCTGTGTTATGACTGCCAGTGCTCACATGGCACCAGAGGCTGGGGATGCAAGATGGGGGAGGGGATACAGCCGGGAGGCCCTAGCCCTGGAAAGCAGGAAGGCTGTTGATGTGGTGAACTTGTCCGTCTCTTGCACGGCCACGTGTCTTCCTTTCTCTTCTGTGCTCAAAGAGACCCCGGCTATGATGGGCTTCTCTTCAAAGCAGGCTGCGTTCCCCATCACGCGACAGCCCCTGGGCTCTTTCGGAGTCATCTCTTCCAATTCCAATGAGATGGGTGAAGAGACCAATGAGAGGATGCTGAAGTAAGAATGTCTAATCGCTTTCTTCCTTTCTGTTGCTGTAATGACAGGAGACCCTGACAAAGTGCAGGGCCCTAGAACAGTGCGCAGGCTGTCACTTGCTGCCTGAGGAATTACAGTTTAAATAATCCAAATAGACAAATGAGTTTATATAGAGGTAATCATCTAAATAGACAGGAAAGATGAAAACACAGAGAGACCGAGACTGTCAAAGGCATTAGGTCCTTAATCCTCGTTGAAAACCAGGGGAATTTAGGTGTCTAAATAATCTTGAAGATTTGGCCCTCCTCCATCAAGTCAAGGATGCTCAGACTTGGATATCGATCCCAGACAGTCAGGTCACATTTGATGTTAACCAAGGCTTGAATTGTATTTTTTTGAAAGCATCTTGAGATTTGTTTTATAGAACCTACTGTAAACCTTGCTTAATCTAAGCACAAAATTTGTTCCTTCTTTGGG
This sequence comes from Actenoides hombroni, assembly GCA_024336885.1. NCBI lineage: Eukaryota > Metazoa > Chordata > Aves > Coraciiformes > Alcedinidae > Actenoides > Actenoides hombroni. Next base: position 313,526 of record WUAM01010367.1, on the reverse strand, counting down.
AAGCAAAATGTGTAAGCCTGTGTTCGTGAATCCTGGTCTGAAGGCTAGATTTTTTTTCATTTTTGTTTTCCTTTAAAGCCAGCTGTGCTGCTATAAGTAATTGCTCACCATTATATCAAGTGGCTTTAAGTTATCCCCAAGTTTATAGCTCCTATCCTGGTCCATCCCAGTTTTCTACCTAATTCTACACTTAGGTTGTTCTTATTGATTTCTAAAATCTCTGAATATATTTTGCTAAGTCAAAAAGCCACCGAAGACTTTGGTATCACTGGGCAGCAGAATGCTTCAGGGTGAATTTCAGTGTCCAGTTTTAGACCTTGAGTAGGAAAGGGGCTAGGCTAGCTTAATTCTTTCAGCACTGAGCTGCTCTTCCTCATAGCCACTAAACATTTGCAAAAGAACCTAAAACCAAACCAAAATAAAAATACCTACATTTGAGGTGCATTCTTTAACTCCACAGTCTGAGGAATGGGGAGGACACCTTCTGTCTGCCTAGAAATGCATCTGATGCTAGCAAAATGATACCTTTTGCATTTCACTACCTCTAAGGCTGATGACATTAAGATGCAAAATTGCTAATTCTGTATAGAATCATAGAATGAAACATAGAATGGTAGAGTTTAGAAGGGATCCTCTGGAGATCATCGAGTCCAACCCCCCTGCCAGAGCAGGGTCACCCAGGGCAGCCCACACAGGAACAGATCCAGGAAAAGAAAAACAGCTAAAATAAAAACAACTCCTGCTCCTCTGCATCCCTGCAGCAAAAGGGGGAGCTCCGGGATCACCACGGTGGGATTCAAGCTGCCGGGGATACTGCTGGGGCCAGGTTAAAGTCAGTTCTGCTTTATGGTTTTTTTCCTATTATTATTATTATTATTTAATTATTTATTGGCTGGGCTTGCAGCTTTGCGTCGGAAGAGGTCTCTCTTGCCCTGCTCACAGACTTCCAGCCCTCTGCTTTCCCAGTCTCCACCAGCATCGCCGGCACTGGGAAGAAAGAGAGATTTATCCCTTCTTCATGGGCTCAGAAAAAAAAACCAAACCCCACCGGTTTTGGCCCAAACTCCCATCAACACGCACCGAGGGGGGCACCTCGTATCGCATCCCTCCTCCCCTGGCAGCAGGTGACAGCACCCCAGTGCCCTAGGACCTGGTGACACGATGCTCCGCCACCCCCAGAACAAAAGAAAGGGGCAGGAGGGCCCTGAAATGTTCATTTCAAAGTCCCCCCCAGCTGTAGGTCCCCGTCCCCAGCCGTAGGTCCCCGTCCCCAGCCGCACGTACCTGTCCTCCCGGTAGAGCGAGTACCAAACCATCACCAGAAACAGCACCAGCACCCCGAGTATCTTCCCTCCTGCACACCCAGAGAGCAGGGAGGAAAGAAAAACACCGTCAAGGTGGTAGCCAGGGCTTGGATGATCAGATGTTTGGGATCTGCATCCCACCCCCCCAGGGATGTCCTGGTAGATCCAGGATGGTGGGGCTGTCCCCGCTGGCCTGGCTGGCAGGAGCAGCTCTGACATGGAGCCAGGTTGGTTTTCTTCCAGGTCCAAAAAGCCATCGTCGCGTTTCCTCCCGTCCACCTTTCGCCAAAGGCTGGGCAAACATCCTGCTCTCCAGGTGCCTCCACCCTGGGATTGACACCACAAAGTCCCAGGGCTCCCGGCTGCCTGAGGACCCCCAAAAATCACCCTCCCCGTTGCGACTTCGCCCGCGATGCCCCAGCCGGAGCCGCAGCGATGCGGCGTCGTGTCCCCAGAGCCCAACTCCCCAAGGCAAACCCCCCGGGATGCCCACCCCTCTGAGGAAAGGAGGAGATGGGACCCCCCCCCCCGGGTGGGACTCACGGGACTTGTTGATCATTTTTATCAGCAGGAGGGGCATCAGGCGAGGGCCGGAGCTCTCATCGCGGCTGCCGCTGGTCACCTGCGGCGGGGGGAAAAGAGGGAAAAGCATCGGATGAGGTCACGACCCATCGGAGCCACCCCCGAGCAGCACACCCCAGGGGCATCACCCCCCAGCTCGCCCAGGGCGGGGAAGTCCCCCGAGGGGTTCCTTGCGATTTAAAGTCGCGTTTCTCTGCCCCGCAGCCACCCAAGGTTCAACCATCTCCTCCTCTTCTTTAATCTTACCGCTCCCACCTCGCTCTACACTTGCTTTCACCCTCTTTCCCTACTCGCCCCCCTTCCGTCCCAGTGACTCCCAGTGACCCCCCAGTGACTCCCAGTGCCCCCCAGCGCCTCCCAGCGACCCACACACGCCCCCCACCCGCCAGCACCCCACCCCCCGCCCAGGGCAGCTCGGGGCCTCCCCGGGGCAGCCGGAAACCACCCCTGGGGTTGGGGAAACCGAAAGCAACGGGAGCGGCCTCCGCCCTCCCCACTCCTCACCCTGGCACTGCCACCGCGGAGCCGGAGGTGTCGCAGCCGCCGAGCTGCCCGGCCAAGGAGAGCTCCGGGTTTGGCTGAGCTCCAGGCTCAGAGGAGCTCCAGGCTCAGAGGAGCTCCGGGCTCAGCCGAGCTCTGGGCTCCGTTGAGCTCCGGGCTCAGCTGAGCTCCAGGTTCAGTTGAGCTCTGTTACCTTGTCCACAGGGTTTTGGGGTGAAGATCAACCCCCTCAGCTCCTCCTGCCTTGGCAGCTGCTAAAACACTGAACGGGGTTTTCCCCCCTTCTCCTTTCGGAGCCGCCCCGCAGCACCCGTGGGAGCGGGAAGGGAGGTCGCGGGTGCCCCCCTGGCTCAGCCTCCCCTCTGCCGTCCCTCGCAGGCCGACAAGCGGGCTCACCACAACGCGCTGGAGCGCAAGCGCAGGGACCACATCAAGGACAGCTTCCACAGCCTGCGGGACTCCGTCCCCTCCCTTCAGGGAGAGAAGGTGAGTTTATGGAGGGCGGCGGGAGCTCGCCCACGGCCCTCGAGCCCGGGTGGAGATTTGGGAGGAGGAGGAACGAGTGCGGTTCCTCACCCGGGGAGCTTCCTGGACGTTGGGTGGGGGAATCCCATTGGTGCGCCCCCGGCCCCAGTTTATTCGGGAAGGTGGTGGCAGGGGGTGAATCCGCCTTGTGAGACTGGATCTTCCCAAGCTCGCCATGCCCACGTGGCTTGGGGCTGGTGGCACCTTCCTGTGTGACGGTGGCTTCTCACTGTGGGGGGGGGTGTTGGCTTTATGGTTTTTTTTTCTGTGATCAGCTTTGGGGAGGCCGCGCCTCAAACGCTGTGTCCAGTTTTGGGCCCCTCTCTACCAGAAGAATGTTGAGGTGCTGGAGAGAGAGCAGAGGTGGCTACCACGCTAGTCAAGGGTTTGGAGCATGTCTCTCATGGGGAGAGGCTGAGGGATGTGGGGCTGTTTAGCCTGGAGAAAAGAAGGCTGAGGGGAGACCTTCTTGCCCTCTACAGCGACCTGAAGGGAAGGTGTAGCAAGGTGGGAGTTGGTCTGTTCTCCCTGGGGACAAGGGACAGAACAAGAGGCAATGGCCTGAAGCTGACCCAGGGGAGGTTCACGACGCGATTTGCCCTCTGACTCCACCTTGAACTTCTTGCTCGAGGTGATCAGTTTCCCCTCCTTGTACCATTTCACATCGGTCTTCTCCTGAGCCACCTCACAGCTCAGGGTGGCATTTTGTGACAATGCAGCTTTCACCTCTTTCTGCACCTTCTCCTTGTTGATGAAAGCATCTTCTGCCTCTGTAATTAAGGGTACAGGGACAGATTTAGTTAATTAATCTTTCACACACACACCCCTTCCCAAATGCACACTTCACTGTTTGGGTTGTGGGGCTGAAGGTGATTTTCTCATTCACATTCCTTTCCAACACCATCAACTGAATGTTAACATATGAATTACATCAAGTGCTGGTGAAGAACTCCCTTACTAGTAGTCCAAGACAGATTAGATGTCCCCAGAGATGCTTTCATTTCCCCCACTATCATTCTCCAAAATCTGCAAAAAAGAAGTTCACATCACCCAATGCCTAGAGGCACACCACTGGATGCAGTCAGTAAGATGTTTGTTGGTTGGAAGAGGACAAGCATTAAATTGTCCAAACAACCCAAGAGCTTCAATTTGCTTTGCCAGAAAAAGCAAATCTAGTCTTGGAAAAAAAGCAAAACAAAACAAAACATAACTGTGTGAACCTATTCCGCATCTACATCCTTATTTCCCAAATGTTCCAAAGATGTGTCAACCCAGAACTACATTTTTCCAATGAACGACAATCAGCCAACCCTATGGTATTTGTTTTGTGCTGCCCCATGCCAGAATCAAAAAGCAATCTAATATATGAACTCCTCAATTTGCTTTAAATTCATCAAGACCCAACTGAGGAATGTCAAGGTTAAAACCTGTCCTTGAAAATGTCATGGTGAAAAGACCCATTTTCCTCAGCTGCTGCTTCTGAGATCTGTTCTAGCATTTCCTTTCCATCGGCAGAGGCCATAATGAATTGTTTTCCTCCATAACAAAGAGACACTTCATTTAAGGAAGCAGTATTTGCAAGAGAACACTTGTGCTCAGAAGAATTTCTGTGTCCTTTAATTTCTCCTGCAAATAGTGAGTTCTCATTTCTCTCTCAGTACGTCTCCACCAGATTCCCAGAGAAATTGTCCAGTGATCTTCAGCCTGCCCTGGCCTTGGGCTACAGAGATCCACTGCATCTTAGTTTTCAAGGAAAGGAGACAGACTAGAGTTTGAACACAACTGCATGAGTAACCCAGAAGAATTTAAATACTGGCTCCATCACTGCCTGCTGAGATGGAATTTGCCAAGCCATGTAGCTTTTCTCTCCATTTTTTTCAAGATGTAAACCAGAAATGCAGCAAATTCACTCACCTGTGACATCAATCTTGAAGGTGAGTTTCTGGCCAGCAGCCTCGCAGGTGTACTCCCCAGCATACTTTGCTGGGCCCCCTGCTCTGGGTGACCCTGCTGGGTGGAGCAGGGGAGGGACACCAGATCATCTCCAGAGGGCACTTCCAGCCCCCACCATGCAGGGATCTGATGAAAACTGCTCACCTTGAGTTGCCAGCACCCAACACCACAATGCAGGCAACGCAGGAACCCACTCAACAGAAGCGTTCGCGGGGGCTTCAGCCGCTCAGCGGATGTCAACGCAATACCAGGTCAATATTGCTTAGAGAGAAACAGCATTTCTGGCCCAATTTTCCATTTAAAGATTTCAACGAATTCCTTTTAATAACTGGGGAAGCGAGATGGGTACGGGATTGCAAGAAACATCTCCAGTGGGGCAAAGCATGAGCTTGCCAAGAAACACCAAGTGTTTGCCAGTCTCGTTTTCCACAGACCAGCCTCTGAGCAACAGCTGATTGTCAAATCAGTTTTATCCCATGATGGTTTAAAAACCCTGGCAAGTTTTCCTTCATTTGCCTCTCCCAGGCTCATCACACTCAGGGCAAAGCCATTTTTTTGCATACCAGCTCTGTGTAAAATCAGCTTCTGGCCACCAAAGAAGAGAGAGGTGATGCTGAGGACGCCCGAGGAGCAGTTTTGTCACAGAGACAGCAGCGTAACGGGCACAAAACCCCAAGGAGAAAAAAACCTGAGGGCACCTTTGGGTTTCTCCCACCGTCCCAGCACATCGGTACCTTTCATGAAGAACCGGCAGGTGGGACGTGGCCTCACTTTTCTGTCACTGGGGTCTTTAACTTCTCCTTCTTCCAAGTCATCATCCTGGAACAGACAAGACAAGCTGACATTTCACCGGGCTGCGTTTTCCGCAGCGACTTGACATTTGATAATAGGGTCAAATATCAGGCACTGAAAACATACCCCCCCCCGGAGCAAAACCCAAGAGAAAAGCAACATAAAGTTATAAGAAATACCCCCGAGCAGCTAGGAATAAGATGCAGCAACATCAGTGTTGCAAAGGAGACTGCAAAACGCTTCAGGGGTTACGGGCATCTTGGTGTCACAGCACAGACCGAGGTTTGAAGCTGTGTCATTTTAACCTGATCTAAGCTTAAAAGGCTCAAAATAAATCAACTGTCAAGTGGATTAAGCTTTCATGTCTCAGGTGAGCAACTGCTATTACAAGAACTAATTATAAAATGCTCCTCCACAATGCTGAGGGACAATCTCACTCTCAAGCTTTTCAAGAGGATAAAATAAATTAAAAAGTCATAAATGTTCCTTCCAGTGCTCTCTGGCAACAACTTGATACCTTTAGATTGGATATCAGGAAAAAATTCCTCAGAGGAAGGGTTGTCCAGGGCTGTGCCAGGCTGCCCAGGGCAGGGGTGGAGTCCCCGTGATCCCTGGAGGGGTTTCCAAGCCCTGAGAAAGGCAGGATTCTCACCGAATATTGTGAGAACCTGAGAAAATCCCTCTGCTAGCAGCTTTTCAGCATCCATACAGGGCCATTGTCCATTTTTATCTGGTCTGGAACACCCATAGAGGCAAACCACCGTAGCCAGTGTCGCTTCACGTCACGTGCCTTTTCACCTCTGTGGGCAGTTGCAATGATAAAACCAGAGAAAGTGTCAACAGTGACATGGACGTATCAAAGTCTACCAAACACAGACAGATGTGTGACATCTGTCTGCCAGATCTCATTGGCTTTCAAGCCCTGTGGGTTGACCCCTATGTGTGACAAAATGGGTGTAAGACGTTGACGATCAGGGCATGCTCACACGATTTGTTGTGCCTGATTGTAAGTCAAAGAGAACTGCTTACACAAAGAAGAGGCATTTTGATGGAAAAAATCATGAGAAAACTGAACTTGCTCAAATTTGTGAGGTAGAACGACAGCTATAGTCAGTTTATCAGCTATAGCATTTCCGTCTATTATAGGCCCAGGAAGGGTAGTATGAGAGTGAATGTGCATGATAAAATAGGGGTTGCGGTGAGTTCTGATTACAGTAGCCAACTGTAAAAACAATGTAAATAATTGCTTATTTGTTACTTCTTTGATCATGGCATCGCCTATGCACTGAACAATACTGACTACATATGAAGAGTCCACCACAATATTCATTGATTCCATTGGAAAAAGTTCAAAAGCATGCAGTGCCACTGATAACTCAACAATCTGTGTAGACCCTTCCACCATGATGACCAAGGAATGCCATTCCGATGTAGGTGTATCTTGCCATGCCACAACAGCTTTATGCCTTTTATCTGATCCATCTAAAAGCAAAGTTTGTGCATTTTGTATGGGAGTATTAGTACATAAATTACGCAGTTATAATGCCATCTGAGAAAGAGATTGTAATAGTTTATGTCATGGCAGCACATGGCAAACTGCATTCAAGTAATCAGCCAAAGCAGACTGCATAGGCAGAGATTCCTTAGCGAGAACAACAAAATCATCCTTTGACATTGGGAGATAGATATTAATACGATCCTGGCCTGACAGTTGCTAACAATGATGCTAGCCCTGTGCAATCAAGGCCACTATCATTTCTAAAGTGTAGTCAAGGTCTTGGAAAAGGTATGTGACAAAAATACCAATTCAAGTGTGGTGGGTTGACCCTGGCACGGCAACAGATGCCCACCAAGCCCTTCTATTACTCCGCCCACCCCCGTCAGCACAGCACGCAGGGAGAGAATAAGATGCAAGGAGCCGTGAGTTATGATAGATAAGATGTTATTCGGTACTTCCCATCTACAGGCGATGTCGGGCCGAGTCCAGGAAGCAGGGCTCTGGGAACACGCAGCAGCCGCTTGGAGGCTGATGTCATATGGTATGGAATATCCCACTGGTCAGCTCAGGTCGGCTGTATCCCCTCCCCCATCTTGCCCCCCCAGACTCTGATTGCCGTGTGAGCACTGGCAGTGATAACACGGGGGTGTTATCAACACCCTCCAGCTCCCAGTACTGCAGCATGAGGGATGGATGGGGAAAATCAGCTCAGCCAGAGTCACTACAGTACTCCACATCAAGTAAGGACAATTCTGACCCAAAAGGCAGGAAGATGGCTCACTGTTTCTAGGATTTTGAGGTATGAGGCAGTTTTAATGGAAAAAAGATGACTCAGTTCTAACTGCTGATTCATGCCTCAGTCCTGCCACCTTTCTATGGAAAGGGGAAATTAATAACCAAGAACTTGAACACATCTGCCTGGATATAATAGAATATCATACCAAAGTGAGACCTGACTTGAGGGACCTACCTTGCCAGCAGGTCTCCATTTATTTATTGATGGATCCTCCAGAATCATACAGGGGAAAAGGCACAATGGTTATGGAATTATTGATGGAGAAAATCAAAGTGTAAAAGAATCAGGAAGACTACCTAATAATTGCTCTGCCCAGACATGTGAATTATATGCTTTAAATCAAGCATTACAGTTGTTAGATGGGGGATGATTTATACTGATTCAAGTTATGCTTTTGGGGTAGTTCAAACATTTGGAAAAATATGGAGTGAAAGAGGATCAATTAACAGTAAAGGAAAGGAGTTGGTTAATGGGGAATTGGTGAAACAGGTTTTAAAGAATTTACTCCTACCCAGAGAAATTGCAATAATCCATGTAAGTGGGCATCAGAAAGGGAACTCCTTGGAAGCTAGAGGAAACAGATTAGCAGATGTGGTAGCCAAAGAAGCTGCCTTAGGGCCTGAATTAGTTAGGATGTGTAATCTTACTCCTTGTGTATCTGAACCAAAGGGGATTCCAACTTTCACTGAAGGAGAGAAAAAGCAGTTGAAGGAATTGGGAGCTACTGAAACAGAAGAAGGGAAGTGGATTCTCCCAAATGGACAAGAAATGCTAAATAAACAAATTATGAGGGAAATAATGGCTATTGTACACCAAGGGAGTCATTGGGGGGTACAAGCGATGTGCAATTTAATCTTCAAGAAATATGGATGCATAGAAATTTATACTAGAGATAAACAAATTTGTGAAAGGTGCATTGTTTGTAAAAAGATAAATAAAAAGGTTCTCAAGAAACAACCTCAAGTGACACAGTGAAAAACTCAATAACCGAAGTTATTAAGCAGGCATTCTTTATTTTGCAGCGACAGACGCACAGGAGATCACTCCTCCAAATGTGTGTGTCCCAATGCAAGCTAGGTACATAGTTTATATGCAGGCTAAACATACATATTCATTATATTTCTTAGGGGGTGGTGATGGAGGTGGTGTAGGATAGCCAATGATTTATTAGTTTAGGACGTGTGAACAGTGTGTGTTTAGAGTAATTAACCAATAGCTGTTAATGGTAGAGTGTATACAGGAAGAGAAATTGTATATAACCTTGGCGAAAATGTGAATAAAGTGCCCTCAACTTTGATCATATTGGTCCATGTTGAGTTCATTCAGTTGCCGCACAGTGTGTGTATGTGTGTGAGTGAGAGCAGTGGGGCTTGGTCAGTGGAGCGCATAGCTGCACCAAGAGATGCCACTGTGCTTGGGGGGGTGGTGTGCAGTACAGAGCAGGTATCTAAGTGCTGGGACCCCATTTGCGAGACTATCCCTGAGAGATCAGTGGGGCTTGGTGAGTGGAGTGAACAGCTGCACCAAGAGATGCCACTGTGTGAAAGAGAAAGCAACACAGAACAGGGATTTCTGTGTTAGGGTCTCATTTTGTAGGCACAGACACTGGACTGTGTTGGTCTGTGAGGGAGAGCATAGGAAGCTTGTAGCTGCTTTGTGGCCATCATGTTCAGGAGACGTGGGGCAAAGGCACAGGCTCCTCCAGTCGAACGACCTGGGTGGACCCTGGAACCGTGGAGTACTTTATGGGATAAGCTGGAGACGTGAACTGGTGTCAGACCAGAACCATGGGGAGCGAAGGACCCTATGGAGGTAGTGAAATATTGGAGAGAGTTTGTGCAGACTTCCCATACCCATTCTAGGGAATGCCTCGGACATGCCGGTTGTATGGCTGGGTGCTTGCTATTTGCATATAAGGTATCAGTGGATCTGACTAAGGAATTGCAGCAACAACTAGAGACAGCGAGGAAAGAGAATGAGGATTTGCGTGCAGAGATGTTGTTACAGAAACAGGCCTTTGTGGCTGCTGCTGAACAGGGGGAGCAGCTAGGCAAGAAATGCACAGTCTTGGCTGAGAAATATGTGGTTCGGGTTGCAAAACATCGGGACAGAAAGAGACGGTCCATGTAGGGCCAGGGGCCGTGAGTATGGGCTATAGTCATGGACCCATCTTGAGATCCAGAAACATGAGATGGCAACATCTGGAGTACAAGTGATTCGGGTTCCTCAGATGAGGAAATCACAGAGCCTGCCCAGGAGGGGGTGCGTGCAGCCCCCATATTTAGGCGCAAGTTAGTTGGACCTAACGGAAACATTGTCAGGACTGACGAACTTACTGATTATAACCCAGAGGAAGTGAAAAACCTTCTTGAAAAATACAAGCAGTGGCTGGGAGAGAAGACACAGCATTGGTTAGTCAGATTAGTGGAGGAAGGAGCAGACATTCCCATACTCATGGAGAGTGGCTCTAAACTCTGGCAGGGGAGTGAGCACAATTGCAGGATGAAGAGGTGTCAGGCCATGGTCTAGCTTACAAAAAACATCCTACTGTTTTTCATAACACTGGTGAGAAAGGCAGGATTCTCACCGAATATTGTGAGGACCTGAGAAAATCCCTCTGCTAGCAGCTTTTCAGCATCCACAGGAGGGAAGAAATGTCCTCATCCCTTTGAGGATCTGGACTCTGGTCCTGGACCAGAGAACTCAGATAGAGCAATCTCAAAGCTGGACTCTAGACCAAACAAATAGAAAAGGCTTCCTAGACCACCAGAGAAGGAAAGATGATTTTCAAAAAGCAATTCATTCCATCCTGTCTTAGACACTCATCTTAAAAGGAGACAAGTCCATCCCTGGAGATGTGTCTTACTTTCCCCCTACTGACTACAGAGAAGGCCTGGCAACTGGTGGAGACTGCACCACTGCCCCCGACACTGGAGGTGGTGATGATGAAGGACACACCAGCAGAGTCCATAACAATGCCAGTCCACGCCAGGAATTCATCTCCAAGGTTTGGAATGATGCTTTTCTGCCTCAGCATCACTTCAACAGGGAGAAGAGATCATCACCTCCCTCACCACTTCCCCTCCTCAGGAAGCTGTAGAGAGCAATGAGGTCACCCCTTCAGCCTCCTACTCTCCAAACTAGACAAACCCAGAGTCCTTAGCTGCTCTTCATAGGACATGCCTTCCAGCCCTTTTACCAGCTTTGTTGCCTTCCTCTGGACACATTCAAGGACCTTCACATCCTTCTTTAGTTGTGGGGCCCAGAACTGCACACAGTACTCAAGGTGAGGCTCCGCCAACGCTGAATACAGCAGGATAATCTCCTCTTTTGACCGATTGGTTATACTGTGTTTGATGCACCCCAGGATGCAGCTTGCCATCTTCGCTGCCAGGGCACACTGCTGACTCCTCATGAGCCTGCTGTCAACCAGCACCCCCAGATCCCTTTCTGCAGGGCTGTTCTCCAGCCAGTCCTCTCCCAGTTTATATTTGTGCCTGATATTACTCCATCCTAGGTGCAGAATTAGGCATTTGGACTTACTAAATTTAATCCCATTAATAATAGTCTAATGCTCCAATCTATCTAGATCCCTCTGCAAGGCCTCTTGTCCCTCAAGAGAGTCAACAGCACCTCCCAGTTTGGTATCATCAGCAAACTTGCTAATGGTGCCTTCAACTCCTGCATCCAGATCATTCATAAATATATTGAACAGAATTGGCCCTTGAATTGAACCCTGAGGAACAACACTGGTGACTGGTTGACAACTAGAAGTAGCCCCATTCACTGTCACCCTTTGAGCCCTGCCCTTCAGCCAGTTCTTCAGCCAGCACACTGTGAACCTGCTCACCCCACAGCTGGACAACTTGTCCAGAAGGATGCTGTGAGGGATCTTTAGAGGTCCCTTCCAACCCCTACCTTCCAGTCCCTTCAGCATCCTCATAGCCTCCCTTGGACTCTCTCTAGTATTTCCCTGTCCCTCTTGAACTGGGGAGATGAGAACTGGACACAATACTCCATACTGAACACAATACTCCAGATAAATCTCCTTACTGAAGCCCTGACAACCAACACAAATGCCTTGAAACACCTTCAAGCTTAGCCCCAGATCTCTGAATTCCAAGGGCTGGAGTGGGGAAAAGCTGACCCTGCTCCTCAGGATCACCCCCACCTTGTACTTCTCCTACCTTAATGGCTTTTTAGTGGATGTATTTCAGCTTTTCCAGATGATCTCTTGGGAAAGAGGTGACAAAGGTGCTTTGCATCTCCCCCAGGGCATGCAGAGGAGGAGACACAGAAACACAGGCAATGTCCCAAGTGAGAGCCAAGAATAGATGATCAAAAAAACAGGGTTTTCTATATATGTCTCTGCTTATAGGAGCATCCACACCTTGAGTCCAACTTGAGCAAAGAGCAGGCAGTGAGGCTACACTCAACACATACGTATCTGCAGGTGATGGAGCGTGTGTTCCACCAGTCTCCTGGCATCACTGACTATAAATCACAGCAGAAAAGGCATGAGACAGGTAGGAAAGAATGGGAACAGGCTGTAAGTCCAGCAACTTCAGCACGTCTGCTTGTGAGCAGATAACATACAGCTCCAGCAAAAAGCAGCAAGATTAATCACTGAGAAAGATTAACACTTTCAAGGGGATCTCACCACTGGTGCCAGGGCAGGTTCTGCTAAAGGAGGAATCACTGGCATAAATTGTGGACCTTTCTGATGTAACTTTGCTATTTATTATAAACTCTAGTCCTAGAAAGTAAGCAGAAACAGCAATTTTTTTCAGAAACCTTATCCCAAGCACCTCTTCCTAAGAAATGAATGAATCTCTTCAGCAGGATTAGGAGAAAGACTAAATAAATACCCACCAGACAACTTCCCTCAAAAGAAGACAAAACTAACCAGTGGTACAGCAGCTGTCTGAGGAAAAGAAATGGCAACAGTCACTGTTTACCCCCAGATTCCACCCCATCTAACGCAGGTACCTTGGCAGCATCGACCCCAAAAATCTCTGACAAAAGCAAGAGCACAGAAAACTCCAGTAAATCACTGCCATTCCCAGAGCCCGACTCTGTCAAACAAGCCCCAGTAACTCCCAGGAAATGGAAACAATGGGAAAAATAAAATTAATATCTCTAAAAATATCAGCTGTCTAATTTTAAGACATTTCCCCCCTCTATGAGTGTTCCATGGACTGACCATTGCCTCTCCCTGTGTCACCTGCTGACCTTTCAAGCTCATCTAGTGCAAACCCTCTGCAAGGAGCAGGGCCATCTGCAACTAGAGCAGGGTGCTCAGAGCCCCGGCCAACGTCAAGAGCTGCAGCTGCCGTGTGTCTGTGAATGGCAGGAGGAGGAAGTGGGTGATGGAGCTGCTGTTGGACATCTGCTGCCTCTGAGCATGGGGACCTGTGCAAGGAGGACAAGGCAGTGAGAAGTTAGGGCAGAGTTCTCAGGGCAAAACCCAATCCAGTTCTCATGATAACCCCTCACTGCCTCATTCCTTTCAGGAGGACCTCTGGCAGGTCCCTGTCACAAGGTCCATTTGCTGCTGGCTGCTGGTACAGCCCGAGGGAGCAGGGGCTGTGCTGTGGGCTCTGGAGGAGTCAGTCCTGTCTGACAGCAGCAGGTAAATAGGAGCACAGATTGATCTGTCATTAAATCAACTCATTGTATCAAAGACCTTGTTTGGATGATTTCTCTGAATTCACCCGACTGCAGAGCAGAGCTGAGGGCATTTGGTTTAGTATTTTCTGCTTTAATTGTCCCACCAGAGCGGAGGCAATTTCTTAAGGTGTTTCTGCTGCACTTCAAGTGAGATCTTGTGGGTCCTGAGAGGCAAACGGACTGTCCCTCAAGGCAGAGTGAGGAGACCTGGTCTCAGCTGCCTGAGATGGCACCTTTTTGGTTCCAGAGGGCAGTCACAGTCAGATGTTCATCCCAGAAGAAATGGGACCCTGCTGAGGCCAGAGGAATCCAATTTCCACTTGCACATCATCAATCCCCCTGGCCTGACTCACCATATCTGAGGAGGGTCTCAGCTCTCCCCACCCAGCCAGGGACATGCAGGGCTCAGCCCAGCTGCCTTCACACACGCTTGCAGCAGCCTTGGTGTGACCTTAGCTCTGAGGTGTCTTCTCCATGGGGCAGCTGCACAACAGAGCAGTGCCCTGCCTGAGCTGTGCCCTTGTGGTGGGCAGCTGCAGCCCAGCACCATCACACAGCAGCCAAACATCCAAATACTGTTATCTCCTGAAGGGAGGGTGACATCATTGACAGCCCTACACCATGAAGTCCCAGAGCACCAGAGTTTTGGAGGGCACTTGGCTGATTTTCCTCCATGGCCATATCTGCGCAACAGGATCCTCAGCACTGGTGCCTCAGCAGCTCCTGAATCCTCACTCCACTCAGCAGTGCTTGGGTGGTGCTAGAAGGCAGCGGATCTCCTGGTCTCTGTGACATTGAGGGTGGGGGCTCTGCTGAGTGGGGGTGAGGAGACCAGGGGTTTACTGCAGGGAAGGTGCCTGCACTTCAGGTGATGGCACCCGAATCCCCCCTCCCACTGTGTGTCTGGGAGCAGCTCCCTCTCCCTCCCTGCCCATGTCTCTGCTGCCTGCAGCTCTCCCTGCTGGGAGCTGTTCCTGTGTCTCAGTTTCTCCTCCTGCCTGTGCTCACCCAGCCCCATCCACACACTGTGTGCCCAGCTCTAGTCCAGTGCCATTCTATTCTGTAAAACTACTTTTGAGAGTGAATTTACCTCTGTCTGAAGACCATGGATGGCATCCAGAGTGGCTGAAATATTCACTATAGCTTTCTTGAGTTCACTGACCCCTAACCAAGGGAAAAAACACCTCTCAAAACTATGGAATCCCATTCCCCTTTTTGCTAAGGGATTTTCCTCCCGTATAGATCTTATCCAAGGGGTCCACAGAATTCCTGTGGGAGGTTGTGAAAGATTATATATCTTATCCTGAGCTATTAAGTGCCCGAATGTACACATTCCCTTCCATTCCACAGGGCGCTGCTTCCTACTAATGCTGTCTCCACACAACCACCAATACCCATTGGGTAGCCTACAAGGCCCACTGGTGGTCATAAGGTTGGCTCCATAGAAAGTTCCCACAATGTGCCATCCATACTGATAAGACTGATTTCCCAGTATGTCCCAACCTCAGCTTGCATAAGTTTGCAATTGTGTGTGATAACATAAATCTATGTATGCAACATTCAATCCTGTCAAATTCCATGTGCCTAACTATTAATGTAGTCTGATTTATCCAATAATCATTCCATCCATCATGGCAAGTACAGCTATTACAATTGAAACAGATCGATGGGGAGCAAAGGCAATTTTTTGATCTATTCCTCCAATTACAGTTATTATTGCTAATCAGAAACTGAGTTTCAATATCCTCTAATATTTGTAAATTGAATTTTGGGCCAAACCCATAGCTCGAATTATCAGGACAACAGTAACCTCCATCAGGCCTTTTCCAAAATTCAGGCCAGGTATTATTATCATAGTTCCACTGAGTTGAGGCCACCCCATGTAGAGTCAGCATCATGTCTCCCTTGGGTAAGGCAGTACAAATCCAGCAGTCTTTAGTAGCATTAGTTAGCATTCAGATAGATTCAAAATGTATGTTCCTGTCCCAAGCAACAACAGTATTTACAATGATTAACACAATCATAAAATATCTGATTCCCATTTCACTTCCTCCGCAATTTTAACTGAAGTGGTCCTGCAGGTTCAGATGTCCACTGTTTATTCAGTGCCCTTTTCACTCGAGAGTAGTGGATCCAGGCAGGTCTCTCCTTGATCTTAACTGCAGTGAAGGTGGTCAGCAAGACCTGGTAGGGTCCGTTCCACTTCTCTGACAATGGGTTACCTGAAAAATTCTTAACATAAACTCAATCTCCATGAGTAAAGGGATGATCAGGATGATCCAATCCCTTTATTCTGGTTCCTAAAACTGTCTTGTTGATTTTCTCCAATTGCTTCCCCAAAGAGATGACATAGTTTTGTAAATAGTGACTTCCAAATTGGTTCAAGTCTTCAAGGTAAACTCCGTGGCTGGAGAGCTTTTTTTCCTTCTTTTTTTTTGGCAATAAAATTGCTCAAAAATGAAATGTGATTTTAAAAGCTGCTGCTGGAGAAGGCCTGACTGACAGTATAGTAAGCTGGCTGGTTACTGGCAGAGCTGCTTCAGCTGCTTTGGAAGCCTGCAATTTTCAGAAACTGTTCCTGATTTTTTTATATCTGTTTATAAACCCCTTGATGTGTTTTTCAGAGGCATTGAGCACCAACAGCTGTGGACAACTCTCCTTTGGTGGGCAGTGCTCAGCACTTCTGAAAATGGTCCTAAAGCTTGGCACCCCAAATCAAAACATCCCAAAATGTGTTTGATGGAATCTACTGAGCTTCCTTCTGGAATTTAAAGCCTTGGTAGTTCTTTATGGGAAACAAGTTTAACTGCTAAAAGAGAGAAGAGGAAGAGATTGACCAAAGATTTCTTTTTTACACTCTTAACTGAATGAGTCCTTGCCACTTCTTGCTCATGTCCACCTTTTCCCTAGCTCATGCCAAGGATGTTCCCCTTGGGCCTACCAGGGTTCTGAATGTGGTCAAATATGCTGAACCACAGTGCCAAGAATTTCTGCTATTGAAATCTAGCAGAGAAAGGCACACCATAATCCTTGTGTCTGGATGTTAGACAGACACATTTCATAAGTTTTTAAACATTTTAAAATCATAGAAATATCTTAAGTTGGAAGGGACTCATAATGATCACTGAGTATAACTCCAACCTCACCAAATAAGTAGTGAGGTCAAACAAGCCCTGGAGTAGCTTGACCAGATACATGCTTAATTTTGACACTCGAGATCCAAACATGGTCAGCGGCTGCCTTTATGAAGATTTGCAGCTTGTGCGGAAGATTGCTATATAAATGTGCCACGGTTTAGAGTCAGGGTGGACCCTTAGACCTATACCAGATGCTCTCTGTTAACCCCTCTCCCTCCCCAAAGGGGAAGAGGGGAGGGTTTATTGTGTGTAAAGGGTCAGACTGAGCAGGACTGGCTCAATTGATGGATCCTCTGATGTTAACTAACCAGGTGGCATGAGCTAAATTCTTGTACCAGTTTTTAAAGGTTCCATCCCCCATTGCTTTCAAAGTAGTTTTTAACAGTCTGTTGTATTGTTCAATTTTTCCAGAGGTTGGTGTATTGTAGGTGACGAGGCAATCGATGATGGACTCCAAAACAACTCTATGAGAGTTATAACTGAAGACATTTATTCAAAAAAGCAGCTGCAATATGTACAGTTCAAGTTCCTGATCACGTACCCAAAGCTTAGCTGATTGGTTATATTTGTTTTTCTGCATACTGTTCACACACCTTAATCTAATACATAATTGGCTATCCTACATCACTTCCATCACCACCCCCCATCCTGGTTATCTTCTACTTTCTTCTTCTTTATCTTCTTGCTTCACTGCTTTGCCCAGACGGTCTTGAGGAAAACAGGTGTGCCTGTTTTCCTCCCTTTCCCTTGTGAACAGCTCTTTCAATCATCTTTCACACCGTCCTTAAATAAGCAAAGTACTGTAGCTAACATTACTAACACTAAGATGGTGTCTTAATCTATGGCATAGGTGAGTCTGGATAGGCCACATGTCCGTTCTCTTTGAGATACATTGCCACACTACCCAATTTTTTACTGAAACAAATGCACCTATTTTGGGCTTGGAGGAAATGCAATTCAAAACTTGACCAGCTCTCTTGAGTCTCCTTCCAGAGGCTTAGCTCATGGGACTCCTGCAAGTAGACCTTTTCAGAGTCCAAAGTTAGCCCTGCACAAGTCCAGGGTTGGAATCCTACTTATTGCCCTCCTTCTTCCTTGTAAAATACTCAACTCCACCAGGAATGATGCAGTGCTGCTAAAATCCAACATTTTCATCTCCCTCTCATCAACAATGACTCTGAAATTGCTGCTAAATCAGGACCATGTCAGAACCTGCTGCTTATACCATGTACAGGATTTCTCTCATCCTTCACCTGTTTTCAGATGTTGTGGAAACAAGGGCGATCTCTAAAGTCATCTTTTCAGCTGCAGACTGTCTAGGCAAAGGCCCTTCCCATCAGCATTCAATTTTTTCCTCCACTTAGATTTTCTTCATTCATTCATTCACCTCTCACCTCTGTAGCTGTTTGGAGTTTCAGGGAGTAAAATTTGACATGTCTTTCAACAGTCTAATGGTCTCCTCAGACAACTCTTTCATTGTGTGTATATCCGTCTGTTTGTGTCTATTACCTAAACTATTTCTCACCAGACTGTCCCTTGTAGAGAGGCCACCTCAGGAGAGGCACCGTGTCCTGAGCAGATGGTTACAGAGGGGGTTTGTTTTTCATGAAACTTTATCAGGCTTTAATTTTGTTTCCTAAAAAAGAGAAGATATTTTTTCACACAAAGAGGAGAAATTCTCCTGTGCCTGTGTGCAGCCAGTTCTCTGAGGAGAGCAGGTGGGAGCTGGTGCCATGGAGCTGGAACCTCCAGCTGCAGAGAGCAGGGCAGAAGTCTGAGGCAAGAGACAGGGATGTCAGACCCAGGTGGGCAAGGACAGGAAAGGAGGGGTTTGGGAGGTGAGAAGCCAAGTTGTTCTTGGAGTGTCAGCCCTGATGGGACACCTTCTCCTACGAGTCCAGAACTCTTGAGGGGCCCCCCTGGATCAAAATCACTTGGACAATACCT
This sequence comes from Actenoides hombroni, assembly GCA_024336885.1. Lineage (NCBI taxonomy): Eukaryota > Metazoa > Chordata > Aves > Coraciiformes > Alcedinidae > Actenoides > Actenoides hombroni. The sequence goes on along the minus strand of WUAM01010367.1, from coordinate 294,821 downwards.
TGATCACCTCTTCTCTAAACAGTCATCAAGTAGACCCTTAAAAAAAAATAAATGAACAGAATTACAAAATCATAAACAGCTCAAGAGGGCACTTGGGGCTCTTTACATCAACTTGAGGTACTCAGAGGAGACTGAAGAAACCTCTCAAACCACTGAAAAGAGACTGGCCCCTTCTACTTGACACCCACCCTTCAGATATTTGTAAACATTAATAAGATCCCCTCTAAGTCTTCTCTTTTCCTGGCTGAACAGCCCCAGGGCTCTCAGCCTTTCCTCATAAGAGACATGTTCCAGTCCCTTCATCATCTTTGTAGCTCTCCTTTGGACTCTCTCTAGTATTTCCCTGTCCCTCTTGAACTGGGAAGCCCAGAACTGGACAAAATACTCCAGATGTGGTCTCACTAGTGCAGAGTAGAAGGGGAGGAGAACCTCCCTCACCCTGCTGGCCACACTTCTTTATTCACCCAGGATACTATTGACCTTCTTGGCCACAAGGGCACATTGCTGTTCCATGGATAGCTTATTGTCTACCAGGACTCCAAGGTCCTTCTCCATGGAGCTGCTTTCCAGCAGGTCAACCCCTAACCTGTACTGGTGCATGGTGTTATTCCTCTCCAGGTGCAGGACTTTACACTTACCCTTGTAGAACTTCATTAGGTTTACCTTTGTCCAGCTCTCCAGTCTGTCCAGATCTTGCTGAATGGTAGCACAGTCTTCCGGTGGATCAGCCACTCCTCCCAGTTTCGTATCATCAGTAAATTTGCTGAGGGTACACTCTGTCCCTTCATCCAGGTCATTGATGATGTTGAATAAGACTGGACCCAGTACTGACCTCTGGGGAACACCGCTAGCTACAGGTCTCCAACTAGACTCTGTGTTGCTGATCACGATCCTCTGAGCTCTATTGTTTATCCAGTTCTCAACCCAACTCACCATCCCCTCTTCTAACCCACACTTTCTGAGTTTACCCACAAGGATCTCATAGGAGACAGTTCAAAATCCTTGCTTAAGTCAAGATAGACAACATCCACTACTCTTCCTTCATCTACCCAGCTAGTCACACCATCCTAGAAGTCTATCAGATTGGTTAAACATGATTTCCCTTGGTGAATCCATGCTGACTACTCCTGATAACCTCCTTTCCCTCCATGTGCTTAGAAATGACCTCCAGAATGATCTGTTCTATCACCTTTCCAGGGATGGAGATGATGCTGACTGGCCTGTAATTTCCTGGGTCCTCCTTCTTACCCTTTTGGAAGACTGGAGTGACGTTGGCTTTCCTCCAGTCCTCAGGAACCTCTCCTGTTCTCCATGATATTTCAAAAATGATGGAGAGTGGTAAAGCAACAACAGCCAGCTCCCTCAGCACTCTTGGGTACTTCCCATCGGGGCCCATGGATTTGTGTGTGTTCAGTTCACCCAAGTGATTTCTAACCCAATCCTCATTGACCAATGGAGTCTTCCTCCCTCCAGGCTTTCTCTCTTACTTCCAGGGACTGGGATTCCTGAGGGCTGGTCTTAGCAGTGAAGACTGAAGCAAAGAAGGTTTCCAAGCCATGGAGATGTGGTGCTGAGGGACATGGGTTAGTGGTGCCCTGGCAGTGCTGTGCTAATGGTTGGACTCGATGATCGTAAAGGTCTCTTCCAATCAAAATGAGTCTGTCTTTCTATTCTATAATCAACAAGGAGCTACAAACACTTTCCAGCACCGCTATGCTGTTTGAGATATAATTACAATCCCTGAGCAGAGAGTTTGTCTCAGAAACAAAGATAAGGCAAACACATGTTTTCATCTACACGCTGCATTTACCTAAAATTATCAAGGCTTCTGCTGAGCAGAAATGCTTTTCACTCAAATTTTTCTGAGACAATTAGAGGAACGTGATACCAGCAAGCCTCTGAGGAGTCTTGTTTGTTTTGATTAAAAATGGCATCTGACTAATTCAACATGTTACATCCTTGCCTGGTCAGCCACTCCAGAACTCATTCTTTCAGTTTTGGATCCTGAATACAAGTGGGGGAGCCTGAGGAAGGCTCCACTTGGATGAGTTCATTCATCTCTGAGACTCTGCCACCAAGAATCGTGACAACTTATGACACCAACTGGTAAACGCTGGTTACATTTATGCTGGTTAAAAGAAAGTGGCATGTTTCTTTTGCTCTTTTTATTTTCATTTTCTATTGGAATAAAAAACAAAACAAAACAAAAACAAGAGGAAGCATATGAACATAGTGAATATTCGAATACCAAGTCAAAGCTCAAATGCCATCCTGTTTTCTAAATGTCCCTTGTAATAGAGAACTTGATGGTTCAAATGGGTTTTGATGCTTCTCTTAGGCCTCACAGCAGCACTCATTCAAACAAGTGCCTCTAGAGAATCTTCAGTAGCAGGGAAGGAAAACAATAATTTGCCACATGCATTATTTTTTCTCGTCAAAAATGGAATTTATAAAAACACTTTAAATTCTCCCAGTTGCCCCAGAGGAAGCCAGCTAAGTATTTTCCACATCATTTAGTGAAAGCAGGCTTGACAACCTCATACCCAAGTTTTCCCCACAAGTAAGCTTCTCCCTTTAGCAAAAACTATCAGCCTACTTATCCTCCTTTGATCGAACTCTTGAGTCTCCTCTCAGCAACCAAACATGTGCTAAGGTTTGTATAACCACCCATAACAGACGTTCCATGAATAAAAGGGCTCTTTGGTACTGTAGTAATTCCCTTAGACTTTCATGACAGCTGACAAACACAGAATCCCAGAGTGGTGGGGGTTGGAAGGGCCCTCTGGACATGATCTGGTGCGAACCCCCTGCTCCATCCAGGAGGGTCACCCAGAGCAGGGGGCCCAGCATCTCAGTGGCCAGGCAGATTTGGAATCTCTCCAGACAAGGAGACTCCACAACCTCTCTGGGCAGCCTGGCACAGCCTCTGACACCCTCACACCAACACTAAAGATATTTCCTGGCGCCCAGGGAGCCCCGGTCCCGGAGGCGGCGGGATGTTCACGCTCTGGGCGCGGTATGGCAGACAGCGCGGAGCTTGGCCTCGTTGGGCAGCAGTGGCCGATCCGCGAGGAACCACCAAGCTGCTCGTCTCGCTGCCGCAGGGCCACCAACCGCTTCGCGGCCTCTCTGGGGTTACAGGGCTCCTTCCTATCACTTTTCTTCCGTCATCGCCTTTGTTTGCTGCCTGGAGTGGCTCTGGTGTCTGAAATGGTGCAGGGCATTTTCCATCACGGAACGAGGCGGCTCCCGCCTCCATCATGAGCTGTAGGTTGGGCTGTATTAGAGGAGAGCACCTCGATGAAGGCAACCTGCAGGCTAGCCCCTAATCGTTTTCACACTACTAAATCTGTGAAAGGCACAGCTCTTTAGATGATTATCAGTGAGTTCATACTTGCACTCCATTTAAAGTGAGCCTAAACTTTTTTTTCTAGGTGCGTCTGACATGGTAGAGATGTGATTTAAGATGTTCACATATATGAAATAATGATCACTCCATCTGTGGGGTCTTATTAGCTTAATGTAGTTGAGCCAATTTTTAAAATTCCGACTGTCTATTTTCCTGCCTCTACTCCCAACTGTATGTCTATGTCTGGAAGTGCTTCTGATATGTTTGTTTTGTGCATGAAATAATTTTGCTAATCAGATCTTAGAGCATGAATATCCATAATTTATATTTATGTGTTTGGGGAGGCTGTTTTCCTTTAAAAGTTAGATCCGATTGTTCTTAAGACAGTACTGTAGCGTACCAAAAGCTATTCTTCAGTTAAAAAGATGATGTCAAATGCGATGTATATTCCCTTTTAGTGGTGTTCTGACAGGACAGGTTATTTTCAGTATCTTTCAGTTGCAACCATCAAATATTTCAAATTATGTCAACATTTTCCTTTATTGCTTTAGGTAATTTGGGAAAAATCTTCAATACCTGCAGAGAACAGTTGAGTAAACAAGTCACCTGGAAAACAGAGTACCAAGAAGTAGATTCTTGACATCTGCCTTATAACCTGAGTGGACTTATATTTATCTTTTAAGTTTCTTAATATTTACAATGAATGGGCACAGTGATGAAGACATTGTAAGAAACAGTAGTGGAGAGTCAAGGTAAGCACTTTTAGTTCTTGGCTATGTATTCTCCTGTATTTTGTTTATTAGAACTGGTTTACGTTTTAACTTTGTGCCAAAGCTTCCTGGTGAGCAAGTAAACCATTATTTAGGAGGACTGGCCATGCTTTTTTACAGATGCTTAATCTATTTGTTAGAATCAGTTAGATTCATTTAATAACTGTAACAATCATGTGTATATACCTTACATAATACTGTTTTAATACTATTTAAACTCTGTCAGTAGAAGGGCTGATCTTACTTCTGATCCACTTGAAAGGACCTCTAAGTCGTTTTTACAAGAATTGAGTGACTCTGATCAGGATTAGAGGGGCCCTGCCTCCAGCCAGGTGGAGGAAAGGGACAATCGGGTTTACTGGACTGTGTGGATCCAAATCCTGGCACGTCAGACCCACAGAAGTATATGGCTTTAGTAGATACTGGCACACAGTGCACCCTAATGCCATCGGACTATAGAGGGATTGAACCCATCTATTTCTGGGGTGACAGGCAGATCCCAACAGCTCACTGTATAGGAAGCTGAGTTGAGTCTAACTGGGAAGGAGTGGCACAAACACCCCATTTTGACTGACCCAGAGGACCCATGCATCCTTGGTATAGACTATCTCAGGAGAGGATATTTCAAGAACCCAAAAGGGTACTGGTGGGCCTTTGGGATAGCTGCCTTGAAGAAGAAGGAATTCTTAGAGGGAAATGAACAGTTGTCCACCTTGTCTGGTCTCTTGGAAGACCCTTCTGTGGTGGGTTTAATGAGGGTTGAAGAGCAACAGCTGCCAACTGCTACCAGCACGGTTCACCAGTGGCAATATTGCACCAACCAACATTTCTTCATCGCCATCCAGCAGCTACTCTGCCAACTGGAGTGCCAAGGGGTGAGCAGCAAAACTTACCCTTCAACAGCCCCATATGGCCAGTGTGAAAGTCTAATGGAGAATGGAGACTGACAGTGGAGTACCATGGCCTGAATGAAGTTACACTGCTGCTGAGTGCTGCTTTGCCAGATATATTAGAGCTTCAATATGAAGCATAGTCAAAGGCAGCCAAGCAGTACGCCAGAGTTGATATCGCTATTGTGTTTCCATAGACTGATCCAGACTGCGCTGGAACAGGGTAAAGCTCCGGAACACCTGCAATACATAGATGACATCATTGTATGGCACGACATGACAGAAGTTTTTGAGAAAGGGAGGAAAATAATTGAAATCATCCTGAAGGCCAGTTTTGCCATAAAATAAAGTAAGGTCAGGGGACCTGCACAGGAGATTCAGTTCTTAGGAATAAAATGGCAAGACAGGCATAGCCAGATTCCAGTGGATGTGATCAACAAAATAGCAGCTATGTCCCTGCCACCCAGTAAAAAGGAAACACAGGCTTTCCTGGGTGTTGGGGGTTTCTGGAGGATACATATCCCAGACTACAGCCTGATTGTGAGCCCTCTCTACCAAGTGACCCAGAAGAAGACCAGTTTTAAATGGGACCCTGAGCAGTGACAAGCCTTTGAACAAATTAAACAGGAGATTGTGCATGCAGTAGCCCTCAGGCCAGTCCAGGCAGAATAAGATATCAAAAAGGTGCTCTACACCACAGCCAGAAAGAATGGTTCTACCTGGTGTTTCTGGCAAGCCAGGAGCGAAGCTGGTAAGACGAAAACAGTATCCTTTGAAATTGGAGGCCCGTGTTGGACTGGAGCCTATCATTAATAATTTTCTAAAATATGGACTGTTATGAGAATGTCAGTCAGAATATAATACTCCAATTCTGCCTGTTAAAAAGCCACATACACCAGAATACTGTTTAGTATAGGACCTAAGACCTATTAATCAAGTAGTGACTGATGTACACCCGGTGGTACCCAATCCTTACAATTTGTTAACAATGATAGTTGATTTGAATTTTTATTTTACAGTATTGGACTTAAAGGATGCCTTCTTTTGCATTCCATTGGAAGAACAGAAAACAGCCTATTTGTCTTTGAATGGGAAAGCCTTACAAAAGGACATAAAATGCAGCTGTGCTGGAGGGTGCTCCCCCAAGGATTTAAAACCAGTCCTACAGTCTTTGGTAATCTACTGGCAAAAGAACTGGAGCAATGGCAGAGTAAGAAGACCACCTTGTTACAATACATAGATGATATCTTGTTGAGGGCAGACATTGTTGAAGAATGTAAAGAGACAACTATCAGTTTATTGAACTTTCTGAGGCTAGCAGGATAGAGTGTCACAAAAGAGAGCACAGCTTATACAGAGAAATGTGATTTATCTTGGATTTGAAATATGCCAAGGAGAAAGGAAGCTAGGAGTTGAGAGAAAGGAGTTGATCTGTTAAATTGCACCCCCCTCCCAAATCAGAGAGAACTCAGGGGATTTATAGGAATGGCCAGATGGTGCCGTCTGTGGATACCTAATTTTGGATTAATGGCTAAACCTTTGTATAAAGCTGTTAGAGGACCAGGAGAGTTACTGGAATGGACCCCAGACTGACAAAAAGGATTTGATAAAATAAAAATTGCTCTCATGAATGCTCCTGCTCTAGGTCTCCCAAATTTAACAAATCCCTTTGAACTTTATGTACACGAGAGAGGACATCAGGCACTGGGAGTGCTTGTACAGACTTTGGAAGACTAGAAAAGACAGGTAGCTTACTTTTCAAAACAATAACATGAAGTAAGCTCTGGATGGCCAGGATGTCTAAGAGCGGTGGCAGCTGCTGTGTTGTTGATACAAGAGGCACAAAAACTGACCTTGGGACAGAAAGTTACTGTTTATGTGCCTCATGCTTTTGCAGCAGTACTTGATAAGAAAGGACACCACTGGATATCCCTGAGCAGGATGGTACAATACCAAGCAGTCCTGCTCGAACAAGAGGATATAGTAATGAAAGTGGCCAGTGCCCTGAATCTGGCATCATTATTACCTTTACATGAAAAAGGAGAATTGGCACATGATTGTTTACAATCTATCGAGCAGGTATACTCCAGTCGTTCAGACCTGAAGGATACTCCTTTACAGGATCCTGACTGCGGGGCCCAGTCTGGGACTCTCCCGGTGCCTGCTCACAACATCAGCGGTGACGGTGATGTAATTACCATCAGGGGGGCTGGGTTCGATACTGGTCTTGTATATATTTGTATATATTCCATTTTATAATTATTAATTTCATTTTCACTAAAGCTGTTCTAGTTTCCTTTTCTAATTGCTAAGTCTCTCTCCCTTATTCCTATTCTCTTCCCCTTTGGGGAGGGAGGGGGGTTAACAGAAAGCATCTGTTATAGGCCTGAGGGGCTGCCCTGACCCTAAACCGTGACAATGTTGTCTACCTTGACTTCAGCAAGGCTTTTGATACTGTCTCCCATAACATCTTCCTGGGTAAGCTCAGGAAGAGTGGGTTAGAAGAGCAGACAGTGAGATAGGTTGAAAACTGGCTGAACAATAGAACTCAGAGGATTGTGATCAGTGACTGAGAGTTGAGTTGGAGAGCTGTAACTAGCAGTGTTCCCCAGAAGTCAGTACTGGATCTAGTCTTATTCAACATCATCAGTTACCTGGATGAAGGGATAGACTGTACCTTCAACAAGTTTGCTGATGATACAAAACTGGGAGCAGTGGCTGACACACAAGAAGGCTGTGATGTCATTCAGTGAGATCAGGACAGACTGGATTGCTGGGCAAAGGTAAACCTAATGAGATTCAACAAGGGCAAATGTAGAGTCCTAGACGTGAGTAGGAATAACACCGCACACCAGTTAGATGTTAGGGGTTAACCTGGTGGAAACAACTCCACAAAGAAGGACCTTGAAGTCTTGGTGGACAATAAGTTGTCTGTGGGACAGCATGTGCCCTTGTGGCCAAGAAGGCCGAAGGTATCCTGAGGTGCATTAAGAAGAATGAGTCCAGCAGATCAAGGGAGGTTCTTCTCCACCTCTGCTCTGCCACAGTAAGGCCACTTCTGGAGTATTGTGTACAGTTCTGGTCTCCCCAGTTCAGGAGGGACAGGAAAATACAACGGTCCAATGGAGGGCCATGAGTATGATTAAGGGACAGGAACATCTGTCTTACGAGGAAAGACTGAGTGACCAGGGGCTGTTTAGCCTGAAGAAGACTGAGAGGGGTTCTTGTTAATGTTATAAATATATGAATGGTGGGTTTCAAGTAGAAGGGGCTAGTCTCTTTTCAGTAGTACTCTGTGATAGGATGAGGACCAATGGTCACAAAATGTAACACAGGATGTTCCACCTCAACATGAGGAAAAACTTTACTGTGAGGGTGGCAGAGAACTGGAACATACTGCCCAGAGAGGTTGTGGAGTCTCCTTCTCTAGTGATTTTTAAAACCTGTGTGGATCAACAAGCTGGGAACATCTGTGGGGTGTTGTGCCAGCTCCACTGCTACCTCGGGGTTGGTACCAGTCAGGAGGTACTCATGGCCTGCAGACCTTAGCTGGCCTATGTTTTTATCCCAGATAAACCAGGACAAGTAAGAAAGAAATTGAAAAAAAAAACCCAAAACAGAAGAGATCTAGGCTTACACACATAGCAACACTGAGATTTTTTAAGTCCTCTCCTTGAACACGTTACATGTGATAGATACTATACAAAAAGCCAGTAGCAGTCACTGCCTGGTGTTTCATATCCCTGTTGAATTTTTATGCAATAATCTTGATATTTTTTTTCAGTAACACTGAGATGTCATCTATATTAATTACCAAATATATAGAGAATGTGAATATGAATCATCAGCACCTGAAAAAAATGCAGAATAAAATCCTGTCCTTGCTGATATCAGGGAGTTTTGCCATTGTCCTGACTGGTAAACCAAAATTCAGAGCTATCAGAAGAGACACAGACTCCTCTTCATCCCAAAAATAAATTGTCAAATTCCTATCACTCTAGTCAAATATGAAATTAAAAATCACTAACTGTATTCTATTTTCGTAATTAGTTTTTTAAGTCTATTAATTTCCATGATCTATAATGGAATATTTCCATAAAGAATTTTTACAGAAAGTGCTTATTTGTTAATCTCATTTATTAGTACTTTAAGAGAATGGGTAATTATCTTGAGAAGGACTTCTGTCAAATCTATGTTCTGTTTATAAATTATTTTTATTTTTTAAATGAAAGACTTTGGTAAGACCAGCTAAAGGGATATGATGCAATAAAATCTCCATGCTTCCATGGCTCTTCTCAGACAAGAACACTAAAACTCTGTCTAGTCATCATATGAAGAAATCCATGTCTATGCAAATTTTAAGTGGCTAGTATTCTCTGGATTGTTCTCCACATATTCTGTGTTATATTTAAGAATTTCTAGCAAAATAACTTTTAGTAAGACAGGGTATTCTAGTTCAGTTAACTAAGCTATTAAAACCAAAGCCATATTGGCTGTAAGCCTTATTTTATATTAAAATTATGTTATGCCTCACAGTGGGAGCTGAAATAGCAGATAATCTCCTCTAAAGCTGCTATTTCTTATTGCTTGTGCTTATATTTATTTTGCAAAGTTAAGCTTGGAGTTTACAGATCCAGTAACCTTTGACCTTACTTCTATTCATGTCTATAAAGGCATAAGCACAGCCCTTGTCAAAGAACACTGCCCTGGTTTGAGTGAGAACAGAACTAATTCTGTTCAGTGATTTTACTTTTCAGCTTAGTTCTTCTAACTAACTGTGCTTCCAGAAATTAGCAGCATGTTCTCACAGGCAGTGTGTCTGCTTCTAGCAGTGATAACACCCCATGTTTGGACTTACTACCAAGGATTGGTATGCAGACCAAGGCCACTGCTGGATCTTGTGTACCACATTGGGGGGTGCAGAAAGTGAACACCCAGATATGTTACAGAGTATATATTTGTATATACAAACCATTCATTATGACATAGAGAATTCCTGTTTTAAATTTAAATGCTAATCCTACATTCCTACAAACCCAGAGGCAGATTACAAAAACAGGTTGTACCAAGGTAAAATTGTATCAACAATCCAATTGTTCAGAGGCACAAAGTTTCATATCTTCAGTGTTTGATGTAATGTTTACAGAAATCTCAGTTCCAGTCTCATGGGTAGAGCCATTGATCATCTGACATCCTACTTTAATTTCTTTTCCTCCTGTTCCCCAATGTCAGGGAACTTCTTTAACATCTGTTTCATTTCTATTCTAGCTCCATTCATTTTCTAAGTATATTTTAGTTCCATAAATGACCACAGTGCCAAGATTTAAATTTTTCCATAGCCACTCTAGGGTTTCTTCAGTAAGACTCCTTAAAAAAACTGGGGGAATATTCCAAGTAGGCACTGATATTGTTGTGATAGGTTTAGTGATTCTGAGGGATATTGTTCCTAGTATTACATTGCATCCCTTTAGAGTGTTCCATCTGCATATTTCAACTTCATAATGTCCCTTCACTATGTCATGTATTGAGCAATGACTTACAGCATTTTCTAGTTGGCATGTAACAGTTATTGTGTATAATCATAACATATACACCTCTTATTACAGGTGGTTAGGTTTCAGAAATCACACATTATTGTCTAATAATAACAAGATGAATGGATTATCTATATTGACACAATTGCAGCTGATTTCCTGATTGACAACTAAATCAAGACAGGTGGGCAGCATTTGTGGGGAAGCAAATATTGCCAAAATCTTCAACAGCACTACTGTTGATAATGTACCTTTCTTGCAGTCTTGGAGAAGGCTGCAAGATAAAAAGGTAAAATAGACTGGTCTCTCGGGGGATTTCCAGACAGGTTATCCTGTTAGAAAGAAGGAAAAATCCATCATGCACAAATTCTATGTTTTGCACCACTTCTAGCAGTAGCTTCCCAGGCCAGTGAGCCATGAGGTTTATTTAGTCATAGGTACAGTTCCAATTTGTGGTAAATTCACCATGACAGGTTGTCCTGGCTGTAATGCTATCAGCTATTTCCTTTCATTAGAAGGTGAAGCGTTAGACTCAGGTTTTGCAAAGAATGCTCAGCTCACAGTGGGCCCATACTGATTATTCCATTGGTAAAATACTTAGGATGTTAACTTTGAGTTAGAACAGAACTAATTCTGTTCAGAGATCTACATTTCAGATCATTCTCTTCTAACTAACTGTGCTTTCTGAATGTCAGGAAAATCAATCCACAAACACCAGATGTTTATGTCCAAAAAGGAGACAGAGGAGTCCTTTTACTTTATTCGAATAAAGGGAGAGGCCATGGGGCATTCCCCTGTTCCTTGTTGCATCCCTGCACCCTCTGACAACCTCCCTGTATTCTTCCCAAGTGGCTTGACCCTCCTTCCATGTTCTATATAATTCCTTCTTCTACTTAAGTTTTCCTGGACCAGGAAAAGAATTCACTGCTTAGCACCTTTCCTTGGGGATGGTTGGCTGACTGTGTTCAGTTCAAGACCTGGGTTCAGGTTGTGAATACAAGTTTTGCAGGCTAACGCAAAGCCGGAAACACCTGATTTTTTGTGTCTGTGAAAGGGCTGCCATGGGATGGTGAGCACCAGGGAAAAAATTCCCTCTTAATACATTTCGTAGGGCAGCAATGGCAATTCTGGAGCTAGTTTTAGGGGAGAGCGAATATATCAGGTTGTGAATCCAATATTGTGCAGGCTGCAGAGTAAAGCAAATGTGGCCAGTCCCAGATTTCTCGGGGCTGGGAAAGGGCTGCCAAGGGAAGCTGAGGATCAGCAAAAGGATTCAGTGCTAGAACCGTTGCTGGGAGAGCAGTGGCTGGATTTTTACATGTTTGAAGCTGGTCCCTGGTGAGAGCGTATCAAGAACAGTTTGAATGCAACATGTTGTGAAGACTAAAGCAAAGGGGGAAGCCCAGATTTCTTGGGGCTGGGAAAGGGCTGCCAAGGGACCAGCAAAAGAATTTTTTTCTTGGACCTTTCCTGAGGGCACAATGTCAATTTGGCCGGTGGTTTCAGGCCAGGGCAAATAAAGCAGGCTTTGAGTACAGTATGTTGTTCAGGTTGCACACGAAAGCAAAAATGGCAGCCCTAGGTTTAGCTGCGCTGTGAAAGGGCTGATAAGGGAAGGTGAGGACCAGTGAGAGAATTCAGTGCTAGCAGCATTCCTGCGGGTGCACTGGCTGGGTGCTTTTAATTCTGGGGCAAGTACCAGGGGAGAGCAAATAAAGAAGTGAATAAATACACCGTGTTGTGCAGGATAAGGCAAAGGTGGAAGCTCCTGATACTTTGGGTCTCAGAAAGGTCTGACAACCAAAGGTGAGGTCCAGCAAAGGAATTCATTACCGGCACCTTTCCTCCATGAGCCATGGCTGGATATTTTCCTGTTTAGAGTGGGCTCAGGCAAGACAAAGTAAAGAAGGTTGGGAAGACAACAGGATGTGCAGGCTGCAGGCTAAAGCAAAGGTGACACTACCAGGTTTATTTGGGCCGTGAAAGGGCTGCCAAGAGATGGTGAGGACCAGGGAAAGAGTTCAGTGCCAGCACCTGTCCTGGGGGAGCAATGACTGGTTAATTTGGGGTTTTCAACTGTTGCAATTTGAGAGGAAATAATGCAGGTTGTGAACACCACATGCTGTGCAGGCTGCAAACTAAAGCAGAGCCTTCAGGACCTGTTGTATCCACAACCTGCCTGACTCGATTTCACCCGAAAAAAAGCTAAGGTCAAGGGGTTACCTCAAAATAAAGGAAAATTTTTTCCCCTCAAGGTTTTTCCTCAAAAAACGTTTTTAAAACAAAAAAAGGTTTTGGTTTTCCCCTCCCCCCCCCCCCAGGGTTTAGCCCAAAGAAAGCAGGGTTAAGTTCAAAGAAAAATCAAGTTTTTACCTCCAAACCTGGGATAGTTTTACCTGAAAAAAAAAGGGGGAGGTTATTTCACTAAAACAGGGAAGATTTACCTAAAAAAAGAAAGCCTGAGGGTTTTACCTCAAAGAAAACGAGGGGTTTGCATTAAAAAGAGGATTTTGCATCCAAAAAATGAGGGGTTTATGTATAAAGGAGGGGGCTACCTAAAAAAATAAAAGGGTTACCTTAAAAAAAAGGGAAAGATTGACATAAAAAGGAAAGATTGACGTAAAAAGGGTTTACCTCAAAACCAGGAGGGGGCTACGGAAACAAAAAAAAGAGCATTTTCACCTCAAAAAACACGAGGGGTTGCATAAAAAAGGAGGTTACCTCAAAAAGAGGAGTTTTTACCTCAGAAAAGTGGATTTTTTTTCCCCCGCCTCTCAGTTTTCCCTCAGCAAAGTGGGCGTTTTTACCTCAGAACTGGTCAATTTTACCCCAAAGGGATTTTTACCTGAAAAAAAAAAAGGTTACTTTTCCCACCCAGAGAGCTTTCACTCAGAAAAGTGGGTATTTTAAACTCAAAAAAAGAGTAATTTTAGCTCAGAGATTGGTTTTTTTACCTCGGGAAAGGTAAATTTTACCTCAGAGAGGCTTCTCCCTCAGAAAAAGTGGGTAATAAACTCAAATAAAGAGTAATTCTTACCTCACAGACATTATTTTTTACCTCAGAACAAGTAAATTTTACCTCACAGAAGGTTTTCCCTCAGGTAAAGGGGGGATTTTTACCTCCAAAGCAGGAAATTTTACCTCAGAGAGACCATTTTTACCTAAGAAACAGTAAATCTTACCTCAGAAAGGCAACTTTTTCCCTCAAAAAGGCAACTTTTTCCCTCAAAAAGGCAACTTTTTTTCCCTCAGAAAAGGCAACTTTTTTTCCCTCAGAAAAGGCAACTTTTTTTCCCTTAGAAAAGGGAACTTTTTCCCTCAGAAAGGCAAGCTTTTTACCCTCAGAAAAAGAACTTTTTCCCTCAAAAAGGCAACTTTTTTTCCCTCAGAAAAGGCAACTTTTTCCCTCAGAAAGGGAACTTTTTTTCCCTTAGAAAAGGGAACTTTTTTTCCCTTAGAAAAGGGAACTTTTTCCCTCAAAAAGGCAAGCTTTTTACCCTCAGAAAAGGAACTTTTTCCCTCAAAAAGGCAACTTCTTCCCTCAGAAAAGGCAAGCTTTTTTCCCCTCAGAAAAGGCAACTTTTTTCCCCTCAGAAAAGGACCAAGACCCTTCCAGTTGACCTCCCCCTGACCAAAGCCCTTCCAGTTGACCTCTCCCGTGACCAAGGCCCCTCCAGTTGACCTCTCCCATGACCAAGACCCCTCCAGTTGACCTCTCCCATGACCAAAACCCTTCCAGTTGACCTCACCCATGACCAAGACCCCTCCATTTGACCTCTCCCATGACCAAGACCCCTCCAGTTGACCTCACCCTTGACCAAGACCCCTCCAGTTGACCTCACCCATGACCAAGACCCCTCCAGTTGACCTCACCCTTGACCAAGACCCCTCCAATTGACCTCACCCATGGCCAAGACCCCTCCAATTGACCTCACCCATGGCCAAAACCCTTCCATTTGACCTCTCCCATGGCCAAGACCCTCCCGGTTGACCTCCCTGGTGGAGAAGACCCTTCTTGGGACCCCCGGGGACCTACCTAGGTCCTTCTTGACGCTCTTGGTGATGCTCTCGCCCAAGCTGGTGAAGACCACCTTGCAGGTGAAGGTCTCGCCCGAGTTCCACTCGTCGGCACAGAGCTTCAAGGTGCTGCTCAGCCGGTACAGGCCGTTCTCCAGCTTCTGGGGTGGCCCAGAAGACACCTCGAGGGCTTTGCCCTCGTCGCGGTCCCAGAAGAAGCGGGCGTCGTCGGGCGCGGGGACGTTGGTGGCCACGCAGGTGAGGTTGGCGCTCTGGCTGAGGTAGAGGTCCTCCAAGGACGGGGGGCTGATGGTGACCTCCAGTTGGGGTTTATCTGAGGAGGTGGTGGGGTTGGTAGGACCTCCAAAAGGCCGCGGGGCGGAAAGGGGGAGAAGGGTTTCTCGGCGGGTCCAGGGCCGAAGGGACCTTCTCCCGCCTTCAAGGGGAAGCCATCTTCAAGGGGGTGGTGGTCTCCAGAACCCACCACCTGCCACCGGCCACCTCGACCATCTCCAGAACCTTCCAGCGACCAGCTCGACCATCTCCAGAACCTTCCACCACCCGCCGACCACCTCGACCAGCTCTGGAACCTTCTACCAACCAACTCAACCACTTGGTTGGACCATCGACCATCTCCAGAACCTCCCACCAACCACCTCGACCACCTGGTTGGACCACCAACCATCTCCAGAAGCTCTCAGCACCTCAAGCAATCATCTCAACCATCTCCAGAACCTCCCACCACCCACCCACCAACCATCTCAACCACTTGGCTGGACCATCAACCATCTCCAGAACCTCCCAGCACCTCAAGCAATCATCTCAACCATCTCTGGAACCTTCCACCAACCAACTCAACCACTTGGTTGGCCCATCAGCCATCTCCAGAACCTCCCACCACCCACCTCGACCACTTGGCTGGACCATCAACCATCTCCAGAACCTCCCACCACCCACCTCGACCACTTGGTTGGCCCATCAACTGAAAGAGGAAGTTTATGACAACAAAAAAAATTTACAAATACTATGTATAATTCAGTAATATATAAAAAAACCCCATGAAGTTAAAAAAAATTCGGTGAGAATTAACATAGAAGGAGGAAAAGAACAGAATCCCCCCATAAGCAAAATCATTATCTAAAGGCTTAGATGCTTTGAAGCTTCTCATTTTGTTTTTGCATTCCTTGGGACTCCTCAGTAAAGGAAAACAAGGCTGAAGTACTCACCCTGTGAGGAAAGCTTCTGGGTACAGGACTGGTTCAGCCTTGAGCAGAGAGATCTCCCAGACCCTTAACTGCAACTTAATGTCTATGGGGAGGGTATTGAGGGAATAGAAATGAGTCTTTCACAGTGGTATAGGGTGAGAGATATAAGAGATGGTGTCATCAGTCAGAATAGAGTTAAAGTTTAAAAAGAAGGAATTCACCTTGAGGATAATAAGGCATTGAGGCCAGTTGTGGACCCTTTGTCCTTGGAGGTTTTCCAAGACATGACCAGTCAGAGCCCCATGCTTTCCCCTCTGAATTAAATGTGCTCTGTGCAGGTGATTGGCCCAGAGACCTCCTGAAGCCCTTACAAACACAGAAACTCAATTATTTTATCTCCTATGGGCTTATCTCTCCAGTGAGTGTTTCTGACTCTATGCCACCGTTATTTTATGCTACATGCATTTGGGTGAGGAGGTACTTTCATGACCACTGCTTCACACAGGCAATGCAATAATTCAATGCCACCTGCAGGATCTGCAGGGGACTGTGTCAGCTGCACAATGTGACAGCTGCTTCTTGGGGACACAGGTTGTCTTAGGACTTAAATAAAATGACTGGTATTTCAGATTAAATTTAATATAAATAATTTCTAAATAACACAGAATTATGTTTATATTTATACATAAACATATTATTTAAAAAATAATTAAACTGGGATATGTACATAAAATTAGGAAATCAAGAACTATTTGCATCAGTGGGCCAGCTGTGACAACTGTTATAGTACTGGAGAAAAATTTCCATTTTTTCTAAAAGCATTATGGTGTTATATGTGATTCTGTACTCTTCTTATGTTTGGTGATACTTTCATAGAAAGCTCAATACATTATCAGGGGAAAATGGCATTTAGTCTATATTTATTCATGAGTAAGGTTGTTTCATATGTAAAGGGTTTGGAGCATGTGTCTTATGAGGAAAGGCTGAAGGATCTGTGGCTGTTTAGCCTTAAGAAGGTTTAGGGGAGACCTTATTGCCCTCTACAACTACCTGAAGAGAAGTTCTAGCGAGGCAGGAGTCGGTCTGTTCTCCCTGGTGACAAGTGACAGAACAAGAGGAAATGGCCTGAAGTTGAAGCAGGGGAGGCTCAGGCTGGATATTAGGAAGCATTTCTTTACACCTGCCCAACTTGTTGTCGTTTGCAAATTTACTGATGGTAAACTCTATGTCCTCATCAAGATCATCAATAAAGATGTTAAATAGAAACGGTCCCACCACTGAGCCCTGAGGAACGCCACTTGTGCCCCGCCGCCAGCTGGATTTAGTACCATTGGACACTACTGTCTGGGCCTGTCCGTCTAGCCAGTGCTTGATCTAGTCGATCATATTCTCATCCAGGTTATGAGCAGCCAGTTTTTCCATTAGAAATCTATGGGGAACCAATGTAGAGTGTCCAAAAAGACTGTTGATTTTCATTTGTTGAGTATTTTTATGTTTGATCCTTATGCTTCAAAACTATTATATTGTTTGGGCCCATAATTATCATAACTTGTGTATCTGTTTATATGATGGTCTCTGAAGTGCATGTTTGTGCCACAATCTGAGCACATCCATATCCATACAGGAAACATCTTGTAATGGGCCATGAAACATAACAGCTTATGCTGAATGGATAAAGGGAATTGGCAACTTTATGTCTATGGGCCCTCCTGGATAGATCTCATTCTTTGAACCTATTCATCAAACATATTATTTGTACCCCAACATTTGCTGTGGGCTTGCTCAGATGGCTACATTTACGACTATATTTCACCTATATATTTTGGCTTGTAGTGCATGTTAGGAATGCCTAGTCTGAACCCTTACTTATTTTCCCAAAGAACTTGTTAGATATATGGTATTTGAGATCTAGGCCCTGACATGGCAGACAAAAGAGTATGCATTGTTGGACATAGAATGTCCCAATTATTACACCATGGGGAACACCACAGCATGGTGACTGGAATTTTATGCAGCCAACTCCATGGGGTATTGAATGGGAGGGAGATGTCAGGCCACTTGAAGACCCCCTACCAGTGGGTATCTGACACCTAACGTTAATGCTTCCCACAAGAATAGTTCAAAACATTGCAATTGGAATTGTACCAAAGTGTACACATGTAATGCCACTAAGGATATTCAGAGAATGAGTCACTGATCACAGAATGTTTGGAGTTGGAAGGGACCTCGAAAGATCATCTAGTACAACCCCCCCTGCCAGAGCAGTATCACCTAGATCAGGTCACACAGGAATGCATCCAGGTGGGTATTGAATGTCTCCAGAGAAGGAGACTCTACAACCTCCCTGGGCATCCTGTTCCAGTGCTCTGTCACTCTCACCTTGAAAAAGTTTCTCCTTATGTTTACATGGAACCTCCTATTTTCCAGCTTTTACCCATTGCCCCTTGTCCTATCATTGGACATCACTAAGAAGAGCCTGGCTCCATCCTCTTGACACTCATCTTTTACATATTTATAAACATTAATGAGGTCACCCCTCAGTCTCCTCTTCTCCAAGCTAAAGAGACCCAGCTCCCTCACTTGAGAATGGCAAGGGAGGAAGCAAAGCAAGGAAGCAAGAAGATAAACAAGAAGAAAGTAGAAGATAACCAGGATGGGGGGTAGTGATGGGAGTGATGTAGAATAGCCAATTATGTGTTAGCTTAAGGCACGTGGACAGTGTGTGGAAACACAAACGTAACCAATCAGCTAAGCTTTGAGTGCGTGATCAGGGGCTCAAACTGTGTATATTGCAGCCGCTTTTGTGAATAAAGGTCGTCAGTTATCACGCTCATAGAGTTTTTTGGAGTCCAGCACCGATCGCCCCGTCAAGTGGTGACCGACGTAGCAAAGGAGGATATGAGCTGCGGAGGCGAGGCGTGACCGGCTGGAAGCTGCACGGCTGGACTGATGCAGGGGGTCAGACGATGGCCTGAAAGGAAGAGGAATCAGAATTGTTGCAACGGAATTCTTGCCGGAGAGGTGAGCAGCCAGGGTAGCATGGGTCAGAATATGTCAAGAAGAGGCAGCAAGTGTTAGGATCCTGCTACATACACTCTCTAAGAGAGGGATAAAATATGAAGAGAGCACCTTAAGAAAGCTGTTACAATGGTGCTGGAATCAGGGTTTTTCTCCTGACCCTGCATTGGCTTTTAAGCCAGACTTGGACTGAGGTGGGGGAAATAATATGGGACGCAGTCAGTAAAGGTGATATGGTTGCCATTGAAATCGCTACCGCCTGGAGGCTAGTTACCAATACACTGCAAGCCATGAAAGCAGAAAGAAAAGCTGCCGCAGGCGCTAATGAGGTGTTGAGACACACACACACACACACACACACACACACCCCGGTGATGACCTCCAGAAATGTGAACCCCTTTGTTTGATCTCTGACTGTGTTTGCTCCGATTGTTGATTCTGCTACACCAGGGGTCTCGGGACTTGGTGACGACGAGGCATGCGCAAATGTATCACTGTCTGCGCTGCCTGAAGAGACCCCTGCCGATCCGAAATCTGAGGAGTTGGGGAAAAAGGACTTAGAGCGCCTAGAGGAGTTGATAAACCAGCCCGATGAACTTTTACTAGACAAACTACGGAGGGTGGTGTTAAAAGACTGTCCGACAGTGTGCCAAAGTTCTATTAGCCTGATGCAGTGAAAAACTCAATAACCGAAGTTATTCAGCAGGCATTCTTTATTTTGCGGCGCCGGATGCACAGGGGATCACTCCTCCGAATGTGCGCCCCCATACAAACTAGGTACACAGTTTATATGCAGACTAAACATACATATTCATTCTATTTCTTAGAAAGGGCAGTCTTATACTGATGAGTTCCTAGAATTCATTTACATAGTCCGAGCATGCGTAATAAAATTAGAGTTAGGGTCTTTTCTCCCCTCAGTGGTCTTCCATGACCTCTGGTGGACATTTACTTCATCTTCTCCGGCTAGTGGCGCCCCTGCCCTCCCCCGTGCTCCGAGCCCCGCCCCCCTCCCCTAGCCAATCGGAGAGGCGGTGGCAGCGGAACGAGGTTCCCTTTGTTCAGTCATTTCAGAGGCCGGAGCGGGTTTGGCTGGGCCTCTTCCTGGTCGTTCCTCTGTCGCCGGGTTCTGGGATGGTGTGGGTAGGTGTTCGGCCTGCGAGGGGCGGGCTGGGACGTCCCATCTCCGGCAGCTGCTGCATGCCTGCGGGGGCAGGGCCGGACGGGCAGCCGTGGGCCCGACTGCCATTAGGGGTTTTCGTACCGCCGCTCGAAGGGGAGTCGTGCGGGTCCGGCTGTGGGTTGCCGCTGTCCCTTCCCCCTGTTGCCGCGGGCTTTGCCGCCTCGGTCTGGTGGATTAGTGGGGTGGCTGCGGCATGAGGTGCGTCGGGAGGACCGGGCACCCACCCGCTCCCCAAGGTCCCTCGGCTTCTCCCGGTACTACAGTTGGTGCTGTCCTCACGGCTGGGCCGCAAACTCTGCCATTGCAGCGAGCTGGAAAGTGAAAGTCTCCTCGGGAGTATAAGATATATAACTATGATTCTGCAAAAACAGGATTAAAAAGTAATTTATTCTCTGTCTTAAAGGAGGAAGGCTCTGGTTAGATTTAATATTAACTAAAGACCATGTTTACCATTGGATATAGGCAGTGACACAGACTTCAGTGACTTCCAAAACTGATATAGATGTAAGCAGAGCTGTTAAATTTAGCTAAGCATGCCTTATGGGAGGAAGGCGAAAATAACACTAATGATAGGTTTATGAATTTAGACTTTTATTGGATCATCTGACATACATTTTTCTAGTATATTTATTTAGATTCCAGTTTAGGAGTGCTTGTATGCAGATATTCAAGAGAACAGATGTATGTGCTTAACTTTAGGCTCATGATGTAAATTGGAGGAACCCCAGGGACTGAACTACCTAATAATCAAGTGATAGGTATGCACAGAGCTGTCCAGTGGACTGACAGAGCTGGAGTAGAATTTAATTCAATCAAGTTTCCTTCTTACTCCTGCTTTGGGCAGACCAAGATTCTGTAGCTATGAAGGAGGGTGGCAGAAGGCCAAGTATAATCCTCCTTCATCAAAGCTAATATTCAGAATCTGTACAGTTTAAAGATCAGGTCTGAAATCTATACTAAGATTTTATTTTTGAAATGTTTCACTGATAGAGATCTCCTTTTGTAGACTAAGTGTTGTTGTCACTGTCACGTAAAAATTTGTATTGTGCTTCTGTGAAACTTGGGCACTGATGAATGTGTTATTGTCAATGGAGTTGTGCCAGTGTGTCCTGGTTTGAGTGAGAACAGAACTAATTCTGTTCAGTAATTTTACTTTTCAGCTTAGTTCTTTTAACTAACTGGGGGACTCCACCACTGCCCTGGGCAGCCTGGCACAGCCCTGGACAACCCTGGAGATGTGAAGGGGGGAGAAATTGTTCCTCTTGTCCAACCTAAACCTGCCCCGGGGCAACTTGAGGATGGTTCCTCTTGTTCTGGGGCTTGTTCCTTGGGAGTAGAGCCCAACCACCCCTGGCTCCACCCTCCTGAGAGCCAGATCTCCCCTTACATTTCATACTGTCTTGTAGCAGATACTTAGGTATGTACGTATTTGCATATACTTCTATATTTGCTTTTCCTAAGAGTAATTTTCGATACAGAAATTCTCAGAAGCACAGACTCTCGTGTCCTTGTGCATCACAGAGCCCCAAGAGGCCTGGCCACAATCTCCAGCCACCTGCAGCTCAGCCAACCCACCCAAGTCACGACCGTGACCACTACGCCTGCGTGACCCAACTTCTACAACGAGTCTTGGCTCGTTCCTGCTGAAGCACCTAAGTCACTGTTCTCTCTCGGTTCAAGCCAAGACCTGAGCTAAATTAAGCCAAACCAAGCCCAGACTCACCACCTCCCACAAATGTCTGGGAGCAGGAACGTGTCGTGCCTGCAATTTAACAAGCTGCTGGCTAAGTCAGATGCTTCTGAGTGTCGTAAAGTACTTCCAGTTAACGACACGACGTAAACCAAGCTCAAATTTACTCACCAAGAGTAAATCAGGCAGGGAGATGGAGCACGAACCACTCGCACGCTGATGCTTGGCGGGTTTGCAGACAGATCACCCAAGGCAGACCCCAGAGATGGCTCTGGGCAGCGTAGCAGAGCTGTCCCCACCGCGGAGCAGGCGTCCTGTGCCCATGGGAACAGGTCCAGGGCATGGTGAGCACAGCAGCAAAGCACGAAAGGAGTTGCTTTGGCATACTTGAGCCTCTCGAGATTTTCTTGAGTTTCAGCGTGGGTTCTTCAAAGCCTTTTTGGTCTCAAAGTACACTCTCCTACACCAGACAAGGGCCTTGTTCCTGCTGCTCCTGCCGTTATCAGCAACTTTTATAGCTTGGCTGCTTCCCAGCATCTTTCTCTTTCTCTTTCTTCCCTTTTTTTTCAGAGAATCATAGAATCATTGTGGTTGGAAGAGACATTTCAGATCATTGAGTCCAACTGCTCTCCCAGCACTGCCAGGGCACCGCTAACCCATGTCCCTCAGCACCACAGCTCCACGTGGTGTAGATAAGTTGGGTTTGTTGTACACGGTTAAATCAGATCTGTTACCACATGGCAGGTTCTGCCAGCACTGGAATCCTGGGGTCAGGTTTGGGCCCCTCCCTCCCTCCCTCCCTCCCAGCAGGACCTGGAGGGGCTGGAGCGTGGCCAGAGAAGGGCAAGGGAGCTGGGGAAGGGGCTGGAGCACAAGGGTGGTGAGGAGCGGCTGACCGAGCGTGCGCGGGCACAATGGGGCACGAGGGAGCACGGGGGATGCGCATGTGAGTGCGTGTGTGAGCACGTGATGCACGTGAGCACCGTGTGTGATGTGCGTCAGCACGCATGAGTATGTGATGCACGTGAGCGTGCTCGTGAGCGCGCATGTGATGCACGTGAGCGCGTGTCGCAGGTGAGCACACGTGTGAGCACGTGATGCACATGAGCACGCCTGTGAGCGCGTGATGCGTGTGAGCACCGCATGTGAGCGCGTGATGCACGAGTGTGTGATGCACGAGCATGTGTGTGAGCATGATGCACGTGCGCATGATGCATGTGAGCGCATGATGCACATGCGCGCGCGTTGACCGTGCGAATGCGTGAGCATGTGATGCACGTGAGCACCGCATGTGAGCGTGTGTGATACGCGTGAGCGAGCATGTGATGCACATGAGCACACGAGCGTGATGTGTGTGAGCGCGTTGCACAGAAGTGCATGAGCACATGTGTTGCATGTGAGCATGCGTGTGAGCGCGTGATGCACATGAGCGCGCTGGTGAGCACCACATGTGAGCGCGTGTGAGTGCATGTGATGCACATGAGCATGTGTGATGCGCGGGAGAGTGCATGTGAGCGCATGTTATGCGCATGTGAAGCTCGTACGTGTGCACGTGTTTTTTCTGAGCACGCAAGAGCACGTGTGGGGCCACGATGCACGTCTGCACGCACATGTGTGTTGTGCGAGCGTGTGAGCGCGCATGAAGTGCTTGAGCACGTTTGAGGCCACGTGATGCATGTCCATGTGCACACGTGCCTGCTGAGTGCTGGAGCACATCTGAACACGCGTGTCACATGTCCCATGTGTGTTGTGTGTGCCTTGTGTGTCCCACATGTGCCATATGTGTGTCACGTGTCACGTATGTCCCACACGTCTGCTGTGTCACGTGTGCCTCGTGTGTCCCACACGTGCCATATGCATGTCATGTGTCTTATGTGTCATGTATGTCCCACATGTCTGCTGCACGTCATTCCTGTCATGTGGTTTTCTGTCTCATGTGTCCGACGTGTCACCCGTCATGTGTGTTTCACGTGTCTCCCATGTCACATGTGCTCCCTGTGTCCCACGTGTCACAGTCCATGTGTCACGTGCCACACACACCCCACATGCCGTCCGCATGGCATGGGTCTCACATCCCACACGTGTCACACACCTAATGCGTGTTCCACACATCGCCCACGTCATGTGCGGCCCGCTTGTGTCACACGCGTCACACTCGTGTCCGGCGTCGCGTGTTGTGTGTCTGGTGTCGCATGTCCTGTGTGTCGCATGTGCTATGTGTGGCGGGTGTGGCGTGTCCCGTGTGCCCTGCGTGTTGCGGGTCAGGTGTCGCGGGTTGGGGGTCACGTGTCCTAGGAGGGAAATGGGTAAGGGGGGGTAAGTTGGGGGAATGGGGGGGAATAAAATGGGGCAAGGGGGGGTTGAACCCCAATCTGTGCAAATTTGACCCTAAAATCTTGACCCAAACTGGGTAAATTTGATCCAAACTGGGGGCATCTTGACCCCAAAGGGAGAACTTCTGACCCAAACTGGGTAAATCTGACCCAAACTGGTAGAAATCTTGACCCAAACTGGTGGAATCTCGACTCAAACTGGCGGAAACCTCGACCCAAACACGTTCACTCTGACCCCTAACGACACCACCATCTTAAACACCACCCCCCCTTCTCAAAACCCCATCGAGCTGCCTCAACCCCAACCGCTTCCTCCCCCCACCCCCGTCCTGGGAAGCCTCCCAGTTGTCGATCCCAGTTGCCCCAGCGGCCTTACTGGGGCTGGAGAACATGTTGTCGAACTCGATGATGAGGTCGTCGTCGCGGTCGAAGCGCTCGAAGCGGACGAGGGGGGAGGCGTTCATGTCGGGGTAATCCTCGTCCAGCTCCATCTCCGAGCCGTCGTCGTCGTCTTCCTCTTCCTCCCCTTCCTCCCCCTCCTCATCGTCCTGGGGTGGGGAGGGGTCACTGGGGATGAACTGGGAGGGGAGGAGCCGAACTGGGGCGAGTTGCGACTCAAGGGAGGGGAAGGTTGAGGGAGTTTGGGGGGTAAAAGGGAAGGAGTTTGACCCGAAGTTGGGGAATCTTGACCCAAAATGGGGGAAATTTTAACTTAAAATGGGGGAATTTTGACCTAAAATGGGGAATTCTGACTCAAAATGGGGAAATTTTGACCAAAATAGGGAAATTTTGGGGACAAAATGGAGGAATTTTGACCCAAACTGGGGGAATCTTGACCCATAATGAGGAATCTTGATCCACAATGGGGGAAATTTGATGGAAAATGGGAAAATTTTGACCCAAAATGGGGAAATTTTAACTCAAAATGGAGAATTTCAATTCAAAATAGGAGAATTTTGACCAAAATAGGGGAATTTTGGTGACAAAAAGGAAGAATCTTGACCCACGATGGATGAAATTTGATGAAAAATGGGAAAATTTTGACTCAAAATAGGGGCATTTTGACCCAGAATAGGGAAATTTTGACCCAAAATGGGGAAATTTGGGGGACAAAATGGAGAAATCTTGACCCAAAATGAGGAATCTTGATGCACAATGGGGAAATTTTGACCCAAAATGGGGAAATTTCGACCCCAAATAGGGAAATCTCGACCCCAAATGGGGAAATCTCGACCCAAAATGGGGAAATCTCGACCCAAAATGGGGAAATCTCGACCCAAAATGGGGAAATCTCGACCCAAAATGAGGAATCTTGATCCACAATGGGGAAAATTTGACTCAAAATGGGAAAATTTTGACTCAAAATTAATGGCCTTTGCTATGATGCAGCCCCTGAAACTCCTCTTACACAAACCCAGCGTCATGTCGCTCTGGTGGGGACAGGCTGGGACATTCTGGGATGGGGATGGGGACAGGGATGGGACCCGGCTGTCAGTGGCAGCCACATGACTTCACCACCATGTTGCGGTGCTTCTTGAGGATGACGTTGTTGTTGCTGTCGTAGTAGAGGACGGAGGTGGCACTGAGCTTCGTGGGGGCACAGCACGCCTTGGGCACGGCCTCGGGCTTCATCAGGTGGACCTGGGGGATGGATGGAGATGGAGAGGGTGGATGGAAGGATGGGTGGATGGAGATAGAGGGGGTGGATAGAGGTAGAGAGAATGGATGGAGATTGGATGGATGGATGAAGAGAGATGATGGATGGAGATGGAGAGGATGGATGAAGAGAGATGATGGAGATAGAGAGGATGGATGGATGGATGGATGGATGGATGGATGGATGGATGGATGGATGGAGAGAGATGATGGATGGAGATAGGGAGGATGGATAAAGATGGAGAGGATGGATGAAGAGAGATGATAGATGGATGGAGAGAGAGGGGATGGATGGAGATAGAGAGGATCATGGATGGATGGATGGACCCTGTGAGTGTTGGTGAACACGTCTCTGGGCAGAAGAAAAAGCAGCAAACCAGCTCTTAGCTGCAAAAAGCCTGGGTGAATGGGGAGATTATTTCCAGCTTTTTTTCCAAAATATTTATTCTAAACTCTGGGCAGCCCTTGCTGCAGTTTATGTTGGATCGGGGCTCCTGGCAGCGCTCTGGCCGGGCAGCCCCTTCATTCATTTGGGATTTCTGGGCCCTTATCTCACTGTAAATAGGCAAAAGGCTAAAATAAACCATCAGTCAGGGCAGCACAGGTCTCACTCCTGTGTGGGGACGGGGCGCTGGATGCTGTTGCAGTAGAGATTCTCCTTCAGGGCTCAGCACCGCCCCGAATTTAACACGCTGCACTAAAACCTGAAGTACCCAACACCTCTGAGCAACGACTCTTCTTCATCTCAAATCATCCCCTGCTCGGCACAGGCATTATCCCAGTACCTCCCTGTATGGCATAAACTGGGAGGCTCGTGGGCTGCCGGACGCACGCAGCCCTTGCTGCCTCTACCCGACATGTGTGATTAATTTATTGCAGGGGCAGCCGAGCTCTCCCAGTTCGGAAGTCTGGTGTTTTTGCTGTCAAACCCTGCTATTTCCAGCACAGGCCGGGGCTGGCACAGCTCCCCAGCCGCCTTTGCCCTGGCTCTTCCCAGAAGGGCTGGATCCGGGCACCAGGTGATTCACATCCTGCCCGAACGGCTCCATTTTGGGAAGAAAGTTGGATTTAGGGACAAGGGGTGGGTGTAGGGGGGAAGGGGACCCTTCCTGCCGAAGTGTATTCCTCAGTGCCAGTAGTGGGTGCAATAGCCATGGCTAAGAGAGGACAGTTTTCCTCTGGAAATAAAGGTCACCGCGCACGCGCCGCGCCCGCCCCTTCCGGCGCCCGCGCCCCGGACGCCTCCAATAGGAGGGCGGGGGGGAAAAACCCCGCCCCGGCTCGCTATTGGACGGCGCTTCTAACCAATGGGAGCGCGGGGTGTCGGCCTCGCGGCGGCGCGTGGGGCGGGGATGAGGGAGCGTCGGCCTCGGCCCCGCCCCTGGCCACGCCCCCGCCCCGGCCACGCCCCTTCATCGACACGTCCCTTTCGTAGGCCACGCCCCCCACTCCAGCCCCGCCCCTCACCGGGCACAGGCCACGCCCATCGCTCGCAGCCCCCGCCCCCCTCGGCCTCGCTCCGGCCCCGCCCGCCGGGGGAGGGGCTTGAAGGGGCGGGGCCTCGGGTGGGGCGTGGGCGGGGCCTGTGGGCCCGAGGCTCGCGGAGCAGATCCCCGGCCCCCAGTGGCTCCCAGTGTCCCCAGCCCAGGACCCCAGTGTCTCCCAGTGTGCCCAGGCCAGGTCCCCAGTATCCCCCAGTGTCTCCCAGTGTCCCCCAGTGTGCCCCAGTGTCCCCAGCCCAGGACCCCAGTGTCTCCCAGTGCCCACCAGTGTCCCCCAGTATCACCCAGTGTGCCCCCAGTGTCCCCAGCCCAGGTCCCCAGTGTCTCCCAGTGTCCCCAACTCAGGTCTCCAGTGTCCACCAATGTCCCCAGTGTCTCCCAGTGCCCACCAGTGTCCCCCGGTGTCACCCAGTATGCCCCCAGTGTCCCCAGCTCAGGTCTCCAGCGTCTCCCAGTGTCCACCAGTGTCCCCACGTCAGGTCCCCAGCATCTCCCAGTGTCCCCTAATGTCCCCAGTATCACCCAGTGTGCCCCCAGTGTCCTCAACTCAGGTCTCCAGTGTCTCCCAGTGTCCATCACTGTCCCCAGTATCTCCCAGCGTCCACCAGTGTCCCCAGCCTAGGTCCCCAGCGTCTCCCAGTGTGCCCCCAGTTGCACACCAGTGCCGACCAGCGCATCTCCAGCGTCCCCAGCCCACATCCCCCCAGTACCCGCAGCTTCTCCCCGTGGCCCCAGCGTGGCCCCGGCCTCCGGCACGTGGGCTCCGGGGGCCGGACAGACGGACGGGCAGACGGGGGAGGGCCGGGGACCCACGGACACCGGCGCCGGTGGCTCCGACGGAGCCGCGCCCGCCCCGCCCCTCCGTGGGTCCGCCCGTGGGTCTGTCCGTGGGTCCGTCCGTGGGTCCGTCCGTGGGTCCGTCCGTGGGTCTGTCCGTGGGTCCGTCCGTGGGTCCGTCCGTGGGTCCGTCCGCGGCCCCGCCCCGGCGGCCCCGCCCCATCCCGGCCCCGCCCCGGAAACCCCTCCAGGGATCACGGGGACTCCACCACTGCCCTGGGCAGCCTGGCACAGCCCTGGACAACCCTCAAGAGGCTGGAAGAAATTGTTCCTCAGCTCCATCCTAAACCTCCCCTGGGGCAACTTGAGGCTGGTTCCTCTTGTCCTGGGGCTTATCACTTGGGATGCTGCTATCTAGCAGATAAATGAACTTGGACTTCTACCTGGAGTGTCTACTGGCATTTAGTGCTCACTCTCCAGCAGGACTGGGCTCAGCACAGGGGGTTGCTGCGGCCAACACGCTCAGTCCCTGCAAGGACAAGCAGCAGGGCAGTGGTTTCATCCACACAGACTTGAAAAGCAACCACAGCAGCATCCCTGGGGAGCAGGGCACAAAGCACAGGACTCTACAAGCCCCAGGGTCTCATCAACTAGGGGGTGTGCTGAGCGTTTGTCATAGATTTTCTCCTTCAGTTATCTCCTTTCTTTGTCGTCTTTGTTTTCTCTGCCCTGGCAGTGAGAGGAAAGTGTGAAATATTCTCCTTTTTTTTTTTTTTTTTTCTTTTCCCCCACAAATGCTGCTTTTCTCCTCCTGGCTTTTGTAGAATGACACAGCTCTGCACTCTGAGATGGAGCTCCCGTGGCAGCTGAAACACTGGTCTCAGGTTATGGTGAAAGCATCTCAGACTGCAGCAAAATTCACTCCCATCCACCTCGGGTTGGGTCTGCCTGGTGAAAAACAAGCCGCTTCCAGCGACTCCTGCGGAACGAGGCAGTATTTCGGCACATGGGGCTTTGTGAGAATCTGGAGGGAGAATAATGACACATTTCCAAGCTCTGGGGACACACGGGGAGTCCTACAAGCTCTTGAGGGGTGGCTGAAGGGGTGAACGCTGTTTATTTTCTGACCACTCGTTAGCCAGCACTGGGTGTTCAGCTCTGAGCATGCAAAGAGCTGAGGGAACACCCAAGGAATGGCTCTGTGGGGCAGATGGAGTGGTTGGAATGAGTCCGTGCAGCCCTCCCCAGCTCACACGGCCACCCAGTGCCTGGACTCGATGAATTCCCTGCCCCAGAAGAGGTCCTGTGCTTTGGGAAGAGGCCATCTGTGGAGCCTGATGGAGAGAAGCTCCTGCTGGCTTTATAGGAGGCAGCACTTTCTCTTTATGGGAGACCTTCTCTTGTGACCATTCATCTGGGTCTTTCGCTGGGCAAAACCCTGGTAGCAAGTCTGGCTCTGACAGGAACCAAGTTTGTAGTGTGGAAATCATGACTCCTGGATCAAGCTACACCATGGCAGCTGGGCAGGGTCAGGCAGAAACACTTACGTATAATGGATTTTCCTGGGAAATCTGGTGGGTGGTTTTGTGCTGTGTTTGTCCCCGAATACTAGAATTGTTTTGGTTGGAAGAGACCTTTGAGATATCCTTCCGTTCCAAAAATCCGCTGTTTTACCCCCAAAACAACCCACCACTCCACACTGCCGTTCTGCCCACAGCAAAACCAAACACGTCCCCACTACTAACGGGGTGAGTTCAACCCAGGGCACCCGCAGCCTCCACCGCACTTGTAGACAATGCTGAGAAATGTTGCTTTTGCAAACTGTAGAATCAGCACGATCACCTTTGTATTCACTTGAGGAACAAGACTTAAGCTGCCTCTTCAAGAACTGTTTACCAAAGACTAGAGTCCTTAAGTGGACTTACTGGAAACTGGTGACTTAGAAAGATACTACGTTTTGCTCAGTAAGCTCAGGAATATTAGTTTCTCCCAGGGGAAGCAGGACCCTGCCAGACGGGCCATTAGAAACTATTCGGGACCGTTATGAAGAAGGCGCCTCGGTTACGCCTGTAAACCTTGGAAGTACCAAATTCATAGAGAAACAGGGGAAGGACCTCTGCGGACGGGAATAGGGGATAAAATGCTGAAAACGCTGCCCAGAGGTGTGCCTGCTGTGCTAGGACACCCGCTCTTGCAAGCACATCTAATAAATTCACTCGTATGTCCGCTGCGAGTCCTTTCTTAGGACCTTCGCGTTTCCAACAGCACGTACAAATGTATCCATACGTTTGAATTTCCCTTTGCAAAGCAAAGCCGCTTCTAGTAAATCAAAGTCTTTTTTTTGATCCACTATAAACCAGAAAAAAAATAACGTTGAGAGGCAGGGTGAGGCGCGGAGGGGGTGTCTCCTACCAACACGACGCAGGGAATTGCACAGTAAAGTGCCCTGAAGCTGGGAGGGATCAACTCCACTGGTGCAACGTTTAAGGCCGTGAGCGAGCTGCCCTTGCGTGAGCTGAGGGAGCGAGGGGTGCTCTTCTGCAAGGATCACCATGCTGCCCTTTTTCACCCGATCAGCAACAAGGTCTTAGGCATACAAAAATTAGTATGAGAGTTTAAAAAGCTTGGGTCACAGGGCGCTGGTATTTCCTAGGCCATTATCAGCTCTCCTCGGCTATGGCTAAGGCGGTGTGAGAAGCATTTCGTGCCCCTGCCGCTCAGCGAAGACCTGTGGCACGGAGGGAGGAAGACGAGGGTCAACGCCAAGGCAAAATCCCCCAGTGATTTGATGTCCCTCGTGGTAAAAAGCTGCTAAAGTGACCGGCAAGCCAGCGGTGCCCGTGAAGTATCACTGCTCTGTTAAAACGCCTGACGCGTTCTCTCGGCGAGGTCACCGCCATGGCGGCCAACGTAGGTGACACCTCTGGGGAGAGCGGCTGCCCGGCCCTGGGAGTGCTGCAGGCAGGTGAGGAGGAAGTAGAGACATAAAAACGGAGAGGTCTAAGTCTGACGTGGTTGGAAAAAAAGCAGATTGCAAGCCAGAGAGACAGGAAGAATGGTCCTACCTGGAGTCTCTGGCAGAAAGCACCCAGGGAGACCTGAGGTCGACCTCTAGGGTTTTGGAGTCGAGGATTCAAATGATCTGAGGCCAACTACACTCCAAATCAAAAAAAGATCCTGGCAGCATATGAAGGAGTTTGAGCTGCTTCAGAAATAATTGGAACTGAAGCACAGCTCCTCTTCGCACCCTGACTGCTGGTGCTGGGCTGGATGTTCAAAGGGAGGGTCTCCTCTACACACCGTGCAACTGATGCCACGTGGAGTAAGTGGATTACACTGATCACACAACAGGCTCAAATATGGAGCTCGGGAATCTTGGAAGTGATCACAAACTGGCCAAAGGGAAAAGCTTTTGGGATGTCACCAGAGGAGGAGGTGACACGTGCCAAAGAGGCCCCACCATATAACAAACTACTAGATTATGAGAAACAATATGCCCTGTTGCATTGTGGGAAAACATCAATGGTGGAAGGCTGCTGTGTGGAGGCCCACACAAGGAGTCATCGAAGCTGCTGAAGGACAAGATGAATCGAGTCAGTCTGCAGAGGTAAAAGCCATCCAACTGTCTCTAGATATTGCTGAGCAAGAAAAGTGGCCACTACTCTGTCTCTAGACTGACTCATGGATGGTGGCAAATGCTCTGTGGGAGTGGTTGCAGCAATGGAAGCAGAGCAACTGGCAGCGCAGAGGTAAAGTCATCTGAGCTGCTGGATTATGGTAAGATATTGCTGCTTGGGTAGAAAACCTGGTTGTGAAAGTACCTCACATGGATGCCCATGTACCCAAGATTTGGGCTACTGAAGAACATCAGAACAACCAGTGGGTGGATCAGGCTGACAAGATCAGAATGGCTCAGGTAGATTTGGATTGGCAACGTAAGAGTGAATTATTTGTAGTTTGGTGAGCTCATGACACATCGAGTCATCAAGGATGAGATGCAACATATAGTTGGGCTCAAGATCGAAGGGTGGACCTGCCCATGGACACTATTGCAGAGGTCATCCATGGATGTGAAACATGTGCTGCAATCAATTAGGCCAAGAGGTTAAAGCCCCAGTGGTATGGAGGACAATGGATTAAATATAAATGAGAGGCCGGGAAGATTGACTATATCACACATCCACAAACCCACCAAGGCAAATGTTACATGCTCACAATGGTGTAAGCAACCACTGGATGTCTGGAAACATATCCAGTGCCCCATGCCACTGCCCAGAAAAACATCTTGGGCCTTGATAAGCAAGTCTTATGGTGACACAGTACTCCAGAAAGAACTGAGTCAGATAATTGGACTCATTTCTGAAACAACCTCATAGACACCTGGGCCGAAGAGCACAGCATTGAGTGGATAATGTCTGGGGTTCAGCTAGGATAGGGTTAATTTTCCCAATGGTAGATGCCCCATCCCTGGAAACATTCAGTGTCAGATTGGATGAGGCTCTGAGCAACCTGATCTAGTTAATGATGGCATATAAGAATATAACTGATTTCTGAACACTAAATACCTGCAGGGAACCTTTCTCCCCCACATAAGAACTCTGAATCCCAAAGCAATGTATGATGCACTAGGTTTTGTTGCTTAATTCTTAACTACCACTGAGACACAATACATGTGGAACTGTGATTGGTTTTACAGCAAAAGAAGCAAAAGTGTAGAAGAAATGGAAAAAAAAATGATAAAAAGTGGGAGTCTTTCAAGACTTCAATTTTTCCTAAGGTGCTGCCTAAAAGGGCTTAGTTTCAAAGATTTGCTGTGTGGTGAGACCTGCTTTGAATCAGTGAAAGGTGCAGAAACCAGAATTACAGAAGTCAGGTAGATATGGCACTCTGGGATGGTACCATCCAGCTCATTGCTATGTTTCAGGCTGCATCAAGTAGATGACAAGTTTTTCTGCTCTTGCAGACTTCACTGCCACCAAAGAGGTGACCCTGTAAGACAAGCTTTCAAGCTTGTTTTGTAGAGCTTTTGTCATGCTGCTTTGCACAGTAGGGGCATGGCAGATAGCAGAGCATTTTGGGAGCAGGCTTCCATAATACAACAGCAAAAGTTGGGAAAGGCAGTTTCAAATTTCCTTTTTGCCTAAGGAACCTGGAACTTAATTTTCCATAGGAGCTCCTTAGCTATCCAGAAACAGGTAAGTCTATGGTGAAGCTACACCAACTGATTCTTTTGAAGATACTGCATTACTTCATTCAAAACTACAGAGCTGTACCTCCAACTCTACTCCTCTTTGCAATAGACTATGTGTTGTGTACCAGTCCTTACACTTACCTGTCATTTGTCCAGAGTCCAGTGTATCTTCACAGATAAAAAAATGTGGGAACGCTTACTTTATAAATGTCAGAGGGGATCAAACATGTTAGTGAATATTTCTCAGCACTGAAAAGTCTTTCTCAGTCCCAACTATTCCCTAAAATATGTTCTAAAACAGCAGGGTGGAAAGAAAGAATTTGAGTTTCAGAAGTTACATGCTACAAGAGGCTGGTTTAATCATAGGAATCCTGGCCTGATGTGAAGAATGGTGATTAATCACCTAAACACATTATTTTCTGTATCTAGTTATGCATACAATGTACTCCCATTTCCAGAATAATCCAGCAGGAAAAATATATAGAAAACATAGTATATGAAAACATGCTGTATAGAGACAAGAAAAGATAATTAAATAATTTTTTAAAGGGAAAGTGAAAGAAAAGGGAAGGGAAAGGGAAAGGGTAAAGAGAAGAGAAGAGAAGAGAAGAGAAGAGAAGAGAAGAGAAGAGAAGAGAAGAGAAGAGAAGAGAAGAGAAGAGAACAGCTTCTTTGGAACTGTATATACAGCCTACATCTCCATCTCTAGTCAGAGCACAAGGCAATTCTCCTTTATAAATCTCTTGGACAATGAGCCAAAATTGAGGTTTTTCTCTTTCCTGTCTCTCTGGAAGACACCAGGAAGAGTGTTCAGGCCACCAGAGCTAGGCATACGGCCAGGTTTTTGTTCAGGGCTTGCAGTCCCTGTTGCTGGCCAGTCTGTATGCCCTGTGCAGAACATGCTGCCAAGGTCTTCTCTGAGCTACTGATGATGCTGAGATAAAATGGTGTTTTCTCTTGAAGGAGATGTCCTGTTTAAAGAGGCTGAAATCAAGACACACTCATGTGGCAAGATACCAGAGGGTCTACTTTTGTCTTTCTTTTTTTTTTTTTTTTAAGCACACCACTGAGAATTTGTGCTGCAGGATTGGAGGGGCACTGTGAGTGAACATATCAAAATGCAGGGACTGTTGGGGCACTGATGGAAACATAGTGAGCTGTCCTTCCTGTGTCTCTGCAGTAACAGGTTTTCCTGAAGAATGGAAAAACATTGTTCAGTTCAGTAGGGAGCCCAGGATCAAATTCATCCATTCCTCCATTCAAACGCTGAACAGAGTTTATACCCAGAGAGAGGCCACCAAGCTTTCAGAAGAAACTTTCCGAAAAGCAATACTGATGAAATCTGGCTTTACTTGAAATGCAGCAAGGTAAGGAAAAGAAAATTTCACTGTTCAAGAAGCAAATCAAGATTTGACAATGTCTGTTGCTCCAAAGTCAGCACATGGACATCAAGCTACTCCACAGCTGCTTCTCTGCCAAGATGATGCATAAGCTACCTAGTGCAGATTGGTGCTTGCAGCTCTCAACCTAAGTAGTCTGTCCTCTGGGGAATAGGGAGGTCCCTCAAGAAAATGAGACCCAGTCTTTGGATGTAAGCTTCCAGAGGTCACCCAGAGCAGTGCCCCTTCCAGATCTGGAGCTTTTTTGCAGGTGGATGACTCCAAGCAAGCTCAGCAATATCTACAATAAAGACCCAAGATGTCCATCTGTTCTTCCAAGGTTTCCTCACTGGCCCAAAACTAGCTTCCTACCTATGTCTTCTTGGACAAGATGAGGCCCACTGGGAAAGCAGCATCCAGGACAGGGTGTCAGGAGGGCAGGGTGAAGTGCCTGTGTGGGTGCACTTTGGCTACAGGAATGGGATGGCTCCCTGCCCAACATCCATTTTCACTTCTGGTAGTGGGGTGTTTCCCTTGGGGGAACATGGGAGCCTTCTCCCACCTGCCTCTAATGCCCACTGTCTCCAACCCCTCTGTGGGGTGGATGGTAGTGGGCAGCACCCACTCCCACCTACATCCATGCACTGCTGCATTTCACTCCCCAAGATGCCCCTCCCTGCCTTTCCCAAAGCCCCTTTGGAAATCCCACGGTTTCAGGCTCGCCTCGATCCTAGCATACTGCACCAATCATGCCAGCTGGCTTATGAGGCATTATTGAAGATACCTGACATTGGTAAAGTGACACAGTCATTTGTAACTATCAAGCAAGGGCCCCGGCAGCCTTTTATGCAGTTTATCGACAAATTGAAGGAGGCTCTAGAAAAGCAGGTAGAGAATCAGTTTGCTAAGGAGGCTCTATTAATGAAATGAGCTGTGTAAAATGCGAATGCAGGTTGTAAGAGGGTATTGCAGACGCTGTGCAACCCTAGCCTTTTGGACATGATGGAGGCATGTCAGGATATAGGTACACTGGAACATCAAGCCAGTGTTATGGCAGCGGCATTTGCAGTGATGTGTGTGGATAATTGGGCTTGTTTCCGGTGTGGTAGCCATGATCACTTCAAATGGGATTGCCTGAAGGCTGGTAACCAGCAGGCACCAGGGATGTGTCCATGCTGTGGTAAAGGTCGTCATTTTGCCAACCAATATCAATCAAAGTGGGACAAAGAAGGGTGGCCCCTAGAGAGAGGGCTGCCAGGGAAGAAACAACTCGGGAAACAGCCGGAACAGTGCGGACCGAGGGCACGTGAGGACACAAATACCCCCAAGCCAGATGATGGCGGCAGCACTCTCTGCGCTAGAACCGCCAGAAGCACCAGAATGGATTTGTCCAGAGCAGAACCAATAGCTCTCATGACACAAACAGTGTACGAGGTACCGATGAATGCACATGGACCAATAGGAAGGGGGTTGAGTGCCTTGTTGTTGGGGAGGTCCAGTGTCACAATGATGGGTGTATTTGTACTACCGGGAGTTATCGATGCAGATTACCAAGGGCGAATATACGCCATGGTATGGACCCCTTCAGCCCCGGTGATGATGCCGGAAGGCAGCCAAATTGCGCAGTTAATTCCTTTTAAGAGCCAAGTCACCCGCCCTGAGCCAGTAGTACGGGGGATGGGAGGATTCGGGTCTACAGGGAAGCCGGAAGTAATGTGGGTTCAAAACATACAATCTCAATGCCCAATGTAAAAACGCTCGCTAACCAATGCTCAAGCCACTCCCCGAACTGTGACAATACAGGGCATCATAGACACAAGAGCAGATGTCACCATGATCTCGCGACAGAAGTGGCCCGCTGCTTGTCCCACACAGACAGTGCCTGCCGCCCTCTTGGGAATTGGGGACAGTGACATCTCAACAGAGTGTGCATCTGTTTCAGGTCACTGGGCCTGAGGGTCAGGTGTCCACCACATGGCCATTTATAATCGATGTTCCTTTAAACATGTGGGGTAGAGATGTCTCAGGGTCCTGGGAGGGTACGATTGCAACAAATAATTTTTAACAGGGGCCACTGGGGAGTGACCCACCATCAGGTGTAAGAAAGCAGGCAAGGAAGGGAGGAGACTGACGGGGCTGAGTTGAGAGCTGTTTGTCAAACTAAAGGGCAAGAAGGAACTGCATTGGCCATGGAAGCAGGGACAGGGATCCAGCGAAGAGTACAGGGACATTGCCTGGTTGTGTAGGGATGAGGTTAGGAAGGCCAAGGCCTTCATGTTTCATGTTTTCATGACCTTCATGACTTCATGTTTTTGCCTCAGCCTTCACTGGAAACCTCTCTTCCCACAGCTCTTGAGTGGTCCTGAGGGAACTGGCGGATGAAATTGCTAAGCCACTATCCATCATATTTGAGAAGTTATGGAAGTCTGGTGAAGTTCCTGCTGACTGAAAATGGGAAACATAACCCCTATTTTCAAAAAGGGAGAAAAGGAAGACCTGGGAAACTCTAGGCAAGTCAGTCTCACCTCTGTGCCTGGCAATATCATGGAGCAGATCCTCCTGAAGACTCTGCTAAGGCACATGGAAAACGAGGAGGTGATTGGTGGCAACCAACATGGCTTCACCAAGGACAAATCGTGCATGACAAATTTGATGGCCTTTTATGATGGAGTTACTGTGTCAGTGGATAAGGGAAGAGCAACTGATGTTGTCTGCCTGGACTTGTGCAAAGCATTTGACATTGTCCCGCATGACATCCTTGTCTCCTAATTGGAGAGATATGGATTTGACAGATGGACTACTTGGTGGATAAGGAATTGGCTGGATGGTCACACTCAGATTTGCAGTCAAAGGCTTGATGACCAGTGACGAGTGGCATTCCTCACAGATTGATACTGGGACCAGTACTGTTTAACATCTTTGTCAGTGACATGGGCAGCGGGATCGAGTGCACCCTCAGCAAGTATGCTGACAACATCAAGCTGTGTGGTGCAGTTGACATGCTGGAGGAAAGGGATGCTATCCAGAGGGACCTTGACAGGCTTGAGGGGTGGTCCTGTGCAAACCTCATGAAGCTGAACAAGGCCAAGTACAAGGTCCTGCACATGGGTTGGGGCAATCCCAAGCATAAATACAGGCCAGACAATGAATGAATTGAGAGCAGCCCTGCAGAGAAGGACTTGGGAGTATTGGTGGATGAAAAACTGAGTATGAGCCAGCAATGTCCAAGTGCAGTCCAGAAAGCCCCAACTGTATCCTGGGCTGCATCAAAAGAAGCATGACCAGCAGGTCAAGGGAGGTGATTCCCTCTATTCCACCCCATCTGGAGTACTGTGTTCACCTCTGCGGCTCCCAACATAAGAAGGTCGTGGACCTGTTGGAACGAGTCCAGAGGATGGCCACAAAGATGATCAGAGGAAAGGCGGAGGGAATTGGGGATGTTCAGCCTGGAGAAGAGAAGGCTCCGGGGAGGCCGTATTGCTGCATTTCAATACTTAAATCTTGCCCCCCCAGCCTCTGGTGCTGTGTGAGCACTGGCAGTCATAACACGGGTGTGTTATCAACACCCTCCAGCTTCCATTACTGCAGCATGAGGGCTGCATGGAGAAAAGCAGCTCAGCCAAACTCACTACAAGGTCATTGCAGAAAAGAATATCTGTTGAAGGAATATTCCATCTTTCTAAATACACCTGTGTACACCAGATTGCATTAGCTATTAGTCTAAAAAAAAAAAAAGCTATTTCAGTTAGCTAGCTCTTCAATCAAGAATAACTCATCTTAAAGACAGATGCTATTTGAGTCAGTACACTGGAAAAGAGAAAAATTATTTATCTGGTGTGATGTAAATTTATAAGGTTTTTTAATTGT
This sequence comes from Actenoides hombroni, assembly GCA_024336885.1. Taxonomy (NCBI): domain Eukaryota; kingdom Metazoa; phylum Chordata; class Aves; order Coraciiformes; family Alcedinidae; genus Actenoides; species Actenoides hombroni. The sequence goes on along the minus strand of WUAM01010367.1, from coordinate 256,460 downwards.
TTATTCAAGAAAAGTTGTAGTGATGTATTTTAAATGGTATTCCACTATTTTTTTCCCCCTAATAGCCCCCAATATTGCCAACATTTTTACTTATGTCCTTGCCCCAGTGTTTAAAGGATTCAGACCTATATTCTACTAAGGCTTTTGGCGGTTGTTCGGCTTTTTTTCATTTCCTGTAGCAGTTTCTGGTATTGCATTTTTCTCAAGTGGGTTCCAACTTGTGATTTTTATCTGTCCAGGTTTGAATTAGAACAGAACTAATTCTGTTCAGTGATTTTACTTTTCAGCTAAGTCTCTTCTAAGTAACTGCACTTTCTGAAGTTAACAAAATATTTTTGCAGATAGTGTCTGCTTCTAGCAATGATAACGCTTGATGTTTAGAGTTCTACAAAGGATGGGTATGCAGACCAAGGTCACTACTAAATCTTGCATGCCACATTGGGGGTGCAGAAAGTAAAATGCCGCACCTACGGGGAGGAGAGGACAGGTGACCCTGAAATGACCAACGAGGTATTCCATCCTGTACACATCATATTCAGTATAAAGCTGAGGGATCACAAGGGTCAAACTCTCTTCATCAATGGCTGTCATCCAAGGAGGACTCTGTCCATTCTGCCTTCAATCCTGATACATGTGCTCTGATAAAACTGACATCCGTTTCATTTTTTATGACTTGACAGCTTTATAGGCCTTAGCTCATCTTGTAATGACTTGGTCCTTGTAGATAAGAGAAACTAACTCTAAACAAAGCAGGAACTCATTGTCAATGTGGTGGGTTGACCCTGACACAGCACCAGGTGCCCACCAAGTCCTTCTATCACTCCCCCCAACCTCCATCAGCATGGCACGCAGGGAGAGAATAAGATGAAAAGAGCCGTGGGTTATGATAGCTGTTATTCTCTACTTCCCGTCCGCAGGTGATGTCGGGCCGAGTTCAGGAAGCAGGGCTCCAGGAACATGCAGCAGCCGCTTGGAGGACAAAGCCGAATGCCCCCCCATCCTCCTCCTGCCCTCTCCCTTTATAGTTGAGCTGACACATAACCAAGTTTCAAATCATTCTGCAAGACTTACTGAGCTCACAGAGATTCTGCCCACACAAAGCTGAAAGGTTTATAGTTCCACTTTGTCATTAGTGGTGTACACAGTTAATTATGGGATTACCATTCTGGTAGTCATGCAATTCTTATTGCATATCATAATTTGTCTTAATGATTTAAAAAGGTGCTATACATTAGTTATTTCACTCTATTTTTTCTATTTAAAGTAATAATGCATCATCTACTAATAACATTAGGACAACAAATACCACAAGATTTCTACTTACAAGAAATAGTTATGTTCTTAATTTTGGAGACTAGCTTGATGTGTTACCAAGTCAAACTTCAGAGTCTTAAAATTAAATTATAAGTCATAGGTCTGTTTCAACATCTGGGGAGAACAGGATGGTTCTATCCTATGCCACTTAAAATGCTTAGTATATTAATATGCTTGCCACTATCAGCCATTCAGCTGCAGGACAGTGTCATACTGAGGAACAGATAACTTACATCCAACAGGAAAGTGGCAAAGCAAAAGTGACATTAATTCCCTGTCAAATGAAAATGAACTATTATTCTGCAATAAATAATTTAAATTTAAACAATTCCCATAATATAATTGAAGTATAACAATAATAGAATAGTTCATGCAATCCTTTTTTAATTTGGGGTCACTTTTTATTTCATTTTCTATGACATTTTTCTGACTAAATTGTTGCTGTTTTGGTTTTGTATCAGATTTAGTTTTCACCAAAAGCAGTTGTATTGTAACACAACACAACAAAAAAACCCAACCAAACCACAGAAAGGAATTCATACTTCATCTGAAACAGAAACTGTTAGACACAAATAGGTCTTTTCCACCCAGCTCAGTATTCCTGGTGAGTTTAATTTTAGCTAATACAAATAGTGAAGTTATTCAAACTTGTTCCTTTTGACTCAGATATTAACATGTCAAGATTAAATCAAGGAGGATCTAACTCATCCATATGTTGTGTAAGCAAGGCTCTTTCATAGAAAAGGCTGTATGATCATTACCTTTTCTCTTCCAGCTCTTCAGTGAAACAATTGAGCATTTGCTTGTGAAATTACCTCATCTTGGCCCTTTTCTAGTTTTACCTTTATATTTATTATTCCTCTCCTTATGTCTTTTCCCACATTTGTTCTGACCTTTAAGCTTTACATTAGCAATTACCTTTGAGTCATTAAAAAAAATAAATAATTCATTTTGGAGATATTATCTCATTCCATGAAGAAAGCAGAAATATGTTTAAATGAGAGAGACTTCATCAAAGAGACTTGCAATCCCTGTTGTGTCTGTGTATTCTTGTCAATTTGGAAAGTATCATAAAAAAAATCTTCTTTGAGACTACTTTTCTGATATGTTTTCCATTTTATACCCTTGGGGCCGGCGGCGGCTCCCCCGGGGCGGCGGGCGCCGGGCGCCGCCAGCGCAAGGTCACGTCCGCGCTGTGGTTGCCGTAGTCGGCGAAGGCGCCCAGCTCGGGCGCCCAGTGGTGCCGCTCCAGGAGGGCGTTGTCGGTGAGGGCGCGCTCGGCGGCGCGGTAGTCGTGGGCCGGCTCGCCCAGCCGCTCGGCCACTGCTGCCAACACCCGGGAGGCCAGCGCCATCCAGCAGCGCAGGTCGAGGTGCCGCTCGTCGGGCGAGGGGTGGGAGGCGCGAGGATAGTCGTCCAGCCCCGACGCCAGCGTCTTGGCGTTGAGCACGCGCTCGGGGTCATCGGCGTCGCGGCCGCGCCAGCGGAAGGTGTGGGGCAGCGGCCCGGCCTGCGTCCGGTTGTACCAGTCGTACCAGGCGCGGAGGCGGGGGAAGAGGCGGCGCAAGTAGGGCGGGGGGGCGTCCGGCAGCAGCCGCTCCAGCGCCAGCAGCAGCGTCGGGGGGTTGCCGATCCCGCCGCGCTGCACCACGAACTCGGCGGGCACCTTGGCCAGGGCCTCGTCGCCCAGGATCTGCTCCCGCGGGATCCAGCCGTCGGCCGTCATCAGGTCGAGCCAGTGGGCGATGACCTCGCGGCTCAGCTCCGGGTCCCAGCGCCCCAGCAGCAGCTGGTGGAAGCCCTCGTCCCACAGGAAGCCCCGCGGGAAGAAGGAGCGCGAGGGGACGGCGGTGAGCAGGCCGGACTCGGCCCCGGGCACCGGCCGCTCGCCACGCGCCGACTGGACCAGCGGCCGCCCGTGGAAGTAGCCGACCCCGCCCAGCAGGTCACTGAGGGCGGCCTGGGCGAAGCGGCGCTGCGGGGCGGGGAAGCCCTTCCGCCCCAGCCCGAAGGTCTCCTCGAAGCGCCGCTCGAACGCGGCCGCCTGCTCCGCCAGCGCCGCAGTCAGCGCCGCCCCTGACAGCCGCTCCCGCCCGGCCTCCGCCGCACTCTCCGACTCGAACGTCACCTCCAGCGTGGCCGGTGGCTCCAGCGTCACCTGGTGCAGCAGCAGGTGCCCGCGCGGGGGCGGCCCCGGCGCCCGCTCCCCTCCCGGCCGCCCCCCGGAGGCGTCGACGGCGAAGAAGCGTCGGCGCGGCTGCCCCGGCGCCGAGAAGACGAAGCGGCTGCTGAGGCTGCTCTGCACCAGCTCGGTCAGGAGGTGCAGCCCCGGGCTCGGCGTGTCCAGGTAGTTGTAGCTGGGGGGGGGGGTATCGCGATAGTAAATTCCCCCCCCCAGACATATCGTGATAGGAACCCACCCACACACACACACACACCCACCAGGAGGAGAGAAAAAACCCCCAGGACCCCTAAAAACACCCCAAAGACCCACCTAGGATATCCCAGGACCCCCCCAGACTGCCCCAGGACCGGGCTCTGAGCAACCTGCTCTAGTGGGAGGTGTCCCTGCCCATGGCAGGGGGGTTGGAACTAGATGATCTTTAAGGTTCTTTCCAACCCTGACAATTCTATGATTCTATGATCACTGCTAGAAACAGACACTGCAAAAACATGCTGCTAACTTCAAAAAGTGCAGTTAGTTAGAAGAGACTGAGATGAAAAGTAAAATCACTGAACAGAATTGTTCTGTTCTAACTCAAACCAGAACATAGCTTCAGATGGAATGGTTTCTCTTTTTCCTTGAAGGTCTTTTCCGTGAATTATAGGTTTGGTCAGTTTTTTTCATTCTCTAAGACTCCCAGTACTTCTCAATTTTAAATAAGCTAAAGTTATGGTTTGCAGCCTAAGGCCTCAGCACTCCAGTCACTGATGCTAAGTAAACTGACTCATGTTAACCAAAGCAAAACAAACTACAATTCCACCTATTTTTAATCAGTCATATAATTAATTCTAATATTCTATAAGTAAATTATTTTAATCCTCAACAGGGTGCACTCGATCCCACTGTCTATGTCATTGATGTAGATATTGAACAGCACTGGTCCCAGTACAGACCCCTGAGGGACACCACTTGTCACCAGTCTCCATCTGGACATTGAGCTATTGATCACTATCCTCTGGATGTGACCATCCAAGCATTTTCTTATCTGCTGAACAGTCCACCCATCATCCATGAAGTTCGCATGGGCCACTTACCAAGGTTGTCCAAGTCCCTTTGAATGGCACCCCATCCCTCAAGTGTGTCAATTGCACCACTCAGCTTGGTGTCATCTGCAAACTTGCTGAGGGTGCACTCTATTCCACTGTCTGTCATTGATGAAGACTGGTACTGGTCCCAATATGGATCTCTGAGGGACACCACTGATCACTGATCTCCAACCAGTCATTGAGATGTTGACCACTACCCTCTGGATGTGACCATTCAGTCAATTCCTCATCCACCAAACAGTCCACCCATGAAATCTGTATCTCTCCCATTTAGAGAGAAGGATGTTGTAGGGGACCATGTCAAAGACCTTACAGAAGTCCAGATAGATGACATCCATAGCTCTTCCCTTGTCCACTGATGTAGTCACTCCATCATGGAAGGCCACTGGCCTGGTCAGGCAGGACTTGCCCTTGGTGAAGCCCTGATGGCTGCCTTGAATCCCCTCCTTGTCCTCCATGTGCCTTTGCACAGCTTTGTCCTGGTTTGAGTGAGAACAGAACTAATTCTGTTCAGTAATTTTACTTTTCATCTCAGTTCTTCTTACTAACTACACTTTCTGAAGTTAGCAGCCTGTTCCACAGACAGTGTCTGCTTCTAGCAGTGATAACACCTCATGTTTAGAGTTACTACCAAGGATTGGTATGCAGACCAAAGCCACTGCTGGATCTAAACAGGAAAGGAAGTAGAATTTCTAGTTGATACAGGAGCTTCTTTTTCTGTTTTGAATAAAGAATTAACACCTGTAGATAAGAATTTTGTAAGTGCTATGGGAGCTACTGGCCAACCAGAAAAAAGCATATTTTTTGAAACCACTCAGGTTTAAATTGGGAAAACAAATTTGAAAACACCGATTTTGATATTTGCCAAATTCCCATAAACTCTTGTCAGGGCAGGATCTGCTTGAACAACTGGAAGCTAAAATTCAATTTAAACCCACAAGAGTGGAAGTTAAAATTTTAGAAGGTAAATTAATTCAGATGTTAAGCTTGTTACTAATCCAAACAGAAAAACGGAATTTAATTTCTCAAGAAATACTGGACCACATATTCCCAGGAATGTAGGCTTCTGAGATACCTGGGAGAGCTAAAAATGCTAAATCAGTAACAGTCTAACATTAGCAGAAGAGAGTTAACAAAAAATAATTTGCTTTTGAATGGGAGATCCCTGAGACAGGGAGGAAAACCCAACTCACGTGGACAGTGTTACCCCAGGGATTCAAAAATAGCTCTACAGTATTTGGCAAACAATTGGCCCAGGAGTTAGAAACCTGGAAACCTCTATCAGAAGACAGAACCCTCCTGCAGTATGTCGACAATCTTCTTATTGCAACTAAAACCAAAGGAGAATGCTTTAGGTGGACTGTAAGCTTGTTAAAATTTCTTGGACTAAGTGGATATCCAGTCTCTCAACAGAAAACCCAGATTGTGAAGAAACAAGTTCCCTACCGAGGATATGAAGTCTCAGGAGGACTTTGGGAACTAGGGAAGGAATGGAAGGAAGCTGTCTGCAGGATACTTGAACCTCGAATGGTAAAAGACCTCCACACATTTCTGGGAATGACAGGTTGGTGTCAACTATGGATACATACCTATGGGATTTTAGTAAATCCTCTCTATGAACTGATCAAAGAAGCCTCCCCTCATTTAGTTTGGACTCCAGAGGCAAGAGTGCATTCAAGCAATTGAAAAAGGAGCCAATAGAGGCTCCAGCTTTAGGACTCCCAGACATCACCAAGCCACTCTGGCTGTTTTCATATGAGAGACAAGGTACAAGACATTAGGAGTACTAGCCCAAAGGTTGGGACCATACAAAAGGGCTGTAGCCTACTTCTCCAAGCAATTGGATGAAGTTAGCAAAGGATGGACTGGATGCTTATGGGCAGTGGTCGCTGTGATACTGCACATACAGGAGGCACAAAAATTCACTATGGAACAACAAATAGCTGTTTTAGTGTCCCATGCAGTATCCTTGGTATTAGAACAAAACCAAAATCATTGGCTATCCCCATCCCGATTTTTGAAATATCAGGCCATTCTGCTTGAATCTGATGATGTTAAGATTGAAGTAACTAATATTTTTAAGATTTATTGCCTCTTTGCCACTGCTTATTATCTCCCATTGATTTCACAGCATAAATCTTATGCGTTGAATAAATTAAGCATTAGTTGGAGTTTTTTTCTCCTCATTACAATGAAGATTTATAGTGGGGCTTACAGGTGTTTAGAACATTTTTTTTGTGAATATTCAGATCAAGAATACTAGATGGTGTATAATTGCAGACTTGAAATTTAAGAGATCCCTTAATCTGTATACTAGCTTTTTACCTACAGTAAATAAACTATGATCTTTAAAGTGCCTGAAACAGAGCATGTAATTTGATTTTATTTTTTTTCTAATTAAAAAGGTTTTATTGTGTAACTGAAAGCATTAGTTAATATCCTTCTTATTAGAAAGGGAGAGTTTATATAAAGTAGATTAGTAGACCTAATAGTGGTGTTGCTCAGATTTGCAGGATTCATGGCTGAGACAGACTGAGTTAGCTTATGAGTAGACCTCATCTATATTGAGCACAACTCTACAGCCTCATCTGTGACTGGACTTCCAATTTTGCACTTAATTTTAAATTATTTAGATGCTTAAGTAGTTGACTTTAAAATACAACTTAAATTCATCATACCTATGTAACCTTTTTTTTAATAAAGATATTTAAAATATGGTCCTTAACATTTAGTGGCACACTGTTCTTTCAGTTCTTAAATGATGTTTCTCTAGAAAAATTCTAATTTCCAAATTTCTAGAAAATTTAAATTAAAAGTATATTGTAAGGTATTTCAAACTTTGGTTTACAAATAAAAAGATAAACAATGTTACACATGCTAGAAACATTATTGAGTTCTTTCATGGAACCGAATTTAGATGCATATTTTTAATGTCTATTTTGCAAAAATGGATTTCTGAGATATTTTCAGCAAATGCATACACCTGTCACTTCCTTCAAAGACAGGATTGAATACCTGCACCGGTGAAATATTTGCCTTTCCTAATTAAAATCCATATTTATGAATCTCAAGGAACTTAGTGGTGCAGCATGAACTTGTTTTCCCTGTGGGGATCTCTCCTATTGTAACAGTATGTATAGTAAGAGACTCTCATTTACACCATGGTTTTCATCATAGGTTCTTGACATCTCTTATTTTTCAGTTCAATCTCATTTAAGGCCACCTCCATCCAACTTCCCTCAGAAAGAGAAAAAATGCTAATGTCACTCCAGAAATGACCAGCCTGAGCACCTACCAAATTAATTGCCTTTTGTTATTCCACCTTAAGGAGAAACATCAGCCAGGATTGTTTACAGACAATCAACAATAAAAGGCGTCAAAAAGCAAACTCAGCTGCAATCCCAGTTTGCTAAAGAGGTGATTCATATAATAAATTGTGGTAATTGTTTTTTAACTGTGTGCACATAGCTATGTAATTAAAAAGGTGTGAGCAGTGCACGAGCCCAGCTCAGATGTGGGCACCTGACACAGCCCTGACATTTCTGGGACAGCCAGACAAGCTGGTGCTCAGGGGTATCTTCCAACCTTCATTGTTCTTTTCAAAGAATCTTGTCCTTGCAGAGCTCTTTGAAGGCAGAAAAGACAGAGGAAGGAGGAAAACTAGAGAGGCAGCAGGAGAGCTATAAATGCACCAGTAGGAACCCAGCAGTTCCTCTGAGGAGCGTTTCTCCTCTGAAACCCTTGGTAGGAAATGTATTAGAGAAAGTTGATGAAAGAAGCTGACTTCTATCTGCTGAGGTCCTGGGCCACAAGGAGGGTGATGGTTGGGTACAGTATTGTGCAGTCTGTTGTGTCCCAGTTGTGCATGATCCATCAGGAAGCCAATGGCTGTGAAGGGGCCTGTGAGGTCACCTCTGTCTCTGGAAGGAATAAGCCAACAACAGGAACAGGGCTGGGGAAGGGACCATGAGGTCACCTCTTTCTGCAGTAGCTCATAGGTCAGGCCCTGACTCGTGGCTGGGAGATGGGCTTTTAAGGTCCATCTGGATCTCCATGCCACAGGACAGATGAAGAAGGCACCTGGTTGTCACATTGACGGTGAGGTCCCCTCTGCTGAAGGACCTGGGCTGATGAGCGTGGCAGGACACTGGGGCAGGTTGCTCAGAGCAGGGAATGCCCCATCCCTGGAAGTGTCCAAGGTCAGGAACTCTGAGCAACCTCAACTAGTGAAAGATGTCCCTGCCCATGGCCAGGGGGTTGTAGTAGATGCTCTTCTGTAGCCCAGTTGGACTCACACCTATTTTCTTCCCTGGCTCTTTTCCCATGCTGTTTGTTGGAAGAACAAAACCATTGAAACTGCAAAGCTCAACACTGCTGATCAACATCTGGGGACTGGGATGGACACAGAGGCTGGGTGAAGATCCCCTGGTCTGTGTTCTCCTGGCACCAAGGAGGAGCAGGGGATGCAGTGAAGGCTGCTTATCCCATTCTCATGCAAATCCCAGCAGTTACCTGCTCCTTGCACAAGTTTCCAAGGAAATCCTAAATGTTTTGTGCCACTGCTAAATGCTGACCACCAGGAACAGAGGCTTGACCACAGTCCCACCCTTACACTTTGTTCAATAGTTGTGAACAAGGTATAAACATTACCCCTATTTTGGACCTAATTTGTGGGATGAGTATTGGACACCAAGTTGTAGGGACAGACTGAGGGGTTTGTTCTGCTCACCCTCCCCAGGAGGGACACTGCTGGGGAAGATTTGTGACCTTGGTGATTCCGAGTGGTTTTCCTGGGTCATTCCAGTTGTGATGACAGTGGGTCTGGCTGAGCTGCTTTTCCCCATCCAGCCCTCACGCTGCAGCACTGGGAGCTGGAGGGTGTTGATAACACGATACAAGCTGGGTACACAGTTTATATGCAGGCTAAACATACAGATTCATTCTATTTCTTAGAAAGGGCAGTCTTAGACTAAGGAGTTCCTAGAATTCATTTTCATAGTCCGAGCATGCGTGATAAAATGAGGGTTAGGGTCTTTTCTCCCCTCGGTGGTCTTCCGTGACCTCTGGTGGACATTTACTTCATCTTCTCTTCTGCATCACCGTGTTCTTTTAGTGACCTAAAGTCCAGAGTCCTTGTTTTTGCCAGTTCTCATCTGCTCAGCATGCTCAGGCGCCTCAAGACAGTCTGTCCCTGCTATACAACTACCCATCTATTGCTGTTGCTCATTCAAAGATTAGTGAAACTCCACCAGACATCCCATCTCCTGCCTTCAGTTCCCCCTTTTCTATGCACAGTGCAAATTCTTGCGCTATGATTATAAAACTCCATTATTGATTCATGTCTTTAAAAAATAATTTTCCAGTTTCTACCTGGTGTTTCATTCTATTGCATTTCCAGCCTTCGTAATTATCTAAGTTTTCTTACAACACCAAAGGGTACATTGAATAATTATACAAGTTAGAGCGACCAAAATAACAAATCCTACTATGAATGCAAAGATTTGTGTCAACCAAGCTAAGTTTGGAGGCCAAGAAGTCAATCTTTCCCTAAGTTCCCTGAATCCCCAACTAGTATCATCTTTACTGACTTCATGAAAAACTCGAAAATAATTTACCCAAATCTTCCTCGATTCTACTCTCCTGGTTTACATATACACAACAACTCTGCTTGATAATTGTACAAACCCCTCCTTCCCTCAGGGTTAATAAATCCAGTGCCATTCTATTCCGTAAAACTGCTTTTGAGAGTGAATTTACCTCTACCTGCAAACCACGGATGGCATCTGTGGTGATGTTAAATATATTATCCAGAGTGGCTGAAATATTCACTGCAGCTTTCTCAAGTTCACTGACCCCTAACTGAGGAAAAAACCATCTCACAAAACTATGGAATCCTGTTCTCCTTTTTACTAAGGGATTCTCCTCTCTTTTAGATCTTACCCAAGGTGTCCGCAGAATTCCTAGGGGAGGTTGTGAGTGATTATAAATCTTATTTTGAGGGACTAGGTGCCCAATTGTACACATTTCCTTCCATCCTGCAGGGAGCTGTTTCCTACTAATGTCGTCTCCACACAAGCACCAATACCCATCAAGTGGCCACACTGGGCCATCCACACTGATGGGACCGATTCCCCAGTATGTCCCAACCTCGACTTGCATAAATTTGCAACTGTGTGTGATTACAAAAATCTATGTAGGTAATATTCAATCCTGTCAGATCCCATGTGCCCACTTTCACTGTAGTCTGATTTATCCAATAACCATTCCATCCATCATTGCAAGTACAGTTATTACAATCATCCCTGGAGGTTTTCGAAAAATGGGTGGATGTGGCACTATGGGACATGGTATAGTGGTCATAGGGGTGTTGGGTAGAAGGTTGGACTTGATGATCTTCAAGGTCTTTTCCAACCTTAATGATTCTATGATTTTATGCATGTTTCTTCTCAGACACACAATAAGAAGAATAACTATGTGACAAACATATCTGAAGTAAAAAAGAATAGTTATGAAAAATAAAAAACAATAAGAAAAAAAAAAGCTAGAAACATCTTCCTATAGTTATTGTCCTTTATCTCATGCAGAAGTGATCACAAAATCTACAAGAATTTGTAAGCAAGCCTTTTCACCACTCATTCTACTAGCAGTAAAATAGTGGAATTGGAAAGAAAACATGGACACCACACCCCACATAGATGCTTTTGTATCTGACTTATCAGTTCCCATTAGCAAAGGGAATCACTTAAAATATTATGCTTTTAAATAAATTAAGTGCTTCTTTTAAAATTAAATATAAAAAGAGGAGTGAAGAAATTTTAATGTGCTGCAAAATGAGTAGCTAACATTAAGTTTTCAAATTTATGTCTACAATATTCTATATTTGGCATCTATATTCCATAATCAATGTCCTGCTCTTTTCAAAATTAAATGTTAGGGCATTCATGAACTTAAATATGATTAACTAATTGAATTTTGGGGTCTTGAAGCTGTTCTAAAATGTGAACATTTAAGTATGGAGAATTGAAGGCTTAGACAGTCTCTTCATTTCATATAGGTGAAATTACCTATAATTTCACTGGGAAGGTGAAAAATGTTTACTTGTATATTTCTATGTTTAGTTTTAAGAAAGATATTCTCAGCTCTTTGAGCGACCCTGATAACCTACCTTACCTCTAGTACACAATAATTTTTCCTACACTTGGAAAAATAAAATATCTAAAAGTCACTTCTGTTGGGATAAAATATGAAATAGTAGCAGAATATAAGAGATGGAAATATGTAATTTACAAATTCATTGGAGCAATACAGACAAATGCAAGAAATCTCTGCTCTAACCAAAAGGTAAACAAATGAGGGAAGTAAGCAAAATGGTAGGAGGAAGCCAGGATATAAATTACTACATTGATTAAAAAAAAGATTTTAAAAAAGTTTACTTCAAATAAAATGAAAATTGAATACAGTAGAGAGTAGGACAATATGGTAAGGTCACAGGTAAATAGATAAAAACTTTATAAGGTAAAAATTTTATGAGGTCAAATGTAGAAAGACTGGAGAGAGGCCATCTAGACACAAGAGGAATAAATTACTGACAGAGGGAGACAGTTAAAAAGAAGAGAAAAGCAGTTGGGGAAGATGTTTCTTTTTCTGCGATATCCACTCTCAGATTTCTGAAAGATGAAGGCAGCTATCCCTTTCTTTGATAGAGCCCTTTCCCCCTTCCCCTTTCTCTTCCTTCCTCTTCTAACAGTTTTAGGAATGCATATATTGTTTGCTTTCATCACATCCTATGAAGATAGGAAAAAATAAAGTGTCTTAGCAAACTTAAGATATAGCTTAAATGATCAAGAATTTCTCAGGGAAACTACATAACTGAAGCTTCTGCTTTGCAACTTAGGCAAAAAATGTCATCACATCAAGATGCTTTCTGTTAGTAAATGTCATTATATTGAAGTTTCCTCTCTGATGATATCTCTAATTCCCATTATCTGCAATGAGCGGTATAAATATATCTGAATACATATGAAACTACATTTTGAACCACTCCCAAGACAGTTACAGTGCTAGCAACTGTATCTTCAAAGTATTTGAAGATACAGTTGCAAGTCAAAGGACATAGCATTAAAGTTAACTTCTTTAGGTTAAAAAGAGTAACATTCCACATACTTTGCTACTGAGTTTTTCAAACGGGACATCATCTTCTTTGACAGTATCCACCTCTTTGTCTTCTGTGGGTAAATTATTATCCTGTTTACTTGATGACTGAAAATGGAAAAATTAACATGGAGTTAGTTCATTTATAGAAAAACAGAAGTGAAAAAGAGGAACTCAACTATCAAACTGCTCTGCGCTTTCGGTTTAAATAGTTTATGGCTATATATGAACATTGCTTCTTTAGATAGATATCAATATATCCAAATCAAACATGTTCATTTTCATACATGTACCTCTTACTCTCTACATTTCTTTCAAATTTGTAGACAGTTGTCAGAACAGGTCAAAAATATTGCAACATACCATGACAGAACTAAAAAAAAAAAAAATTTAAAAAAAAATTGCACTAGCACTTATTTTATTCCATTTTATGTTCATGGTAACAGCATTACATTCCTCCATATCAGTAATTCTAAATGTTCATGTCAATACTAAAAAATTCATCTGGACAACTGTTTACCTATGAATATAGATAAGAGTCATGGATCAGAATGAGCAAACAATACGAATGTAAAGGTGTACAAACAAAATGCATTGTACAAACAAGGCATTTAATGGTTTATGAGATAAAGTTTGGTAACACTGATCATCAGTAACTGGATTTTGACAATGCTATGCTTTAAAAACAACAAAACAACCTTTAGAAGAGCTGTTTTTTCAGAGATATATCTTTAGATCTATTTTAGAGATATATCTAAGTTTGACGATCAAGCATTTGTAATACTTGGAAATAATCACCTTAGCCCCGTGAGAAAAAGAAAAGAACGTGAATGAGAGCATGTGCAAAAGTGAGAGAGAAAAGGAGAGAAAAATATAGGGAGCAAGAGGGTGCAGAAGATAGTGAAAGAGAAAGATATAAAATCGACTGGGCAGGGGAAAGAGGGACAGAAGTAGGTAAGGAACTCCACCACCCGTCCCTCCTCGGCTCGGCCATGACCTCCTCCCTCAACTCGCCCGTCGCCACCTTGGGCTCCCCCTTCCCCGTCATCAGCTCCTCCTTGGGTTCCCCGGGGCTCCCGGCCACCCCCGCCCTGGCCTACGGCCCCGTCAGCAGCCCCCAGGTGAGGGGTCACCCCCCCTTGACCCCACCCCCACCACCAAGGGGGGGTTGGGGTCCTACCAGCAGGGTGGGAGGGTCTCCAGGGGGAGGTGGGCGTCGTTGGGGCGATGGGTTGAGGGGCACCAAGGGGTTTTGCTCTTGGGTCACTACGACCCCCCTCCCCGAGATGCTCCAGTTGGGGTTGGTGGGCCCCGAGCTGGAGGGTGCGTGGCAGAACCAGTGTGACCAGTAGGAACGGGGTAGGGAGCGTCCCTCTGGACTGGGGGGCACTGGGGAGGTCACCCCTGGAAGTCTAGGGGTGGGTTTGGGCCCCTCGCTCCCTGGAGGGGCTGGAGGGGGGGCAGGGAAGGACCAGGGGCTGGAGGAGGAGGTGGAGAAGGAGGAGGTGGAGGAGAAAGTGGAGAAGAAGAAGGAGGAGAAAGAGAAGGTGGTGGAGAAAGAGAAGAAGGTGAAGCAACAGCAACAGCAAACGAAGAAAGTGAAAGAAAAGAGGGCAAAGAAAAAGATGAAAAAATCCCAAAAGGTGACAGAGAAGAGAGGAAGAGGAGCGAGGAGGAGCTGAAGCAGAAGATGAAGAAGAAAGAACAGGGGAGCAGAGGATGGAGGTGAAGAACGGGAAGGAGAAAAAGAAGGTGGTAAAGGGGAAAGAGATGAAGGTGAAGGAGAAAAAGGTGAAGAGCAAAGAAGAGAAAAAGGAGAAACAGAAGAAAAGAAGGAGAAAGAAAAGAATTAGAAAGAGATGAAGGTGAACGAGAAAGAAAAGAAGAGGAAAGAGAAGAAGAAAAGAAGGAAAAGGTGAAGAAAACGATAGAGAGAAAACTCAGAAAAGAAAATGAAGAAGAAAAAGGTGATTCCTTAGCAGAAAGTGAAGAAGATGATAATGAAGCAGCAGAAAAAAACAAAGATGATGCAGGAAAAGCTGAGAGTGGTGAAGGAAAAGGGGCTGGAGGAGGAGGAGGAGGGGAAGGGGCTGAAGGAGGAGGAGGAGAAGGGTCTGGAGAAGGAGGGGAAGGGGCTGGAGAAGGGGAAGGGGCTGGAGGAAGAGGAGGAGGAGGGGAAGGGTCTGGAGAAGGAGGGGAAGGGGCTGGAGAAGTTCTGAGGAGCAGCTGAGAGCCCTGGGCTTCACCTGAGCAGAGGAGGCTCAGGAGGGACCTTCTGGGTCCCCCAGCTCCCTGCCAGGAGGGGGGTGCTGAGCTGGGGGGGGTGACATCCCTGGGGGGCTGCCCAAGCAGGGGGGGGATCCCTGGAGCAACTCCTGGCCAAAATCAAACACAAAAGGGGAATCCACAAAGGGTGGAAGCAAAGACAGGTAATCTGGGATGACTACAAGGAGATTGTTCATGAAACCAGAAATTAGGTTAGAAAATATAAAACTGTGGAGTCAAACCTGGCCAGGAACATTAAAAATAACAATAAAGGATTCTACAGGTATGTCAGAGAAGAAAGAAAAACAAGAGAGAATGTAGGGCCTCTCTGGAGGGATGCAAGTGACCTGATTACTGAGGATATGGAGAAGGATGAAATACTCAGCGACTTTTTTACTTCAGTCTTCACTGGTAACCACTTGAGCCACACAACCCAAGTCAGAGGACATTGTCTGGGTCTGGAGAGTGAAGAATCACCGAGGGTAGGAGCATATAAGGTCTGGGATCACACAGAGAACCTGAAGGTGCACAAGTCCATGGAACCTAATGAGATACATCCATGGGTCCTGAAGAAACTGGTGGCTGAAGTTGCTAAGCCACTAGCCATCATATTTGAGAAGTCATGGCAGTCTGGAGAAGTTCCCACAGATTGGAAATGGGGAAACATAACCCCCATATTTAAAAAGGGAAGCAAAGAAAACCCAGGGTACTACAGACCAGTCAGCTTCACCTCTGTGCCAGGTAAAATCATGGGGCAGATCCTCCTGGTATCTGTACTAAGGCACATGAAAAATAATGAGGTGAACAGGGATGGCTAACATGGCTTCAGTAAGGGCAAATCATGCCTAATTGGGTGGCCTTCTCTGACAGAGTTAGAACTCTGGTGGATATGGGAAGAGAAACTGATGTAATCTACCTGGACTTATGCAAAGCGTTTGACACTGTCCCACGTGACATCCTTGTCTCTAAGATGGGGAGATATGGACTTGATGGATGGTCCACCTGATGGATAAGGAACTGGCTAGAAGGTTGCACTCAGAGTTGTGATCAATGGCTTGATGTCCAGGTGGAGACCAGTGACAAGTGGAGTTCCTCAGGGATTTGTTCTGGGTCCAGTGTTATTCAACATCTTTGTCAGCGACACTGACAGTGGCATTGAGTGCACCCTCAGCAAGTTTGCTGATGGCACCAAGTTGTGTGTTGTGGTTGACTCACTTGAGGGAAGGGATGCCATCCAGAGGGACCTTGACAAGCTTGAGAAATGGGCCAATGCAAACTGCATGGGGTTCAACTAGTGTAAGGTCCTGCATCTGGGCTGGGCCAATCCCAGGCACAATTACAGAGTGGGTTAAGAGTAGCCCTGAAGACAAGGACTTGGGGATATTGATTGACAAGAAGCTCAACATGAGCCGTCAGTGCGCTCATGCGGCTCAGGAGGCCAACCCTATCCTAGGATGCATCAAGAGGAGTGTGGCCAGCAGCTCAAGAGAGGTGATTCTCCCCCTTTACTGTGCTAAAAAGGGGGAGCTCAGCAGAACTCTGGTGGGAGCAGAAGAACTTTGGAAGGGTCTTAAGAACTTTGGAGCTCCCAAGAACTTTGTGAGGGGAGTGGAAGAACTTGGGGAGATTCAGGAGAACTTTGTGAGGAGCTCAAGAGACCTCGGTGAGGAGCCCAGGAAACTTTGAGAAGATCAAAAGAACTTCAGAGGAAACCAGAACAACTTTGTGAGGAGCTCAAGAGAACTTTGAGAAGATCAGAAGAACTTTGGAGGAGCTCAAGAGAACTTCTGAGCTCAGGAGAACTTTGTGAGGAAACCAGAAGAACTTTTGAGCTCAGGAGAACTTTGTGAGGAGCTCAGAAAAACTGTGAGGAGCTCAAGAGAACTTTTGAGGAGCTCAGAAGAACTTTGAAAAGATCGGAAGAACTTTCTGAGGAGATCGGGAGAACTTTGAGAAACTCAGAACTTTTTGAGGAGCTTGGAAGAACTTTTGGGGAACTCAAGAGAACTTCTGAGCTCAGAAGAACTTTTCGAGGAAACCAAAAGAACTTTTGAGCTCAGGAGAACTTTGTGAGGAAACCAACAGAACTTTTGAGGAACTCAAGAGAACTTTTGAGCTCAGGAGAACTTTTTGAGGAGCTCAAGAGAACTTTTTGAGGCCATTGCAAGAACTTTTGAGGAAACCAAAAGAACTTTTGAGGAAACCAGAAGAACTTTTGAGATCAAGAGAACTTTTTGAGGAGCTCAAGAGAACTTTTGAGCTCAGGAGAACTCTGTGAGGAGCTCAAGAGAACTTTTGAGGAGGTTGGAAGAACTTTGAGGAGCTCAGGAGAACTTTGTGAGGCGATCACAAGAACTTTTGAGGAAACCAAAAGAACTTCTGAGCTCAGGAGAACTTTGTGAGGAGCTCAAGAGAACTTTCGAGGACCTCAGAAGAACTTTTGAGGAGATCGGGAGAACTTTGAGAAACTCAGAACTTTTTGAGGAGCTTGGAAGAACTTTTGAGGAAACCAAGAGAACTTCTGAGCTCAGGAGAACTTTGAGGCGCTCAGGAGAACTTTTTGAGGCGATCACAAGAACTTTGTGAGGAAACCAAAAGAACTTTTGAGCTCAGGAGAACTTTGTGAGGAGCTCAAGAGAACTTCTGAGGAGATTGGGAGAACTTTTGAGGTGATCGCAAGAACTTTTGAGGAAACCAAAAGAACTTCTGAGGAAACCAAATGAACTTTTAAGGAAACCAAAAGAACTTTTGAGGAAACCAAAAGAACTTCTGAGGAAACCAAAAGAACTTTTAAGGAAACCAAAAGAACTTTTGAGGAAACCAAAAGAACTTCTGAGGAAACCAAAAGAACTTTTAAGGAAACCAAAAGAACTTTTGAGGAAACCAAAAGAACTTCTGAGGAAACCAAAAGAACTTTTAAGGAAATACACGAAAAACATACATATTCATCAAAATACCTGGAAAGGGCAGTCTTATGCTAATGAGTTCCTGAAATTCATTTACATAGTCTGAGCATGTATAATAAAATTGGGGTTAGAGTCTTTTCCCCCTCTGGTGGTTGTTCATAGTCTTCCTCACACTGTTCATTAGTTGAACTCTGGGCTTCCTTTGCCCATATATAGTCATGGGGTTAGCTCATCCATCCTTTGGCCCTGAAATGCTCCAAGAATATCAGTTTAAATTAGTTTTCAGGTGCTTATCTTAACACTGGTGTCTTCTTTTGTGCTTATCTTGATGTCTTGAGTCCCTGTTATCAGGGGTGCTCTGTCTTAACAAACCATCTCAAGGCTTGTTTCATCTTTGCCAGTCAAGAAGTCACAAGTTTCAAAATATCTCATTATCAACTCTACCCAACAGATGACTAAACTATGCAAGTGAGGCTAAGAAAAGAATACAAGTAAGGCCAATAAGATTTAAAATTTATGTGTATCAACCGGGGAGTGACCAGGGATATCAGTCCTTTCAGTCTTACTGCTTTTTAAGGTAGACATTTTCATGATTTTTCAAAATAATATTTAGCTATGCTAATTCAAGTTCATTATGCTTTATCATTTGTTATAAGAAGCAATATTTTGTAATATCATACTTTAAATTATTTTTCTCTTTTGGTTTAAAATGGGATTTGATTACCATAAACAGCCTTCTTTAAAAAAGATCAAAACATTTATACATACTGATACTTCATTTGTGAAAATCATGCTTCTCTTGCTGTTTTTCATTATTGCCTTTAGTCCTTTAGTGGCTGGAAAAATACTCGTATTTCATACCCAAAAGCCTATTGACTGAAAAAAAAACATAATTCCCTTTTGATGCTGTTTTTTGTTTGGTTTTTTTAAGGAGAGTTACAACTTCCTCTTCAGTGAATACTTAGAAGTAATCCTAAACTTCATGGTTAATGGCTGCAGGCTGCTACTCTTATGATAACAGTATTAAGTTATGTCAGTACAGAAACAGAAATAGCCTTGTACCATCTAGAAACTCCATGTGATGTTTTGGTAAAGTTAGCCTATTACAAGTGTAAGAGAATGGAATGTTTTACTAGCATATTATTTTTACTAGCATGATATAAACTGTGTTTGAGAAATACACAATCCCTGTCCTTTGTGTTGTGTATTCCATTCACCATTCTTCTAATGAAAAACTACTATGTAGGGGTGTGATGCAGTGAGAAACTGAATAACTGAAGTTATTAAGCAGGCATTCTTTACTTTGTGGTGCCAGACACACAGGGGATCACTCCTCCAAATGTGCATCCCAATGCAAGCTAGGTACATAGTTTATATGCAGGCTAAGCATACATATTCATTATATTTCTTAGAAAGGGCAGTCTTATGTGTGTGACCTGCTCTAGGTGGTCCTGCTCTGGCAGGGGGGTTGGACTAGATGATCTTTTGAGGTCCCTTCCAACCCCAGCATTCTGTGATTCTGTGACTTTGCTCTGCAGGCAGCAGCATTAGCGAGCAAAATGAAATTCAACCCGTGTGTCTCTCCTTCTGGAGAACTTCTGACGTTGAAAGAAACAGGAATGCAGAGCTGTTTATCCACAGCAGGGTCTCGACAGACTGGGAAATTATTCACCTGACCTTTGATGGGACTGGGGCATCCTGTGCAGAGCTCTCCTCTGCAAATGCCTTGGTGGCACGGGAGCAAAGTAAATAACAGGGAGGACAAGCTCCAGCCCACGGGTGCGAGTGCCGTGTGCTCCTGGAGCAGCTGGAGATGGTCCAGTCACTGGCTGCTCAATATCCAAGGGCAGCAGGGGAAACAAGAGCTGTGCTTTCCCTCCGTGGCACCATTCAGCCTTAGAACCCCTTACCCCTGTCAGACAGGGACTTGCTCTTTCTGGATCGTAGCATCGTTTCAGTTGGAAAAGACCTTTTAAGATCATCGAGTCCAACCGTAATGAAGATTAAGGGGATTACAACCAACCATGGCAGGGAAAGGCACAGAAAGAGTCAAGTGTGCATCTGCAGCAGCTTTTCAGCTCCTCTGTGGCTCTGCAGATGGGATCTCAGCAGTGCAAGCAAAGGGCTCGGTTGTGTCCCCTTGCTGCTAGTGAGACCACAGCAATAAAGGACCAAAGGAAGAAACCTGCTTCCTGACTTTGTTTTTTCTTCTGTCTTTGTTCCTTGCTGGGATTTTCTATTATCACTGAGTCAGAAACAGGTTTATAGGCTGCATGACTAATTTCCAGTTTGCCCCTTGCTATGATCTCACAGCAAACCGTCCTGGCTCTTCGGTTTCTTGATGTTCCTGGAAGCATGAAAAAAAGATTTGGACTTAGAGCAAAAGATTGAGGTTTCACTGTGAGTGTCTGAAAGGGGAACAACAAGATTTAGGACATGGTTTTACAGTGGTTGGGGTTACATCAGTGGACCATGCAGACAGGTTTTGGTGTATTCTTTCATTTTTATTGCTTTGATCCCTCAGTGCAGGCGCACGGTGCTGGTGTAAACACTTGAGATTTACTACTGTGGTGGAGGGAGAAATATATTCTACAGTTTGTAGGCCTGTAAGACTGAGGGGGGATCCTCTCTGTGCTCATCAATATCCAAAGGGCAGGAGTCAAGAGGATGGGGCCAGAGTCTTGTCAGTGGGACCCAGTGACAGGACAAGGGGCAGCAGGCACAGACTGGAACCCAGGAGGTTCCATCTGAACAGGAAAAAAAAATTCTTTGGTGTGAGGGTGTGGGAGCCTGTGCCAGGCTGCCCAGAGAGGCTGTGGAGTCTCCTTGTCTGGAGAGCAGGGCAGTGCAGCCTCCCTGGGGCCCGGGTTAGAGACATCACCAGGGAACTGCCTGGTCTGGTTTGGCCCTCTGATCATTGCCTGCTACTGGTTATGCAGGTTGGCAGTGATGAGGTTGTGGACAGGAGTACAAAAGCCGTAAAGAAGGACAATTCTATGATTCTGTGACTTTAGGGCACCGAGGTGTGTTGTTGGAGGATTGGGAGCTAGGTGTGTTCTCCTCAGGGATCTTCAGTGGCAGGAAGAACGCTGAAAGGAACAGGAGAACACACCTGATTAACACATGGCTCAGAGGCTGGTGCTGCTGGTGGAATTTTGGGGGTTTTGACCATGGGATGCTGGCAACAGATGGGGAACACCTGTCTCAAAGGGGGAGAAAGATCCTGTGGCAAGAGCTAGCAGGGCTCATTCAAAGGTCTTTAAACTGCACTCAAAGGGGTATGGGGATACAGCTGGGCTTGCTGGAGAGCAGCCTGGGAGTGGAAGACCAGTACCTGTGGCGCAGTGTGATGGTGAGGTCTTCCAGTTGGCTGTCTCACTGGAGGTGAGGGATGATGATCAACGTGGCAGCAAAGACATGAGAGTTGATAGGCTGGTAACTATTGAGGCATTTGAGAACCATCTGGTGGGAATTAGGGCTTCTCCCTCTAAGAAGGTGGCAGGACCATTAGCCCAGCTGAAATGCATCTGTACCAATGCACACAGCATGGGCAACAAGCAGGAGCAGCTGGAGGCCATTGTGCAGCAAGAAAATGAAGATATAGTTGCTATCATGGCAACGTGGTGGGATGACTCACGTGATTGGAGTGCTGCAATTGATGGCAATCAGCTGTTCAGAAGGGACAGGCAAGGAAGGCGAGGTAGTGGCATGGCCTTTTATGTCAGGGAGGGATATGAATGTCTACAACTGAATGATGGAGGTGACAGGGTTGAGTATTTATGGGTAAGAATCAAGAAGAAGGCCAACTAGGCAGATGTCATGGTGGGAGTTTGTTACAGACCACCTAATCAGGATGATGAGACTGATGAAATACTCTATAAGCAGTTGGGAGAGGTTTCACGATCTCTACCTCTTGTTGTCATGGGGGACTTAACTTCCCAGATGTGTGCTGGGAATATAATTCATCAGAGAAGGAGCAGTCCTGGAGGTTCTTGGAGTGTGTGGAACGGAGTTTTCTGATGCAGCTTGTGAAGGATCCAACCAGAGAAAGTGCCCTCCTGGACCTGCTGCTTGTTAACAAAGACTTGTAGGAGATGTAACAGTTGGAGGCTGTTTTGGGCCTAGTGATCATGAAATAATGGAGTTTTCAATTCTTGGGGAAGTAAGGAGGGGGGTCAGCAGAACAGCCATCCTGGAATTCCATAGAGCTGACTTTGGCCTGTTCAGGAGACTGACTGGCAGTGTCCCTGCTCTGGGTGACCCTGCTGGATGGAGCAGGGGGGGGACACCAGAGCAGCTCCAGAGGGCCCTGCCAACCCCCACCACGCTGGGATTCTGGGATTCTATGGGCACATGGATGGAAGGATGTGTCCTGAGTCTCCTTCTCTGTAGTTCCTCTGTCCCTTTACTACACAGAGCTCAGCTCTAACCCCTCTTCTCCAACCATTCCATGTGACCAACCCAAAGGTCCCAGCTCTCATTGCTCAGGAAAGGTAAAAATACAGAAGATGTGTAGATAGCATGAGAAGAAAAGGAAGTCATACAAAATACGAGGACAGCTCTGTTCAGATAAACCAGAACTGTCCTGCAAACAAAAATCTCTTTGGAAAAGACAAATCTCTCCAACAGCTGAAGTGGGTCTCTCAGGTACTTGCAGAGTCAGATTGCTCCACAAAGAAGATCTCTCTAATATTATTAAGACCTCAAATTTTCCCAGATGTGACAGATACCAGAATTCCTCACTTACAGCCACTGAATCATCTGTGAGCTTATTTAAGACACCATCAGTAATTACACATCAAACAGGACACGTTGATAGAAAATCAGCCTGATTTTTCAGAACTAGGTCCAGAAAAGAAAAAAAGAGAAAGTCTATTTCAGAAAGGTGTATTTCTAGGAAACTAGAGAAATGATTCAGATGATTCCCGGGGTGTGTTCAGAAGAGTGTGGGCAGCAGGAGGTTCTCCCCCCCCTCTACTCTGCCCCAGGGAGGCCACCTCTGGAGTGCTGGGTCCAATTCTGGCCTCCCTGGTTCAAGAAGGAGAGGGAGCTGCTGGAGAGGGTCCAGCAAAGGGCTGTGAAGGTGCTGAGGGGCTGGAGCATCTCTCTTGAGAGGAAAAGCTGAGGGAGTTGGGTCTTTGTAGTCTGGAGAAGCCTGAGTGGGGATCTGCTCAATGCTTGTAGATACTTCCAAGGGGGTGTCAGGAGGATGGTGGTGCCCAGTGACAGGACAACAGGTAACAGACACAAACTTGAACATAGGAAGTTGTATCTAAACATGAGGAGGAGCTTCCTTACTTTGAGGGTGTCAGAGCCTGGCCCAGGCTGCCCAGAAAGGTGGTGGAGTCTCCTTGTCTGGAGACATTCAACACCCACCTGGACATGTTCCTATCTTCTCCAGATGACCCTGCCTTGGCAGGGGTGTTGGATGAGATGATCTCCAGAGGTCCCTTCCAGCCCCTATCATTCTGTGATTCTGTATTGGCTCTGCCTGAGCTGGAGTTAATTTTCCCACAGCAGCCCTCCCAGTGCTGTGCTTTGCACGGGGAGCTGGAAAGGTGCTGGGAACCCCCCCGTGCTGTGGCTGCTGCGGGGCAGGGCTCACCCAGCACCAGGGCTGTTTATTCACCATTCCCCCTGCAATGGGATGGGGGGGACAGGAAAGGAAAGGAAAGGAAAGGAAAGGAAAGGAAAGGAAAGGAAAGGAAAGGAAAGGAAAGGAAAGGAGAAAGGAAAGGAGAAAGGAAAAGAGAAAAGAAAGGAAAGGAGAAAGGAAAGGATGTCCCCTCGCTCTGACTGAGGATCTGGGTGGTCTCCTTTGCTTCGCTCGGTTTCCTTTGTTCCCTGGTGCAGTGAGCTGGATAAGGTGTGACACAGCGCAGCCCTGGTGAGGGGCTGATTTTCGCTGCCTCCTCAGTGGCTGGGATGAGTCAGTGCTGCAGGAAAACGTTCCCCTCATCCCCAGCCCACAGCCAGCATCACTGCGGCCACGGCGTGCCCACGGCACGGGGCTGAGCGCGGCAGAGCCGAGCCCTTTCAGGGGCTCCTGTCCTTCACTCGAGAGCACTTGCAGACAGAGAGCATCTTTGCAAGGCTGAAAGTGGCCACGGAGGCCTTTCGGCTGGGTTATTTACCTGCTCTTTGCACTTCTTCCTGGGGTGCCCTCGGCGCTCTCTCTCCAACGCTGGCAGCTGGGAGAAAGGGCAGTGATCCCTGTGCTGGTTTCAGCACAAGCTGCAGGTACACAGAGCTGGTCTCAGCCCGGGCTTCCCCCGCCCTGCAGTGTGTTCAGCCCCTGCCAACGCTCTGCGTAGTGCTGCTGGGAGCGCTGCTGCTGAGCTTGCTGGTTCTGGCTGTCCCTAAAAGTAACCCAAGCCCTTCCTTCCTTCGTGTTTCACTGCCTGGGTACCCCTCTGGCGAGGCAAAGATGGAAACAGCAGAGGAAAGCAAATCCACTAAGCGTTCTCTGCTTAAAATTGCCACTGGTGTGGAGCTGGGCGTTAACTCACGGGTCCCTGTCTCGCTGCTGGTGTTGGGCAGTTCCATTCAGAGATGAGCGTGGCCTGGGTTTTTGCAAGTGTTGTACGTGCTTACAGTGTCCTGCTCTGACAGCTCGGCACCGCTGCAGGAACCACCAGTTTGGCCAGGGCATCCTGCAGAGCAAACTGGGAGGCCGCAATCCCTTCGGCTGAGTAAACTCCAAGTCTCACTCTACGGCTCCCCGTCTGAAATCGTGGTCCATCCCTTCCTCCCTGCAATCCACAGAGTCCCATTTACAGCCAGAAGGCATTCCAGTGACCTGTATCTGCTGACAGCTCGAGCAGAGACGGGATGGAACTTGCTTTGTACCTGATCTGGATTCACTGCTGACCTGATGTCGTGGGCATGAGGCTTTTATTCCATCCTGGCTGCAAATGCAAGATTTGATTTCCCATAGAACAGGCACAGCTCCTTTGATATCTTAATCATAGAATGGGTTGGGTTGGAAGGGATCTTAAAGAGCATCCAGTTCCAACCCCCCTGCCATGGGCAGGGACACCTCCCACTAGAGCAGGGTGCTCACAGCCCCAGATGACCTGTTCCATACCACTGTTCCCGGTACTGAGGTTAGGCTGACAGGCCTGTAGTTCCCCAGATCCTCCTTTCAGCCCTTCTTGTAGATGGGTGTCACATTTCAAGCCTCCAGTCATCTGAGACCTCCCCTGTTAACCAGAACTGTTGATAAATGATAGACAGTGGCTTGGCAAGTTCCTGTTTCAACTCCCTTAGCACTCTCAAGTGGATCCCGTCTGGCCCCATAGAGTTGTGTATGTCCAGGTGGCATACCAGATCATTACTTGCTTCCTCCTGTATTATGGGGGGTTTATTCTGCTCTCTATCCCTGTCTTCCCTCTCAGGGGACTGAATACCCTGAGGATAATTGGCCTGACTGTTAAAGACTGAGGCAAAGAAGGCATTAAGTGCTGTAAGGTGTCTCAGGGGAGGACGTAATTTCGCAAGTGTGACTGTTACATCCTAGATGTTGTAAAGGAGCCTCAGGCAAGAATGCACTTAAGGACATAAACCTCACAAGTGTGACTGATTCATCCTGGAGGTATGCAGATAAGCCATGGGGAACTAGTTGAAGTCAAGATAAGGAACTTGAGAACTCTAAAGTAAACAGAGCGATGAGCCAAGATAAAGACCATATATGGAAGAAAGACACAAGAGTTCATGGAAAAGACACTAAGAGATACCCCTTTCAACAGTCACCAGAGACCACCAGAGACCTCCATGGAGGGCCCTCAGAGTCTCAGGACACAGGCAGAATGACTATGCAAATATGATAATTAGTCTCAGGAAACAGAATTAATATGTATGAACATTCTGGGAAATTTAAGACATGCGTAAGTAACAGTGTGATACAAGCTTTGACTGATGAAACATGGTATGCATGTTAGGTGGAATGATTACCTGTGCATCCAGAGCAAAAATAAAGTCAATGCCTGCTTCTTAATGTTGCATTAGTGTTAAGAGGTTTATTCCCAATTTTGGTAACCTAAGTACCTCAGCCTTTTTCTCATCCTTGGTGGCAATGTTCCCCCTTGCATCCAGTAATGGGTGGAGATTCTCCTTGGCTCTCTTCTTGTTGTTAATGTATTTGTAAAAAACCCTTTTTATTATCTCTTGCAACAGTGGCGAGATTGAGTTCTAGCTGGACTTTTGTCTTTCTGCATGACCTAACTAGATTCCTCTACTCTTCTTGAGTTGCCTGCCCCTTCTTCCAAAGGTTGTAAACTCTCCTTTTTTTCCTGAGTCCCAGAAAAAGCTGCCTGTTCAGCCAGGCTGGTTGTCTTCCCCTCCAGTTCATCTTACAGCACATGGGGACAGCCTGCTCCTGTGCTTCTAAGACTTCTTTCTTGAACAATGTTGTCATGGTTTAGGGTCAGGGTGGCCCCTTAGACCTATAACAGACGCTCTCTGTTAACCCCCCTCCCTCCCGACCCGCTCCATCAGGTCCATGTCTTTCCTGTGTTGAGGGCTCCAGAGCTGGATGCAGTACTCCAGGTGAGGTCTCATCAGAGTAGAGTAGAGGGGCAGAATCACTTCCCTCGATCTGCTGGCCACACTTCTCTGGATGCAGCCCAGGATACAATTGGCATTGTGGGCTGCAAGTGCACACTGTTGGCTCATGTCCAGCTTCTCATCCACCAACACCCCCAAGTCCTTTTTGGCAGAGCTGCTTTCCAGCACCTCGTCTCCCATGACTGGAACATAGGGGTAGATGGATATAAGCTCTTCAGGAAGGACAGGCAGGGGAGGAGGGGAGGAGGTGTCGCCCTCTACATCAGTGACCAGCTGGAATCCATGGAGGTACATATGGGGAAGGATGATGAGCCGGTTGAGAGCATATGGGTTAAGATTAAAGGGAAGACAGAGGAAGGTGATGTTACAGTAGGGGTCTGCTACAGGCCACCTGACCAGCAGAGCCAAGCAGATGAGGCCCTCCATAGGCAGATAGAAATGGCTTTGTGTTCACAGGCCTTGGTCCTTGTAGGGGATTTTAACCACCCTGACATCTGCTGGAGGGACAACAGAGCAAGGCACCAGCAATCCAGGATGTTCCTGGAGTGTGTAAATGACAACTTCCTCCTCCAAATGGTAGAGGAACTGACAAGAAAAGGGGCTACGCTGGACCTTGTTCTGACCAACAGGGAAGGGCTGGTGACTGATGTGAAACTTGGGGACAACCTTGGCTGCAGTGACCACAAAGCTATAGAATTTAAGATCCTCAGGGCATCTAGGAGGATGTATTCCAAGCTTACGACCCTGGACTTTAGGTGTGCAGACTTTGATCGCTTCAGGGATCTGCTGGCCAAAGTGCTGTGGGACAAAGCCCTAGAGGGTAGGGGGGCCCAGGACAGCTGGTCAGTATTCATGGATCACCTTCTCCATGTCCAGGAGCAAACTATACCGACAAAGAGAAAGGCAGGGAAGAATGCTAGGAGATCTGCGTGGATGAACAAGTTGCTCCTGGACATGCTGTCACGCAAAAAGGAACTCCACAAGGAGTGGAAAGAAGGACATCTAGAATGGGGGGGCATACTAGGAAGCTGCCCGAGCAGCAAGAGACCTGGTTAGAAAAGGTAAAGCTCAGTTAGAATTAAATCTAGCCAGGGCGATCAAGGGAAATGCCAAAGAGTTCTATAGGTATATTAATGGCAAGAAGAAGACCAGGGAAGGTGTGGGCCCCCTCAGAAAGGAAACGGGAGAACTGGTGACAAGTCTGAGAAGGCTGAGGTTCTCAATGACTTCTTTTCCTCAGTCCTCACTGCCAAGGGCTCCAGCCACACCCCCAGAGTCACAGAAGATAATGGCAGGGGTTGGATGAAAGAACTGCCCATTGCAAGTGAGCCTTCCTTCCCCCCTAATTCCCGACTATTGCTCCCAATATCCCAGCATAGGACTAACCACAGCTGGTCGATGTCTGAAATATTTTTGCCTATCCCCCAGCTCACTTCAGGGATTGGGTGGTTTGTCTCATTATTTCTGTCCCTTCCTCTTCTTGTGACTGCTCTGCTGCAGAACAGGCTGCCTCTTCTGATTCTCTCCCATGCTCCCACTTAGAAGTTTCTTCATCCCTTACTAAACGAGTTGACCTCCATTTCCATTGTTTCTTTAATTACAGGAGTGACTGATATAGTTGAAGACTGTGTCTCTGGTTTAGCCACAGTGTTTGTTGGTATGTTTTCACATCCAGAGACCCTCTCTTCCCCTTGAGGGTACTGAATAGTATTGAGCAGTGTTTGGTAGATGCTGGCCAGGATCCAACACAGTGTGATAAGTTGTGCCTCTTTGGAACAGCCAGGGCTGCTTTTTTGGGTTGGTTTTTTTGTTGTTTTTTTTTTAAAACATTCTATCACTTCATCAAAATTCCACACTTGTTCTGGATTGAAGTTCTAGACCACTGGAGATGACACACTCCATAGATACCTTCCAATGTTCTCCCACATGCCTTGCCACAGGGCCTAGGTCATATTCCTAAATAGCTCATTAACCTCAGAACAAGCCAAACCAATATTCCTAAGAAATATCAATAGCAATATTTTAACTACTCAAGGATGTTCAAGATACTGAGGAGTTATTGTTATGAGGGAGAAAACATAATTGAAGAAGGTGGTGAAGGTGCTATTCTGTATTTCCTCCACAAAAAAAAAGGAAAAAAAAAAATCTCTCAGAGGAAGAAGTATAATGGTTAATTGTCTCCATGAGATGGTACCTGAAGTACAGTAATGGCTTCAGTACAGAGCCCAAATACCAGATTAAGCTCAAGGCCACTATTTTAATAATAAATTTCCCAGGCAAAACATCACTAAGTGCTACAGAGCATAGTAAATTGCAAAAGCCAACATTAATCTTTAACAACTACAGGAAAAAAAAAAAAAGAGCATGGCATAGATCAGATAAACTAATATCAAGAACAGATATAATCAATATCATGACTAGTAACTGTTAAGAGATATAAATTCCTTCTAATATGTTTTGGTCAAATCTGTTGTTATCTCAAATCCTTTGTGCCCCACCTTAGGCACCGAAAAGGCCTGTCATGCCTTAACCTTTGCTGGCAACTAAGCACCACACAGCCACTTGCTCACTCCCCCCCTCAGTTGGATGGTGAAAAGAATCAAAGAGTAAAAGTGAAAAAGAAATGTGTTGGTTGAGATAAAAACAGGTAAATAATTAAAAAGAAATAATAAATTTTAAACATTGTTTAAAAAAAAAAAAGTAAAACCCAAGAAAGACAAGTGATGCAAATAAAAAAAAGACGGGATTCACCTTTCTCAAAGTGGAAGAGGGTCTTTGCCCAGGAGCTTGCAGGTATCATTGACAGGGCTTTAAACTAGATATGAAGGGAGAGGAGGGTAATATCAGGCTTTGCTGTGACATGCTGTGGGATGACACAGCAAGTTTAGAGGGACGGGGTGCCAGTGAGGGCACTCAGCCTGTTGCTCTGAGGCATGCTGTGGGCACTGGAGCACATATGAAGTCTTATGGAGATGATCCAGGGGCTCCTGAGGTAATAGGAGCCAATAAGGTGACACCAGGGAAAACCTCAAAGGAATTAAGGGGAGTTCCTCTAAGTAGGTGACACTGCTGACAGCCCAACTGAAGTGACTCTACATGAACACATGCACCATGAGCAACAAACGTGAGGAGTTGGAAGACACTGTGCTGCAAGAAAGCAGCAGGTGACCCCTGGAATGCATGGAGGATAACTTCTTAAGCCAGGTAAGAGACGGCCCTACCAGAGGAGGTGCAATATTGGACCTGGTGGTCACCAACACAAATAAGCTAATTGGTGATGTCAAGGTTGGAGGCAACCTGGGTGGCAGTGATCATGCACTGGTGGAGTTTGTAGTCCTGAGGGGTATGAGTCAGGCAAAGAGTAAAGTGAGGACCCTGAATTTTAGGAAAGCAAACTTCCAGCTCTTCAAGGAGTTAGTCAATAGTATCCCCAGGAAACGTCCCTCAGGGACAAGGTAGCTGAACAGAGCTGGCAGATCTTTAAGGACACGTTCCATAGAGTGCAAGAGCTCTCAATTCCCAAGGGTAAGAAATCAGTCAAGGAAAGCAAGAGACCAGCATGGCTGAGTCAAGACTTGATGGTCAAACTAAAGGGCAAAAAGGAGCTGGACAGGCAGTGGAAGCAGGGACAGGTATCCTGGGAAGAGTATTGGGACACTATCTGATTGTGTAGGGATGGGGTCAGGAAAGCCAGGGCACATCTGGAGCTGAACTTGACAAGGGACACAAAGAATAAGAAGGGCCTCTACAAGTATGTCAGACAGAAAAGGAAGGTCAAAGAAAGCGTACCCTCTGATGAACATGACTGGCAATCTGGTAACAACAGAAAAGGAGAAGGCTGAGGTGCACAACTTTTTTGCCTTACTCTTCACTAGCAACCTCTCTTCCCACACCTCTCAAATGGATGGACTGCAAGGCAGGGACTGAGGGAGCAAAGTCCCTCCCACTGTAAGCAAAGATCAGGTTCATGACCTGAGGAACCTGAACATATACAAGTCTATGGGACCTGATGAGATGCATCCCAAAGTCCTGAGGGAATTGGCTGATGTAGTTGCCAAGCCACTCTCCATTATCTTTGAAAAGTCCTGGCAGTCAGGTGAAGTCCCTGGTGACTGGAAGAAGGGACACGTTACACCCATTTTTAAAAGGGTCTGATAGTGTTGCTCTTTCTTGCAAGCTCTTGGTCAATGCCTCCATCTCTGGCCAGGAATCCCAGCTGCCTGGCTTCCCTGCCATTCAGTTTGATGGTGTGGGCCCCAGTATCCCAGCATCGGAGCTCACCTTCATGACAGCTATAGTCCTTTCTCAGATTTCTCAGCTCCTTCATAGATAAAGGTTTGGTGGTAACCTCTGCATCTTATGACTCCACATCTGATGGGTTTGCTTTAGAAGGACCTGCTCTGTTATCATGTGACCATGCTGGGCGATCTGCTTTTGTTAGGTGTTTCTTTCCAATTGCAGGCGTGTCAAGCTTCACATCTTGTTCTGACTCATACTCTGATTTAGCTTCAGAAGGACCCTCTCCCTGGTCTGTCACTGGATGTGGCTGTTCAGTTTGCTTTCTTTTCCTCACGGGGGGCATCTTGTACAGGTGCAGATTGAGTATGAGTGGCCACAGTAGCTGTCAGTGTAGCTTCCAGCTTAGTTGTTGGAGTTGAAACAGCTACAGTGGTCGTTATTGGAGTTAGAATAGCTTTAGTGCTTGTTGTGGGATTTGGAACAGCTTTAGTGCTTGTTGTGGGAGTTGGTATAGCAACAGCACTTGTTTTGAGAACTGGAGCAGTAGCAGGGCTCATGGGGGCAGCCTGCGGAGTATGAGAAGCTGTGGTGCTTGTTTTTGGAGCTGGCGCAGTGACAGGGCTCATGGGTTGGACTTGCAGAGTGTTTCCTGCATGTCTTAAAAACTCATGAAGTCCGGATAACTGCAGAGTGTTTCATGCAACCTTGTAGGGAAGTGGCACGCACTCTACATTTTAGACCTGGTTGCCTGACAGTACAACTGCACTGATGATTAATCTGACGCCACACAATAAAGAGAATGGAAAATAATAATATAAGCTTTTGGTAATATCCATGTCCGCAATCCTCACAATTTAATGAAATTGTAAGATCTGGTGGAGTCAGATTAGCATACTGGGGAGAAGTAGAACTTCCCGAGGTAAAACCAGAAGTATTCTTAGCAACAAAATCCACTATGTAATGCCCATAGTACAGAGGTGCACTCGCTGCCCAATTCAGCACAACATAAATCAGAGATAAACACCACAGCAAAGCAGTGGCTTTCATTCAGCGCCGGGAACTGATAGCTTTCAGATAAACAGTGAGAACAAGCAAACAATAACATAACACATGTGGCACATAAGGGAACAGTAGGGCATTTAACTCTGAAAGAAGCCCTAAAAAGACATGAAATAACACCATGCTCAGAAAACGGCATCATTAAGCAGTCTGTTTTAGTTTCCAATTCTTAAAGACACTCGGGAAAAAAAAGTAATACTCTCTCAAGTGAATGAACCAGAATTCAAACTATTTGGGCAATCTATCAGAGCTCCGATTGTGCCCCAGACATCATCATGGACAAGTCAGGATGGATACTGCTGATCATCTCTCTGACTCCTGGGAGGATGGAGCCAGGCTCTTCTCTGTTATGTCCAATGATAGCACAAGGGGCAACGGGTGCAAGCTGGAGCATAAGAGGTCCCGCAGAAACATAAGGAAATACTTATATTCCCACAAGTCAAGCATACCAGATGAAACTCTCTGTGCTATATTTATTACAAAGTTAGTAATTTACAAGCCCACCCTCTTTACGTTGATTGGTTAGTAATTTACATACAATTATAATACTGATGACTCCATACTTCCACTACTATGCATGCTCAGGGGAAGGGTCTTCACCTGGGCAAGGGTCTTTTTGAACTATGGGCAGGATTTTTAGTATTATAATGAATCCAGTTCACTGCATACAACACACTTTTTATATATATATAAAAATTTACAGGGTACAAAAGCAGTAGTTAATTGTTTAATAACTTTATGGATAGCAGTGTTATTTGAAGAGGATAGAAAGCACTCCAGCTTCTCTAAATCTATTTTTAATCTGTGGAGGACCCAAATATATAGTGTTGCCAAATCACGCACCACAGCTCTTTTCTGAAGTGATGTTTTAATTTGGAAGGACAGGATACTTTCCAGTGCTGCTCATCAGCATGTCTGGTGTTCAGCAGTTTTAAGTGCTAGGCTTAAGTTGGTCAGTGATATTATGGAAAGTTCTGTGACATTATTGTCAGATCAAAATTCAGATATATAATTTTAAATTAATTTTCCTTGGATCATATTGAATTTGTTTTGGAAGCAAATCTGCTACCTAAGTATCATAAAGCTTAGAATATCAGTTGTTTCAGCATCAAGCTTCCTTCACATTACAACAGGTTTAATGAATCAAATGCTAGTCTAAGCTTTTTATTGAGTTACTTCTGAATGCCCCAAACCAGTAATTCCTAAACAGTAATCAAATTCTCTATTTATTGAAGGTTTTGTAGAAGATTCTCATAATCTCTGACAAGAAAATTTGATCTAGACATTTCTGTTTGAAAATATGAAACAAAAGGAAGACTATACATGGATTTCAAAGTACTTCATTAAGTTGTGGTATGAGAAGTACTGGGGAAATAGTTTGCTCTGTTGCTCATTTTAAATTTATTACAAATTGTTTCTGATGCAGCTGAGAAAAATGCAGACCCTTAAAAAGGAACACGGACCTGTTGACACAAAAAGCAATATGGACAAAATCATGGTACTTAAATCTACCTTAGCAGAAGTGTCTGAAGCATTGTCTACAAATGAAGAGATACTACTCACTGAAGCAAGTAGTGGAAAAAGAAAATATTCAACTTGTCGGAGAAAGCGAGAATTCATTCCAGATGAAAAGAAAGATGCTATGTATTGGGAGAAAAGGCGGAAAAATAATGAAGCTGTATAAAAGCAGCCTTCTGATCTCTAATAAAGGAGATTTGCCTGATCGCTCACATTGAGTGCCGCTTTTCTCCCGCCATCTCCGACAACTTCCAACAAACACACATAGTGGTATATGGTGTTCAATAGAAGTAGAAAGAAGAATTACCTGGTTATGATAAAAGCAGAGTTATTCTCTTATGACTAACAGACATAAAGTAAAGGAAATTGTGGAATTCCTATTTTTACCACTCTTTCTTGCATCTCAGAAAAACTGTTCCATGGAGAAGTCATTTTGCCAAGAGCATGAAAAAGAAGAGCAGAAGCAACTGCTTATGGAAGTAAGTCTAGTTCTATCTGCTATCGCTGCTTTGCCAAGCAGATGCTGAAATATGTATCAGGATCCTGTGAGGGCAAGGGAGAAGGTGAGGTTGAAGGGAGAGAATGCTGCTGCTGCCGCCTTCACCTCATCTGTAATTATGGGTCTAAGATGACCAGCAGCTCCTGGTATTCCAGATAAAGTCTCATGTGGAAAGTTGTCAGCCATTTACTTAACTGTTTAATTCTTCTATCCATTTTTGACACATCATACAAGGATAGAGGACTTGCAGTTAAAAGCGTAATTGCATAAAAGTTAAACCAAACAAAATTTCAACCCCCACATCTCATGATTTCCACCTATCCAAAATTTACTTCCTAATTGCATGTTTGTAGGAAGATCTTACAAAAAAAAACAAAAAAAACCCTTCTCAAAATAACAGAGGAAGCCCCCCCAAACCTAAGAAATGTTAAAAAGTTTCAGTCTTTATCAGAGCACTGAAAATCATGAATAAGAAAAAAACTTAAAATAGGTAATTTGTCGTCCCGAATTAACATATAACTAGTAAAAAAATGTGAATTATCACATATCTAAATACGGTTGCATCATTCATTGAGTATTCTCATTTTAAATTTGGTGATATTGCAGAAGAAATCCCAACAGAACAGCATATGTTCAATGAGAGCATGACTACTTTGGAACAAGAAGGGAAAAGCAGAGTCCTCAGAGAAAAACCAAGAAGCCAAGGAAGGCAGACAGGTGATCCAAGTTGATGCTTACATGCTGTCACGGTTTAGGGTCGGGGCAGTCCTCTAGACCTATAACAGACGCTCTCTGTTAACCCCCCTCCCTCCCCAAAGGGGAAGAGAAAGGGAACAAGGGACAGAGATGACAGACTTATTGATTAGAAAAGGAAATTAGAACAGTTTTAATGAAAATTAAAATAATTATAATAAAATGGAATATATACAAGACCAGTATCAACACCCCCACCCCAATTGCACTTACGTCACCATCACCACTGATGCTGTGGAACAAGCACCAGGAAAGTCCCATATTGGACTCAGCAGCAGACGGGAGCTGTGTTCAGGAATTGGATTCTGGTACCAGATTCAGTGCCAGGGTCTCACCACCCTCAGAGTGAAGAACTTCTTCCTAATTCCTAATCTAAATCTCCTCTCCTCCCATTTGAAGCCATCACCCCTCGTCTGATCACTACAAACCCAAGGAAGGACCATGGAAGGAAGAAGGTTGCAGTGTTTTGTGGGGAATGTCTCCTCACCAGGGCTCTTATTCCAATGCTTCTTAAAATCCACATATACTGTAATTCCAAGATGCCCCAGCAGGGTCAGAGTGATGATTTTATTGCCTAATGAAAATGGTTTGTTTTGGGAGCTCACCTTGCTTCCTAACAGAAGAAACCAAATGATGTATCATATCACCTCCTTAAATTATTTTGTTTAGTGTCTGTGCTAGATATTAAAGATTATGTCATGGAATGTCGAGAATTTCAATAGGTTTGACATCAAAGTGAGAGAGAAATAATAAAACCAGCCCAGTCTCTTTTATAACACAGCCCTGTGGAACCGGGGAACACTAAAGCGAAAATGACTTTTTGCCAATAATTGTCTTTCGGTTTCTTCTAAAGCAATACAGTCAAACCTCTGCAGAGTTAATACCACCGGTTGTGGGGTTTGTATCTCTGCTGAGTGCAACATTTCATTCAGTGCTCAGGTGTTTAAAATTTAACATCTGAACTGTGGTACGTTTTCAACATTGGGCTGCTCCTCATCCTGACTAGTGTGAGAAAAGAAATCTTGTCTAATTCAGTAGAGTTCAGGGGCGTACGTTCTACACTGGGGCTTCTTAAAGAGAAAACATTTATTTTAATAGAGAAGCCACGAGAAGGCTGCAACATCAAGCTAATTATGCAAATTCAATTGTATAAAAAAAAACCCAGAAAAAAGCATCCTATCAGCATTACAGGAAAAGTTCTGCCCAGGCCCAATAGGCTAAGGTGTTATGGACATGAAGAATAAGAGATTTTGGAGGCCCCAGCAGAAGTTGAAGGTTCATTATGCTAAGCGCCGAGTCTATATATAGACTCATCATCTGCTGAGGGCTGGTCTGCGGTGGGCAGTTGATGTGTGGAGCTAGAGTTGTGCAGAGAAACCAAGAAACCGTGGTTTGCAAGACTGGATTGAAAGGCAGCGAGTTCCTAGAGCGTGGCATTGGGGAGTGGCCTGCTGGTCACACTCTTCTTGGGTGCATTAAGAAAAATATCTTCGGTAGGTTGAGGGTGGTTCTTCTCCCCCTCAACTCTGCCCTTGCGAGATAGACACCTCTGGAGTCCTGTGTCCAGTTCTGGGTTCCTCAGTTCAAGAGAGATAAGGAGCTACTGGAGAGAGTCCAGTGGAGGACACAAAGATGGTGAGGGGCTGGAGCATCTCTGTGCTGAGGAAAGGCTGAGAGCCCTGGGGCTGTTCAGCTGGAGAAGAGCAGCCTGAGAGGGGAGCTGAGCAATGCTGACAAACCAGTATCAAAAAGGGGAAAACCAGTACCAAAATAGGGAAACCAGTAACCAAACTGGGCAACCAGTGCCCAAAATGGGCCAACCAGTGCCCAAAATGGGCCAACCAGTACCAAAAAGGGGCAAACCAGTACCAAAAAGGGGCCAACCAGTACCAAAAAGGGGCAAACCAGCACCCAAAATGGGTGAACCAGTAGCCAAAATGGGCACCCAGGACCCAAAATGGGCCAACCAGTACCAAAAATAGGCAAACCAGTAACATAACTGGGCAACCAGTAGCCAAAATGGGTGAACCAGTACACAAAAGAGGCCAACCAGGATCAAAAAGGGGCAAACCAGTACCAAAATAGGGAAACCAGTAACCAAACTGGGCAACCAGTATCAAAAATAGGGAAACCAGTAACCAAACTGGGAAAACCAGCAGCCAAAATGGGTGAACCAGTACACAAAGGGGCCAACCAGTATCAAAAGTAGGCAAACCAGTAACCAAACTGGGAAAACCAGCAGCCAAACTGGGGCACCCAGCACCTCCAGCCGCTCCTGGGGGTGCCCCCCGGGGTCCCCCAGCCCCAGCACCTCCCGCGTCCGGGGGTCCTGGGGGGGACAGCACCCAAACTGGGGCAGCCGGCACCCAAACTGGCCCAGCCGGCGCCCAAACTGGGCAAACCAGTACACAAAAGGGGCAAACCAGTATCAAAATAGGGAAACCAGTAACCAAACTGGGCAATCAGTAGCCAAGATAGGCAAACCAGTACCAAAAAGGGGCAAACCAGTACCAAAAATAGGCAAACCAGTAACGAAACTGGGCAACCAGTAGCCAAAATGGGCCAACCAGTATCAAAAATAGGGAAACCAGTAACCACCCTGGGCAACCAGTAGCCAAAATGGGCCAACCAGTACCAAAAATAGGCAAACCAGTACCAAAGATAGGCAAACCAGTAACAAAAATAGGCAAACCAGTAACGAAACCGGGCAACCAGTAGCCAAAATGAGTGAACCAGTACACAAAAGGGGCCAACCAGTATCAAAAAGGGGCAAACCAGTACCAAAATAGGGAAACCAGTAGCCAAACTGGGCAACCAGTAGCCAAAATGGGCCAACCAGTATCAAAAATAGGCAAACCAGTAACCAAAATGGGGGAACCAGTAGCCAAAATGGGCACCCAGTACCAAAAATAGGCAAACCAGTAACCAAACTGGGCACCCAGTGCCCAAAATG
This sequence comes from Actenoides hombroni, assembly GCA_024336885.1. Lineage (NCBI taxonomy): Eukaryota > Metazoa > Chordata > Aves > Coraciiformes > Alcedinidae > Actenoides > Actenoides hombroni. The sequence goes on along the minus strand of WUAM01010367.1, from coordinate 218,968 downwards.
GGCCAACCAGTACACAGAAGAGGCCAACCAGTATCAAAAAGGGACAAACCAGTAACCAAACTGGGAAAACCAGTAACCAAAATGGGCACCCAGGACCCAAAATGGGCCAACCAGTACCAAAAAGGGGCAAACCAGTAAACTAACTGGGCAACCAGTAGCCAAAATAGGCAAACCAGTACCAAAAAGGGGCCAACCGAGCATTGGAACAGACTCCCCAGAGAGGCTGTGGAGTCTCCTTCTCTGGAGACTTTCCAGACCTGTCTGGATGCATTTCTGAGTGATCTGACCTAGTTCTGTCCTGCTCTGGCAGGGGGGTTGGACTCGATGAACTTCAGAGGTCCCTTCCAACTCTTAACATTCTGTGATTCTTCACCAATCCTTTAAATGCTTGATGATTGTCTCTATTACCTGCAAATTTCCACAGCTCTCAGAATAACACAGTTATTTAGGCTGGAAGGGACCTCGAGTGATTGCTTGGTTCAAACTCCCTTCTCGAGCAAGGTCAGCCAGAGCAGGTCACCCAGGACCATGTCCAGTTGGGATTTGAATGTCTCTGGAGATGGAGACCTAACAACCTCTTAGAGCAAGTCAGTTCACAGTGTTTCCTCGTGTTTAGATAGAATTCCCTATGTTTCTGTTTGTGTCTATCATCTCTCATGTTGATCCCCAGATCTATCTACTTGTTCTTCTTGAAAACATCAGTGACATTCACTTTCCTGCAGTCTTCAGGGACCTCTTCTGATCACCATGACCATTCAAAGATAACTCAAGAGTGGCCTCACAATGACATTGGCCACTCCTGGCTGCAACTCAGTCCCCATGGAAACTCTCTACGTTCAATTAGTTTTAAGTGTTCTTAACCTGATGCTAACTCTCACCATGAGTTAGTTGTCTACGCTCCAGACTTCCCCTCTGGTCTCAGGATCCTGAGACTCCCAAAAGATGGTCTTAGGAGTAAAGACAGAGGTAGAAAAGGCAAAGGAGGCTTTAGAGTATCTCCACCTTCTCTATTTCCTTTGTTATCAGGGACTCTGCTCCATTTAGCAGTGGGTCCACACTTACTCCAGTCTTCCTTTTGCTGCTGATTTTAACACCATGTTCTGATATGAATATCTAAACAGACATCTCCATCTATCTGTAGATATATCTGCTGATAAATAAAGTATCTACGTATCTAAAGACTAGATCAGTATTTAGATACTAGTAACTAAGTATTTAGAAGTATAAAATCACAGAATTATGTAGGTTGGAAAACACCTTCAAGATCATTGAGTAGAACCATTACCCCTACTCTACCAAGTCCACCACTAAGCCATATCCCCAAACACCACATCTAGACAGCTTTTAAACACATCCAGGGATGGTGACTCAACCACGTCCCTGGGCAGCCTGTTCCAATGTCTGACACAACCATTTCAGTGAACAACTTTTTCCTAATGTCCAGTTTAAACCTCCCCTTGCGCAAGTTGTTGCCATTTCCTCTTGCCCTATCAGCTGGGATTTCAGAATCATAGACTGGTAGGGGTTGGAAAGGACCTCTGGAGATCATCAAGTCCAACCCCCCTGCCAGAGCAGGGTCACCCAGGGCAGCCCACACAGGAACAGATCCCGTTGCCCTTCTCTGGCCACGCTCCAGCCCCTCCAGGTCCTGCTGGGAGTGAGGGGCCCAAAACTGACCCCAGGATTTATGGGACAGCCTCCCCAGTACCCAGTTCAGGGGGACAGTCCCTGCCCTTGTCCTGCTGGCCACACCAGTGCTGGCACAAGCCAGGGGGCTGGTTGCTTCTTGGCCACCTGGGCACTTTCTGGCTCATCTCCAGCTGCCTGTTGATCAACCCCCCCAGGGTCTTTCCCACCAAGCACTTTCCAGATGCTCTGCCCCAGGCTTGTGGTGACCCAAGGGCAGTTCCCAGCCCTTGGCCTTGTTCAACCCCATCTCCGTGGCCTGGGCCCATCGATCCAGCCTGGGCTGATCCCTCTGTTAAATCTCTCTGACCCTCCAGCAGATCAACACTCCCACCTAACTTGGTGTCATCTGCAAACTTACTGAGGGTGCCTCGATCTCCTCAGCAAGGTCATTGACAACGATGTGAACCAGGAGTGGCCCCAGCACTGAGCCCCGGGGAACACCACTGGTGACCAGTGGCCAACTGGACTTCACTGCGTTGCCCAGCCAGCCAGTGTTTGATCCAGCAGAGCATCCGTCTGCCCAGGCCTAGGGCAGACACTTTTGTCATGAGGATGCTGGGGGAACGGCAGCAAAGGCTTTGCTGAAGCCCAAGGTAAACAACGTCCGGAGCCCTTCCCTCCCCCACCAAGCGGGTCCCCTTGGCATAGAAGGAGGTGACAGTAGGTCCCCTTTGCGGGGCTGCATGCCCAGGAAATCCCATTGCCAGAGGATTTCCCAAATCCTCGGGGCCATCTCTCCCAGTTCACCTCCCAGAAGCAAGTCTCCTCCCCAGCTGGCAGCCCTGTCCTGCTGGCACAGCAGCTAAGCCCACGGGGAGTGCCCTGGCCACCAGCTCCCCATGTGCCTGGCCCAGAGCTGGGGCAAGTGGCTGTGGCAGCCCCGGAAGCCACGTTCCCCCAGCTCCTGTGCTGAGCCCACGTCCCAGCCGCTGGGGACCCGGCAGGTGACATTGCACCACACAAGGAGATGCTACTGGGTGGCACCTGCTCAGACAGGGGACCCTGTTGACCCTGGCACAGCCCAACCCCCCTGTGCCGTGAGTTCACTCCCCCTGCCCACGGAGCTGCTCACCCCTAACTAGAACATCGCTGAGACCAGTGACATGTCCTGAGCCCTTGGGAGCAGGATGGGGAGCGACCCTGTCTGGGGACAGCAACCCTGAAGAGGAGGAAGAGGAGCAGCAACAGCAGAAGCCCCATCCTCAGCAGACTTCCCATTCCTAGTGAGCAGGATGTTTATGGCTGCCCCAGGGGAGGTTTAGGTTGGAGCTGAGGAACAATTTCTTCAAGCCCCTCCAGGGTTGTCCAGGGCTGTGCCAGGCTGCCCAGGGCAGTTGATTGTTCTATTAGGGAGAACTAATAAACTGTTTTGTTATTGTTCCTCGGAGTCATTGTTGTGACTCTGCCGCCCCGGCCGCCCTGCCGCGCAGGGACAGCCTCTTTCAGGGGATCACAAAGATTCACCTCTCTCCTTGTCCACTGAGTGGGACGAGACACTTTGCTACGTGGCAGAGGATATTGTTTACCTGTTCACACCGCACACGGCAGTTCCCATCACTGGGAAATGGCACTACAAAATAAAATACTATTTTACAACTTATGTTGTTTTGTCGGCAGGAAGGGAAATGGGATGAAGTTCCATATGCAAATTTATTTTTCACTTTGCGAAATCATCCAGAATGGCAGAAAGAATGTAAACTGATACCCTCTGACTTGTTCGTGATGGTTTTAGAAAGGGATAGGAAGACTCAGGGAAAAGGCAGGTTAAGGAGGTGCTGTTCCTCTTGTAGTACAGGCAAAAGATGTGTTAAACATACAAAGGGAACCTTTCTAGAGGAGAGTGAATCCGAGGATGTAGATTTATTGTTGAGCCCGAGAGTTTTTAGTTGACACAGGGGCTGCATATCCAGAACTTAACACATGTAAGGGAGCACTCAGTAAAAACAAGACCAGCGTTGTAGATGCTACTGCGAAAACTCAGATAAAATTCTCTTTAGAGCCCCTGAAATTGCAAGTAGGTAAACAATGGGTGACGCATCATGGAGTGCCTGGTGAATATGCTGGGAAGGGACATACTTGGAAAATTGGATGCATTCATTTCATTCAAAAAGGGAAAAATATCAGTAGAAGTACTTGAAATAAATTGGGACAAGGCCAGAGTTTTTATGTTACAGGAAGAGATACAGACCGATGTGTCTTCAGGACTGGAAAAAGAAGTAAACTCTGAAGTGTGAGCAACCCAGATCACAGGAAAATCGAGAAAAGCACACCTGCTAACAATTAAAATGAAGCCCAGAGCCAGACCGGTAAGATTGAAACAATACCCAATTCCTAGGAAACCTAAAGAAGGGTTATAGAATTTAATAGACAGATTTCTTAAATACGGTCTCCTGGTAGAACGTGAATCCCCTTTTAATAGTCCTATATTACCTTTTCAGAAGCCCAATGGGAGTTATAGAATGGTACAGGATTTAAGGGGTATAAATAAGATCACAGAGGACCTTCACCCAGTTGTGACAAATCCTTATACTCTTTTAACAGCTCTGGGTGATAGCCAAAAGTGGTTTTCAGTACTAGAACTTAAGGATGCCTTCTTCTGCATACCTGTTAGCCCAGAAAGCCAACCAATATTTGCCTTTGAGTGGGAGAATTCTCACACAGGGTGAAAAGCCCAGTTCACCTGGACAGTGTTGTCACAAGGATTCAAGAACACCATATTGGTAACCAACTAGCAAAGGAACTAGAGGAATGTTAGGGGTTGGAAGGGACCTCAAAAGATCATCTAGTCCAACCCCCCTGCCAGAGCAGGATCACCTAGAGCAGGTCACATGGGAACACATGTCCAGGTGGGTTTTGCATGTCTCCATAGAAGGAGACTCCGCAACTTCCATGGGCAGCCTGTTCCAGTGCTCTGTTACCGCCACTGTGAAAAAGTTCCTCCTTATATTTACATGGAACCTCCTGTGTTCCAGCTTGTACCCGCTACCTCTTGTCCTGTCATTGGACGTCACTGAGAAGATCCTGGCTCCATCCTCCTGCCACTCAACCTTTACATATTTATAAACATTACTGAGGTCACTTCTCAGTCTCCTCTTCTTCAAGCTAAAGAGACCCAACTCCCTTAACCTTTCATCATAAGGGAGATGTTCCACTCCCTTAATCATCTTCATGGCTCAGGATATAGTTCCTGATTAAAGAAGTTCTTAAATAGAAGAGTGCTGCTCAAAGAAAGGGAGCACAGGAAAAATGAACACTGAAAAATGCCTAAAAATTCTCTCTCTTCAGGAGCTAATTATTATAGCAACCTAATAATTCCTCTGGCTAACGATCATAAACAAAATTAGTTTGTTGCTGTTTTCTCAGTCGTTTTTGGCTTAAAATTGTTGAATCTCTGAATCAGCATTCACATGGATTGTCTCAAAGAACTAGTGGCAAGTTATACATCAGTGAATTGTGTAACACACCACTTCCCATGTACAATGCATTGTAATAATGACAAATGTAGCTGCTGCATGGAAACACCCGCTCTCTTCAGAGAATCACAGAATGTCTTTGTTGGAAGAGACCTTGAAGATCATCTAGTCCAACCTTTGACCCAACACTGCAAGCTCACCACTAAACTATGTCCCTGAGCACCAGGTCCACACACCATTTGAATGCCTCCAGGGATGGTGACTCCATCACTGCCCTGGGGAGACCATTCCAGTGTTTGATAACCCTTCTGGTGAACAGATGTTTCCTTAACATCCAGCCTAAAACCCCTGGTGCAGCTTGCATCCATTCCCACTGGTCCTGTCACACACACATCAGCAGGGAGAAGAGGCTGTCCCCCTCCTTGCTCCAACCTCCTTTCAGGTAGTTGTGGAGAGCAATAAGGTCTCCCCTCAGCCTCCTCTTCTCCAGAACAAACAGCCCCAGCTCCCTCAGGCACTCCTCACAGGACTTGCGCTCTAGGCCCTTCAAGAGCCTCTTTGACCTTTTCTGGACATGCTCCAGCAGTTCTGTGATGTCCTTCTTATAGTGAGAGGCCCAGAATTGAATGCAACATTCAAGGTGTGGCCTCACCAGTGCTGAGTACAGGGGGATAATCACCTCCCTATTCCTGCTGGCCACAGTGTTTCTAATACAAGCCAGGATGCCATTGGCCTTCTTGGCCACCTGTAAGCCCCTCTGAGCCTGCGCCGGGAGCCGAGGAAAACCTGTTGTCAAACCGTTGGTGTAAGTGCCTCTCTCAGCTCTGCTTTCCTTCTGCCCATTTCTCAGCTCCGCCTGAAAGGCCGAGGCTGTAAAAAGAGGGGTTGGGAAGCCGCATCCCCGGGAAGAGGGAAAGTTAATCTCTAGGGAAATGGAGAAGCCAAAGCCCAGGGAAGGCTTTCAAAACCCCACCTGAGATGGTTTCCTTTGTTTGCTCTGTCGGGCGGACAGCGAAGCCGTGACAGAAATAGCAGCTCAAAAGGGCCGGTGGAGGGCAAGCTTTTCTGCCGGTGCGGCCGGCCCGAGGGCATCCCCGCAGGACGGGTTTATTCCCAGCCCCAGAGCTCTGCTGTCCAGCCGGGCTGGCCGGTGTCGGTCATCCAAGCACCCCCCCCTTCATCCAAAATCCCTCCGTCTCACCGAAGCCGTTGGCAGCTTAATAACGCGAGCACGCGGTCGGCTGTTCCTCGGGAGATTCCAACTCCGCGAAGAGAAGCTGCACGCTTCATCTGAGCGAGCGTCAACGAGTGCCTTAAAAAAGGGAGAAAAAAATCGATTATAATTTTTGTTAAAAATAACAAAGAGAAGAAGAAAAGAAAAAGGATACCCTTAGTTTTGCAGCAGGATCGCCCGCTTTCAGCTGGCTCAGCCTGCCTTTATCTCTGCCCCTTCCTTGGCAGATGGGAGCGCGATGGGAGCGCTTGCTGAACTATCTGGCCGTGAGCTGTGCCATGTGCGTGTGTACGCACACGGAACCCTGCAAGACTGACTTTTGAGATGACAAAGAAGTCTCACCTGTACGTGAAGTTACTTCTGAGCACGAGGTGAGACTAAGAGAAGAGCAACGCAGAAGACTCCTTTAGGGTCTTGACATACCTTCCAGGGTCAGCAATCCCTAGTTTTGTATCTGTTGTTTCACTTCCTTTCTTCTGGAACCTGAAATAAATCCCAAACACGGCTCTGAATCATCAGGTGGGTGCTTCAGATGCGTCAAAACAACTCGGAGCTGTCGCAAGAAAGCACAGACAGTTGGCCAAGTATTGTGACAGCCTTTCACAAAATTGTCGCGCACACACACAAAAACTAGAAAGTCTTCTTCCTCCCTTAGAGGGGTTTTTTTTTCAAATGTATTTTACCATCAGCAGTTATATCATCATTCCCAGTGTAATTACTGAAAACAAGAGATACTGGTTTGTGGCAAAGCTGGTTTATTAGGTTTCAGGGATTGTGTCTTGCCCTTCCCCCACACATACAAACCAACCCGACTTTACAATTTGGTAAAGTGAAAATACAGCTACAAAGTATTTAGGACTTTTGACATCAATTTTGTGGGCAGAGCATTACCACCGAAAGCCAGGACGCGCACCGAATCCCGCGGTAAAGACCCAAGATGCTCCTGAGACCCCTTTGACTTCCCACCTGAGATGCCTCCAGCCCCCCACAAAGCATCCCCTAGAGACTCCCAAGACCCCCACCCAAACCTTCCCAGACCCCCACTGACACCTCCCTGAACTGGGCACTCCCTCTGTGTCTGGCCCCGGGGAAGAAATGTCCCCAAATCTTTGCCACTTTCAGAACAAGTGTGAAAAATATATTCCATACAAAAAACAACAACAACAGCAAACAACAAGAAACCCACACCAAAATCCCACAAAATATATTTCAAGTATTTTTCATTATGACTGGGCAATGGACAGGGGGGTTTTGACCACCAGAAAATTCAAAGCAAGGGGGAAAACCAGACCAATGCTGGCAAAACTCAGCCCAGCCTCAATGGTGCCACCACTTGTGGTGACTCAGCACCATAATTCTTCTCCTTATCAATAATTGGCATTTGGGGTGGGGCACTGCCTGCTGCTGGAGCCCCAGCCTCTGGAACAATGGAGTGGGAAAGAGGCAATTTCAGTTCAATCTGCTGGAAAGGCCCCCCTGGGGTGTCAGGTTTACCCCACCAGCTCCGGGGTCCCCAGCACAGTCTGGTCGCTGGTGTTGATGTGCTGGTGGTGCAGGGGGTGGCAGTGATACCAGAATAGAGATTGACCAGGATACCAGACGTGTGTCCTTATGCACTAGTGACCCGACATGTGCCCTGAGGGGGAACGTCTCCCACAGTTCACGGGAATCCTGACGACCAGTGCCCAGAAACCTGAAATTAACCCCAAATGAACCCCAAATTTAAGGAATCACTTTCCATCAGATGGTCCTTGTCTGTCCCTGCAGCAATCCCATGGAGGTGAGGAGTGCCCTAGGGAATCCTGTTCTACATGGGTCCTGCAGCTGAGCAGAGTGGGTCCCATCTGGGGTGCCAGATGATTCAAAGGTCAGAGTTCCCAGGCCCCCTTGTTTTCTAACACTCCTCACTGCAGCAGGAGGCCGGGAGCAGCTGGACAAGAATCCCAAAATAAGCTCAACCCCTACACAGTTTATTCAGCAGCTCTTCTTTATTGCACAAGGCAGTTCCCTACCTATCTCCTACTCATTCATCTTTGACGTCACACCCCCCAGCACAAACAATATCCCTGGCCTGCTCCATGCCTTTATCATGGAGCTGTGACATCACAAATCCCTACACATGCCAGGTCCCTGTCCCTGCCCCATGTCCTGCTCAGGTGTGACAGACTGGTCCTGGCAGGAAAAAGTGAGGTGGGCAGAACATTGCCTGTGCCTGCATTTCCCACACCCTGCACCACACACCAGCTACATTTTCCCAAGTCTTTCTTTTGCTCTTACCACAGCTGTAGACACTGTTGTGTTGTCCTTCAGGTCACCTGCCAGGTTCAGCTCACACTGGGCTTTGGCTCCTCAAGCCCTGTTGATCTGATGTGGAAAACAAACAATTTAGTAAAAGCCTTTGTACTTACCTCTCATTGCACTGCGTAAGGACACTAGAGCAGATGAATTTCTATGTACCTCACAGTGTTTAGTGAAATTTTTGATAATTCATAACTTCACAATAACACAAATACATATTATCTTTTCCAAGCTAGGATCTCAGTAGAGATTTATTTTTTTAATGCCTGAAGGAAATGAAGGAAAAGGCAGTGAATTACTGCATATTGCATTGTCATCTGAGAAATGACAAGAAACTACAGTTCTTTGACTAATAAGCTGCTCAACCTCTAATTGAACTGCAGAAGGAAATATTTTTGTGTGGACTTTGTTCTTGGAAGTTAAATTTTTCTCTCCCATCTTTTTCTTTTCTTTTTTTTTTTTTTTTTTAAATAGAAGATAGAGCCATGAGAAAATAATCCTGTTAGAAGGAATTATTTTTGCAAAATCCATGCACAAAGTATATAGTTTTAAAGCAGAAGCATTACATGCTTTATTATATGTAAGACTTCAGAGTTGTTTTATAGTTGCAGTGTTTCAATATTAATTCTAGTTTAGAATTGAATAATTCAGAATCAAAGCCATGATTGTTATCTACCAGTCCTTAGGAATTTATTTCATGTGGATTTAGTTTTTCCTTTTAGCCTCTGAATTCTAATGTATATGTTAGTAAGAGCTGCTTGGAAAAGCATTTCGACAGCACTGGGAAGATGTAAATGCTAATAACTATTCCAGCTCTAACATGTTCTTTCTGCTTAAGCTAAACAAACAGATAAGAAGGGCTGCATTTAGTTGTCTACTCACAAGCTGGGTCCTGCACTTGGGTCACAACAACCCCATGCAGTGCAACAGGCTTAGGGAAGAGTGGCTGGAGACCTGCCTGGCAGAAAAGGACCTGGGGCTGTTGGTCAACAGATGAGTGAATATGAGCCAGCAGTGTGCCTAGATGGTCAAGAAAGCTAACAGCATCCTGGCTTGTATCAGAAATAGTGTGGACAGCAGGACTAGAGAAGGGATCGTCCCCTTGTACTTGGCACTGGTGAGGCCACACCTCAGATATGTGTTCAGTTTTGGGTCCCTCACTATGAGGATATTAAGGTGCTGAAGTGTGTCCAAAGAAGTCTGATGAAGTTGATGAGGGGTCTAGAGCACAATCTTACAAAGACTGGATGAGAGAATTGGGGTTGCTTAGCCTGGAGAAGAGGACCAGAGGAGATCTTGCTCTCTACAGCTAGCCAAAAAGAGGTTGTAATGAGGTAGGGTTGGTCTCTTTTTCTGAGTAACAAGTGATAGGATGAGGGGAAACATATTCGAGTTGCACCAGGGAAGGTTTAGATTGGATATTAGGATTAAAAAAAAGATTCACTGAAAGATTTGTAAAGCTGTCGACTTCTGAAAATATTGTTTCTTTCCGCTCCTGAGTCACTAAGAGTTCCTTTGGGTTTCCAGTAAGTATACCAGCAAACTTCAGTAATTCATTGTTGCAGTTTGAGACTGAATTGACAATGTGGAGACTAAATGGGCTCAGATACTAAAGCACTTTTAGTTGCATATATAATTAATGCTAATAAGTGATACAACTTCCCTGTCCTTGGAAGAGGCAACATAGTACAGGAGAGAAGCTGGGTGGATCAGCATAATGGTTTCTAACACGACCTCCTTGTCTCACAGGGGAGATAGCATGATTCTGCATGAACCAGTAGGAAGTTGGATGGGTCAGTGTAGCAGATCCAGCTGCAGAATATGCAGTCTGGGTGTGGGGCTGGGAGTTCCCACTGTTTGCTCTCAAGTGCTCCAAAGGCCTCTTGTAGAATATCTGTCAGGTCTCTCCCTGAGCAACTGAATACCATGTCAGTTATAAGATTGGGTAGACAATTGACAATTGCAAATTGCTTAAATTCCTACAGTTCCTATTAATTGGCTGTTGCCTCATTGTAGCTTACTGTCTGCCCATCTGGAAGGGAAATGATGCACATGGACACAGTGATTTCTATTGCTTTCTGTTCAGCGAGCTACTTTCCATTTTGAGTATGAGAACACTATTGTATTCAGATGAAGAAACGAGTCTATTATTCGTTGAACCCCAGTTGCCTCATCCGTTCCTCATAAGACTTGTGCTCTAGACCCTTCACCAGCTTCATTGCTCTTGTTTGACACGGTTTATCATCTCAATGTCTTTCTTGTAGGGAGGGGCCCAAGTCTAAGCACAGAATTTGAGGTGTGGCCTCACCAGGGCCAAGTACAGGGGGATGATCATTTCCCTAGTCCTGCTGGCCACACTATTTCTGATACAAGCCAGGATGCCATTGGCCTTCTTGGCCACCTGGGCACGCTGCCAGCTCATATTCAAGGAGCTGTCGGCCAACACCCTGGATCCTTTTAAGTCAGGCAGCTTTCCAAACACTCTTCCCCAAGTCTGTAGTATTGCATGGGGTTGTTGTGACCCAAGCGTAGGACCCAGCACTTAGGCTTGTTGAATCTCATAGCGTTGGCCTTGACCCATCAATACAGCCTGTCCAGATCCCTCTGTAGAGCCTCTCTACCCTTGAGAAGATCAACACTCCCACCCAACTTGGTGTTGTTTGCAAACTTACTGAGGGTGCACTTGATTGCTTCATCCAGATCATTGATAAAGATATTAAACAGAACTGGCCCCAGTACTGAGCCCTGGGGAACACCACTTGTGACTGGCCACCAACTGGATTTATCTCCATTCACCACCACTCTTTGTACCTGGCCATCCAGCCAGTGTTTTATCTAGTGAAGAGTACACCCATCCAAGCCATGAGCAGCCAATTTCTCCAAGGTGTTCATAATGTTAATTTTTTTGTTTTTGTCACTTTAGGATGGCGATCCTTCAATAAGGAATGCTACATCTTTTTCCTTGAGGTCACCACAGTCAGTCTGCTCTCCAGCTGGAAGTGATGGAACACTTAAAGGTAGTCTAGCAGTCATATATATTAATGGTGGGGGTTTTTCCCCAGTTTTAAAGAATAGAGAGTTTAAAGAGGTATTTAATTAGTTCTCCTGACTTCTGTATTCCAGTAGTACTAAAGAGTAGGTCAATTAAGTTTTGGATACAAAATTATTGTGAACCCCAATCCAGAAGAAAATTCTGGAGGTCCAAAAATTGACCAATCATACTTCAAAACCAAGCTTGAATTCACAAAGGACAGAAGAATTTTAAATCCTGTTCAATATGAGGAGTAAATTATTTATAAAAATTCAGTTACTCTACATAAGAAATGGTTTAAAGGCAGCATTACGAGTATTGAACTCTTAACGAGCTCAAAAGTGTTTTAACATGCAACACTTGTCTTCATTGCAATCATCAAATTTTAAGAACATAAAAGTAAATAGATGAACTATATATATATCTATCATAAATAATGCCTGAAAACCTTAGCTGTGGGGAAGGAATAGGGTGAACTGCAAGCTGAGAAAATATTCTTTATGCTAAAATCTGGTATACATACTGCTGTTTTTAATATTATCCTTAAGAAGCAATGACTGAGATACATGGTAGGGTAGGGGTTTGGACATATTCTTGTTAACTTAGATTTTCAGTGCTTATATATTTACATGGCAGTAGTAAAAAGATGCAACAGTGCTTTCTCCTCTTTACCTGTGAAACAGGATTAAGTTTTTCTGGATGGTCAGGTTAGATGGAGAAAGGAGAACAGGAGATAGGGGAGATTCTAGAAAAAGGTGAGAGTATTGGGCTTGTGCAGCCTGGATAAGAGAAGTCTTTGGGAGGGGATGGATGTGACCTTAAAGCAGTCTCCTCATACATACAAGGAGATCATCAGGAAGACTTGAGTCAGGTTCTTAAGTGTTGTGAAGGAAGGATGAGAGACAATGGACTTGCATTCAAATGGGAGGTCCTGAGTATCACAGAACAGTAGGGGTTGGAAGGGATCTTGAAAGATCATCTAGTCCAACCTCCCTGCTAGAGCAGGATCACCTAGAGCAGGTCACACAGGAACGCGTTCAGGCAGGTTTTGAATATCTCCAGAGAAGGAGACTCCACAACCTCCCTGGGCAGCCTGTTCCAGTGCTCTGTCACCTTCACCATGAAAAAGTTTTTCCTTACGTTTACCTGAAACTTCCTATGCTCCAGCTTGTACCCATTAACCCTTGTCCTATCACTGGATGTCACTGAGCAGAGCCTGGCTCCATCCTCCTGACACTTGCCCTTTATGTATTTATAGACATGAATAAGCGGAGCCCCCTGCCCACGACCACCGGACGCCACTGCCCAAACGCAACACAGATGTAAATGACTTTTGGGTTCATTATAATAGGAAGTGAGGCTAGGCGAGGCTAGGTAGTGAATATGTATAGCCGTATTGGGAAACTTAATGAATATGGAACTTGTAACCCGATATATACCAAGCTGAATGCCCCTGTCTGGCACACATGACATTGGAGGAATTATCCTCCGTGCATCCCAGCGCTGGAATAAACATACCTACTTTACTACTTGTTCCAGTAGTGGAGTCTTTTCCACGTATCACTACAATCCTGGATGGGGGTGACATATGAACAAACAGTATCCACTCAATCAATCTTAGGAAGACTCATAGAAATTCAGATTGAGCAAAACTAAGGACTGCAAATATCACAGAAAACTTTGCTGAGGTATATAACCATAGCTTTAACACCAAATGCAAACACTGGAATTGAGGCTTGGTATAGCATCTGTGAGAAATGTTCCAGAGCATGAAAATGCTCAGATATAACCCATGGGCAGGAATTATGATCCTGAAGTAGATGTCAAATCATGAACACTGTTAAAAAACTTAATTCTTTTCATAAAAAAAATAGTGGGGAATGATATTCTAATTGATAATAAAAAGTTGACAGAAGTACTGTTGGATTACAGCCCTAATTTCAAGTGTGTGGTAACATATGATTATATCCAAGTACTAAAGCTGAATTCTTCAGCAATATTAAGGAATTTTAAAATATTTGGTTATTTAATACACATTACTGATTTTTTTTCCCCACATCTTGTTCATATTAAGACAAGTAATTCTATAATGATTAACAGTCTCACTTAAGATGATCTGAATGCTTTTTTTTCCATTTCTGACTTAATTTCCTCAATACATACTAAGGAAGAAATCTTCCTTTTCTCCACCCAGACAAATAATTGCTTTTTGCTTGACAAGGATATTAGCACTTGATAGCACTTTGATAAACACAGGACAACATTCTGATAGTTTCACTTTGAACATTAACCCATCCATTGCTGTATGACTCAAAGACTATAAGATTCATATACAAATTTGTACAGAGGATGTGAATGCTAAAAGTAATTCTCCAGGAGAATCCCATGTTCCAAGTAACTTCTGCTTGCTTCACCAACACTGGCCCCATCTCATTATCTCCTAGGCATCAACTCTTTCTCTCCCTCACTCTGAAGTGAGGGGGACAGTGTTCTGTTTGAAAGATAAGGAAGCCAATTGAGCAACCCTTGTTATTCTTTGTAATTCTTTACAAGGTCCTGGGGTCTCCTGAGATAAACAGGAGACAGGTCATTGAGACACTAAAGATGGAACAGCCTTGAGGCTTGACAGCTTTATGGGCCTTAGCTCATCTTGCATGGCTTGTAGATAAGGGAAACTAACTCCAAGACTGCGCAGCGAATTTTCTTTGGCTGCACCTTTATAAAGCGAAGCGCGGGAAATTTACACCCATCGGAATCGAGGTATTGACGACCGGGGTCACTCAAGCTCCACCTTGGAGGTGACAAAAATTATTGGAGACGTGGTTTAGGTACAGGAGGGGCTCGAAAAGAACCTGTATCCCTGTTGCTCTCCATAAACCCCCCCCCCCGGCTTTCACGCAGCCGGTCCCAGTGGTTCTCCCATCGGGGCACCGTCAGCTCTTTAGTGGCCGCGTGGCAACCGTGGGAGCGTGGCCGGGCAGGGGGTAGGGGGGTGTGCAGGGGGCTACCGGTGAATCCGGAGCCGTGTTAGTTCAGGTTGCCGAACAGCGCCCGGGGTTGGGATCCGAGCTGCGCTCGGTTGAGCCGGGCTGAAGGCGAGCGGATTAATGGGACATCGCTCAGGATCGACCCCCAGCCGCCCCCCAGCCCCTCTGCTGTCTGAGGAGCAGCTGGAACGCAAAGGGGGGGTCCATTTTCTGCCGAATTACTTTAACCCCTGCACGCAACAGCGTCGCTGCCGACGCGGAGATTCGCCGTTATCGGCAGCCGGCTGGGGATCTCTACCCGGCGAGGCCGCGGAACCAAAGCGGCGTCGAGGAAAAGAGGTGGTTGAAGCCCGAGGAGAGCAACGGCCTCGGTCCCTCCTCGGGCCCCGGGCTCGGGGTGGGATCCCCGAAAAAAAAGGAGGACGAAACCCGAACGTCGCCGCGCTGGAAGAAACCAGCTCGCCTAACGTCGTGCCAGAGCCGGACCCTCTCTCCGCGGCCGTGGGGAGGGAGGTCCCAGCTGCTGGGACAGGCTCTGCAAGCCCTCCCATGACCCCGGCTCGCCAGCAACTCTGGATCTGGAGGATGATGGTGTGTACGAGGACAACGGGTGCTGTCTCTGTCTCGGATGGCTACAGCCAACCATGGCTTTTGCCGTCTTCTTGCCGTGTCGCCGCGCCGTTCGGTTGCTCGGAACTCAAGTGGAAGTCTCTTCTTTAACTCGGTGCCCTTGTCCTTCGTCCCGCTGGCAAAACCGTACCCACCGCGCTTATTTTTTTTTTTTTTCCCCTTCCCCGTGCCCCTTTTCTGTCTCTTTTTCCCTGGTTTTGCTGATGCTGGTCTCTGCTCTGCAGCCGCCGGGCTTAGGAGGCTTTGCTACCGGGAGCGGAGGCAGGGCCGGTTCCCGGAGTCATCCTCGTCTTGGTTGGTCCGCTCCGAGACGGATCCTGTCTCAGCCGAGCCTGGCAGCAGTTCTGGGCTGTGGTTTTACACTGCCAAGCTTGAAGAAGGGCAAAGAAACCCCCCCCCTCACGTGAGCTTTGATGTCCAAAAAAAAAATACGAGCACGGGACGATTCCGCAGCCCCTCAAGGTCTCAGCACCAGAGCGACGATTCCTCCACCTGTTAGGCCCGCTTACAAGAAACATCCTACTGTTTTTCATAACACTGGTGAGAAATGTACGATTCTCACAGAATATTGTGAGAAGCAGAGAAAATCCCTCTGCTAGCAGCTTTTTAGCATCCACAACCATGAAACACAGAGCAGTGAAAAGGACTGGTAATGACATATCACTCACAGCGGTATTGCACAGCCCAGGGCAGCCAGCACATAGCTGAGAGCTCTTGCAGGGAGCAAGGCTTTGCTGATGTTCATAGCATGTGATGGTGGCTAACAGAGACCTTGTTATCCTCTGTTGCCACTGAAAACCCAAGAACCATACACGCACTCTCCCCACCTGGGCTTTCTTAATTCTAGTACATATCAGACCTCACTTTGGCAAAACACGTTCCCAAGCCATA
Organism: Actenoides hombroni; assembly: GCA_024336885.1. NCBI lineage: Eukaryota > Metazoa > Chordata > Aves > Coraciiformes > Alcedinidae > Actenoides > Actenoides hombroni. The sequence goes on along the minus strand of WUAM01010367.1, from coordinate 202,795 downwards.
TTGCTGGAAGCTGAGCAGGTTTTTCTTCAGAGATCCTGAGTAAACTACCTCAGATCCCTCTATGGAGCTAGGAATCTACCAGTGTGGTCTGTGGGGCAAACACAATGCTGTCACACCCTTGTCCCAACCACCCAAAGTGGGCTACATATTTGCTTAAAGACTTCCAATTTAAATATCAGCTGAAGAAATCACAGGAACAAGGGATGGGTGGGGAGAACATTGCCCATGAGAAAGAATCAGAGCTCTGTTACTATATGTATCACATCTAATGTTGTGGCTTAAGGGTGAACAGACTGAGTGGGGGGGACACAGGTGGTAACCCTAGGACCCTGAGGGGTCAGAGGGCAGCTGGTATTCCTTCCCCTTCCCTGCCACACTCCATACAACAAGGAGACAGGAAGGTTGGTGGGCTCTTCCTTCCTGGGCTTTAGTAGATGCAACTGCACCTCAGCAGGGCTGGGCCTGACTCCATGTGTGCCATGCAATCCATCGCCATCCGAGAACAGGTTTTGTATAGATTTCTGTATCCTTCTGCCCTTAATACTCCTTTCTTCTGGTTTTCTCCTGTTGTTCATTAAATTTGTTATAGTCTTAACTTCCAAACTTGGATGAGGCATTTTTCTTTTTCTTTATTCCCCTTTTTACCCTCCCCTGGGAGGGAAGGGGGCTAATCCTGCTCTGTGTTTCATGTGGGCTTGCCCTGAGCCTTAAATGGAGACATCTAGATATTATTGTAAAGAGCTCTGCCTATAGAAGGAATTTGATCTAATAAGCAAATAAAAATCAGAAATCCTTCCTGCCAGACATGAAAAAGGCTATCAATAATTCATTTTAACCAAAAAAGTCAAAGAAAAGTGCTGTGTTAGTTTGACTTTTTGATATGTTGGTTCAGGATTCTTATTTAATGTAATATATAATAAACAGCAGAGTTCATCTATAAATGCCAGGTTCTTGTAAATTGTTGAATATAGCAGGTCCTATTAATATTCACTTAGACTTTTAAAATTAATTCACTTGAACCTGTTCTAGCTTTCTTTTCTAACTCATAAGTCTCTCACCCTTATTCCCTTGACAGACACCATTGCACTGTTTTCACAAATGAATAAAAATTAAATTTAAATAACAAGGAGTAAATGAGATCAACTAGTCTAGTTTGTTGAAAGAACATGCATCAAATACAAAAGGTTTTTCTTTGTATGGTCACATTTTTGGAAGATAGAATCATAGAATGGTTTGGGTTGGAACAGACCTTAAAGATCATCTAGTTCCAACCCCCCCTGCCATGTCAGGGACAACTCCCACTAGACCAGGTTGCTCAAGGCCCCATCCAACCTGGATTTGAACACATCCATTGATGGACCATCCACAACTTCCCTGGGCAACCTGTGCCAGTGTCTCATCACCCTCAGAGTAAAGAATTTCCTTATTTCCAGTCTAAATCTACTCTCTTCCAGTTCCAAACCATTACCCCTCATCCTGTCACTACAGGTCTTTGTAAAAAGTCTCTCCCCAGGTTTCTTGTAGGCCCCCTTCAGACACTGGAAGGCTGCAATAAGGTCTCCCTGAAGCCTTCTCTTCTCCAGGATGAACTAGCCCAACTTTCTCAGTCTGTCCTTGTAGGAGATGTGTTCCAGTCCTCTGATCATCATTGTAGCCCTCCTCTGGACTCACTCCAAAAGATCCATATACTTCTTGTGTTGGGGTCTCCAGAGCTGGATGCAGTACTTCAGGTTGAGTCTCATGAGAGCAGAGTAGAGGGGCAGAATCAGCTCCTTCGACCTGCTGGCCACCCTGCTGTGGATGCAGCCCAGTATACAGTTGGCTTTTTGAGATGCATTGGCATATTGCTGGCCCATATTGAGCTTTTCATCAACCAGCACACCCAAGTCTTTCGCCTCAGGACTGCTCTCAATCTGTACTCTGCCCAGCCTGTACTTGTGCTTGGGATTGCCTTGGACCAGGTGTAGGACCTTGCACTTGGCCTTGTGGAACTTCATGAGGCTGGCATGGGCCCACCTCTCCAGCCTGTCCAGGTCCCTCTGGATGGCATCCCTTCCTACCAGCGTGTCAGCCGCCCCACACAGCTTGGTGTCTTGCACAAACTTGCTGAGGGTGCACTCAATCCCACTGTCCATGTCACCGACAAAGATGTTAAACAGCACTGGTCCCAGTACCGATCCCTGAGGAACACTGCTCGTTACTGGTTGCCACTTGGACATCAAGCTGTTGACCACAAAACTTTGAGTGCAACCATCCATCCAATTTCTTATCCACCAAATGGTCTATCCATCAAATCCATGGCTCTTCAATTTAGAGATAAGAATGTCATGCGAGACAGTGTCGAAGGCTTTGCAGAAGTTCAGGTAGATGATGTCAGCTGCTGTTCCCTTGTCCACTGATGCCGTTACTCCAGATAGAAGCATAAGATAGATATAAGGGCAGTGGTGGAGTCCCCGTGATCCCTGGAGGGGTTTCCAAGCCCCCCGTGGAGCTGTGGTGCTGAGGGACATGGGTCAGTGGTGCCCTGGCACTGCTGGAGCAATGGTTGGACTCCATGATCTGAAAGGTCTCTTCCAACCAAAACGATTCTAGGATTCCACAAACACCTGGTTGGTGTTTAAGGAACCAGCAGTGTGTGCTGGAGCAGCATATGCCCCAGAGGACAGCTCCAGGAGACCTGCACCCAGGGCAGTGGTGAAGGATTAATTGTCTACAGGAGAAAGATGGTGGCTCCTGAGGCCTTTCCATCACCTGCCAAAGGAGCATCACCAACATTCAGTGCAACTCTCACCCCCCTCCAGCTCCTCTCCATCCTCTTCTCCTGTCTCACAGGAAGCCTGAGCCCTCTTCACTCTGGCCCAGGACACCAGATCAGGCAGAAGGGACCATTACAGGAACTCCTGTGTTGGGGACAGCCAGAGAGGCAGCTGCAAACCCCAATTACAAGGAGGGTCTGACCTGTGAGGTCCCCTGGGAGCAACTCCCAGAGTTCCACTTATGGTGAATTACCCTGTTTTTTATTGTCCCTCAGCTCTCTCTGCCCCCTCCACCAGGTGAGGTTCCACCAGAAGGGTTCTGCTTCTCCACCAGCCCTGCTCCAGCCTTGCAACTTCTGAACGTCCCCAGACTCACCCAGAAGCAGATTTTTGTAGGTGAAAGGCCCTCTCAGAATCTTCCTCTGGGGTTGCACAGCTGCCAGGAGTGGTGCTTAGACATGACAAGTCCTCCCCTGGGAGCAGAGAGTCACCTCCCAAGGTGCAGTTTTGTTCAACACATTCATCAATGACCTGGGTGAGGGGACAGGGGGCCCTCAGACAGTTTGCTGATGGTACAGAACTGGGAGGAGTGGCTGACACCCCAGAGCTGTGCTGACATTCAGCCAGACCTGGACAGGCTGGAGACATGGGCTAAGAGGAACCTCATGAAGTTCAACCAGGACAAGTGTTGGGTCCTGCACCTGGTGTGGAACAACCATCTGCACCAGTACAGGGGTGGGGTGACCTGCTGGGAAGCAGCTCTGTGGAGAAGGACCTGGGAGTGCTGGGGGACAACAAGTTCACCATGAGCCAGGATTGGGCACTTGTGGCCAAGGCCAGTGGTCTCCTGGCGTGTATGCAGGAAAGTGTGGCCAACAGGTCAAGGGAGGGTCTCCTCCCCATCTACTCTGCCCTAGGGAGGCCACCTCAGGAATACTGGATGCAGTTCTGGGCTCCCCAGCTCAAGAGAGACAAGGAACCACCAGAGAGAGTCCAGTGGAGGCTGGGAAGATGCTGAGGGGCTGGAGCATCTCTGTGTTGGGGAAAGGCTGAGAGCCCTGGGGCTGTTCAGCTGGAGAAGAGCAGCCTGAGAGGGGAGTAACGCGGGTGTGTTATCAACCCCCTCGAGCTCCCAGTACTGCAGCATGAGGGCTGGATGGGGAAAAGCAGCTCAGCCAGACCTACTACAGGCACCTTTGATCACCTTTCTCCACATGGCCCATGTGCACGGGACATCCTCTGGATCTTTGAGGTCCTTTTCAAGATCGCTGTAGATGACTTCCAGCACTGCTAATTCTCTTAGGTACTGGATACTTTTATTGGCAGTAGTCTGCTTTCCTTGGAGGCTAGAACTTGTAAGGTCTTCCTTGTATGGGTACCTTGCCTTCATGCTGCAAATTGCTGCCTCTTTTCTGATTCCTCTCTCAATTTCCCGATTTTGAGCAAGGGAGCCCTGCTGTTGGGCATATAAACTGCATATAAACTGCGTACTCAGCTTGTATCGGCACGCCCATTTGGAGGAGTGATACCCTGTGCATCCGGTGCCACAAAATAAAGAATGCCTGCTTAATAACTTCAGTTATTGAGTTTTTCACTGCATGAATAGAAAGCCACTAGGTTGGTCAGGCAGAACTTGCCCCTAGTAAAGCCATGCTGGCTGTCTTTGATCACCTCCCTGTCCTCCATGTGCCTTACCAGACCTTCTAGGAGAATATGCTCCATTTTCTTCTCAGGCAGAGGTGAGGCTGACAGGTCAGTAGTTCCCAGGGTCCTCCTTTTTACCCTTTTTGAAAATGGGTGCAATGTTTCCCTTCTTACAGTCACTAGGGACTTCCCCTGACTGCCAGGACTTTTCAAATATTATGGAGAGTGGCTTGGCAACTACATCAGTCAATTCCCTCAGGACTCTGGGATGCATTTCATCAGGTCCCATAGACTTATATATGTTCAGGTTCCTCAGGTAGTCATGAACCTGATTTTCACATACAGTGAGAGGGACTTCACCACCCTGGTCCTCACATTGTGATTTCTTACCTTGGGAGGTGTTGGGAGAGAGGTTGCCAGTGAAGACTGAGGCAACAAAGCTGTTGAGAACCTCAGCTTTCTCCTCATCTGTTGTTACTAGGTCACTGTTCTTGCTCTTCGGGGGGATATGTTTTCTTTAACCTTCCGTTTTTCATTCATGTACCTGTAGAAACCTTTCTTATTATTCTTAGCAACCTTTGCTAAGTTCAGCTCCAACTGTACCCTGGCCTTCCTGACCTCATCCTGTACACTCGAGCAGCATCCCTATACTCTTCCCAGGATACCTGTCCCTGCTTCCACTGCCTGTGCAGCTCTTGGCCAGTGTGGAATAATGACTGGAAATGACTTAAAAATTAAAATCATATTAAAGGTACAGCATTGTTCACACATTAAGGAAAGCTATAACTTTGAGGGTAGAATACAACTGGTATGCAAGGAATCCATTTCACAACAGTTCCCTAGGCAACACTGCCTGCAAGCAGCACAGGGGGTGTCTCCCTTCCAGACAGGTCTTTCCAGGCCTTATCACCACACAAGGTTTGAGGCACACAATAGCCAGGCTCTTACAACTGGCTAGAACGCAAGGGGATTCATGTCTTACTAAATTTACCCTTCACTTCAGACAACAAGAATACCCTCTTGGTAGAAACAGTGGGTAAAAAATAGTTTTAAGATGTGAAATGGTGTATTTATAAGTAAGGTTGCATGACATGGCTGTATTAAAGGGATCTTGACTATTAATTTCAGATATTATTTTCAGTCCTCTGTTTTTACAGTTGAGATACTATTATTTATTGAATTTATGAATTTCCACAATACTTCTATAAAGTCTGTCTTTACATTGTTCACATTAGACACATCAAGAGAGATGAGGCAGCTGTGAGAATGCCAGCAACTGCATCTGCTCTCTGAAAAAAGACATGAAAATGACAGGGGTCTCGAAAGGAGCAAAAATTTGGAAATGTCTGATTGTTAATGCCTTGTCTATTTTCCTTCTAATATGGGTTAGGGACTTCAAAGCAAAAGAACATGCTTCTTTTACCCCTGAAGAATCTTTCCTTTTCACCCTCACTTTTATGATACGAATTTGTGTGCGTGGCAAATTTATATTCACTCTCATATATGGAAAATTAGTGATTTGCAATTTTTTTCATTGTCTACAGGGAACTCTGAGGACTCTCAATGCTTCTATATTGCAACAAAATACATTCTAGTGAGCTATTTCATTGTGATGAGTACAGACAGATGGATACACTGGATGCATAGCGTTATTTTCTTTGGTGTTTTAGTGCCTCTCCATATCTTTTTCTTTTTAAATCCCAAAGTATGATTAACATTCAAAAACTCCATTAGAAAGTCATAGGCAGTAAGTGCCCATCTGTGCACTGTTAAAATTTCAGGAGGAAATAAAAGGGTGAAGTGGAAAGGTGAAGTAGACAGCAGGAAACAACACCAGGCACACAGCAGATAGGGAGTTCAGCAGAGGAAAATGCCGGACAATTAACAGGTAAATGGAAATCAAGCAAAGGTGGCAGGAGACCCATGTGGATGAACAAGGAACTCTTGACAAGCCTCAAACATAAAAAGGAAAGTGTAGAAGTTGGAAGCAAGGTCAAGTCACCCAGGAGAAATACTGAGAGACTGTGAAAGTGAGCAGGTATAGAGTTATAAAAGACAAAGCCCATCTGGAGTTGAATCTTGTAAAGGGCAAGAATGACAACTACAAAGGCTACTACAGGTACATCAGTCACAAACCACCCTAGTAGATACTGGTGCTCAGTGCACACTATTGCCATTGAATCATAAAGGGACTGTATCTGTTACCATTACTGGAATAACAGGAGGATCTCAAGAACTGACTGTAGTAGAGGCTGAAGTGAGTCTAACTGGGAATAAATGGGAAAAGCACCCTTCCCTTCCAGCCTCTACCATTCTATGATTCTATGATAAGACCCTATGTGGAGTACTCTGTTCAGCTCTGGGGCCCCCAGCAGAAGAAAGTCATAAAGCTGTGAGAAGTGGGTCCGAAGGAGGGCCATGAAAATGATCAGAGGGATGGACCACTTTTCCTGAGGAAAGGCTGAGAGAGTTGGGGTCCAGGAAGACCTTATTGTGGCAATTCAATACTTAAGGGGGGCCTATAAGAAATATGGAAATACACTTTTTACTGAGGCTTGTAGTGACAGAACAAGGGACAGTGGTTTCAAACTGAAAGAGGGTAGATTTAGATCGGGTATAAGAAAGAAACTTTTTACGAGGGTAATGAGGCACTGGAACAGGTTGCCCAGAGAAGTTGTGTATGCCCTCTCCCTGGAAGTGTTCAAGTCCCGGTTGGATACAGCTTTAAGCAACCTGGTCTAGTAAAAGGTGTCCCTACCCATGGCAAAGGAGTGGGAACTAGGTTATCTTTAAGGTCCCTTCACACCCAAACCATTCTGTGATGCTATGATTCTGTGATTCAATGATCCATAAACTGAATTCAAACAGTGATAGCCCAAAGTAATCTCTACTCATCTTTTAAACATCTTGAAAGATTTTTACTCTTAAATGGTTAAATTACCTTGATGTTTCTTTTGGTAATTTACATTGACTTGACTTAACATTCAGTGGGGAAAAGAACCAACTGACTTCATAATAAGACACAATTCAGGAATTGATGCATTTACTTATATGGAAGACTGCTAGCTCAGAATCCTGAAATACCAAGTCTATAAACTCTACTAGAAGAGGTAAAAGGGAAGGAGGAGGAAGAAAACTTTTTATAAGTAGTATTTATTGTTTGCTACAAATGATGATCACTTGTGTCAAGCAACATTACATGAAAAAAAATAATGTGAAAATATCAAGGAAATTATGAAAATATTAAAAACTATTAGAAGACAGTTTGATTCCAGGAATTCATTGTTATTGAGTATATTTAAATAGTTTCTAAAATCTCTGAAGGATGATCCAAGTAACACTAAAAAAAAGCCCTATTAATATTGTAGCTAAAGAATAGGTGTATTATGCTTTTGCACTTATGTAAGTAGAGGCATTTTACTAAGACAATAATATTGACTTGTTTGTGACCCAACCATAAAAAACTCAAAACTGTAAAAGCATTTCTGTAACCAGTAGTGCTTAAAAAATAACATTGCCACTGCTAGTAACAGGCCATGGCTGTAACATGGACCTTGTGCTATCTGTGCCAAACACTGAATGGGAAAGGCTTCAGTGTTGGCCTGGTATCAGCTCACCATGGGAACTGGATGTGTTGAGTTGGTGTGGTGGGTTGACCCTGGCACGACACCAGGTGCCCACCAAGCCCTTCTATCACTCCCCCCACTCATGTCAAAAACAGGGAGGGGGCAAAAAGGGAAAGGGGGGAGAGGGGCAAACAGGGAAAGCGGGGACCCCCGCAGGGGCTGGCATGGGAACAGCAGCACTGGGGGGCAGGGGAGGGGACAGGAACACGGCTGCTCAGCGCTGTTCTCCTCTCCCCAGGGCACAGGGCTGGGTCCCACACAAGGCCACAGCAGCTGTGGGGTGACACTGCAGGGTGACACTGCGAGGTGACACCACAGGGTGCCAGCAGCACTGGGCGATGACCAGGGTGACACCATCCAAAGGTGGGAACTCGTCCCTCCAAAGGTGGAAGGGACCAGAAAAGGGACCAATCCTCGTTGGCCAGAGCGGCACCAAAAGCACGTGGCACTTGGCCACCAACACAGCCCTGCGATGTCACCGGCCACAAGCCAAGGTAGACGGCCTGGTCTCCATCTGACCGGGCAATTACCCTGCTGAGTAACGAGGGCTCTGGTCCGTGCTGCCACATACCCAGCGGGCACCGTTCGGACCGAGCAGAGCCACACGGTGCCTCTACTGGGCCACACGGAAGGGAACATACGGGGGGGTTGGATGACATGACCTGTAAAGGGCCCTCCCAACCCAAAACACTCCGATTCGATGAAATATTTGGCCATAACAGCTCCTCTGCTCTTTCTGCCCACTAAGCACCTGCAAATCAGGCCAGAGGCCGAGTCGCCCCTGCGCCACTTCCAACCCCAACCAAAACTGGCCCCTACAGCTCGGGCACCTTCTGCTCCTCCCTAAACGCCACTTCCCAAAGCACCTCCTCACGTGCCAGCTCAGCCTTTAATTTCTGGGCAGCACGGGGGGAATGGTTGGACTCGATGAGCTTCAAGGGCTCCCCCAACCCAATCCATTCTCTGACTCCAACTCTACCCCACCCAGGTGGGGAGGTGGAAGGTTCAGTCCAAACCCTCTGTGGGCCAGTGCCCCACAGCCGGGAAGGGCCCCGGCCCTGCTCTGCTCAGAGCCCAGATCCCATGTTCCACAAACAAGACACCACAACCCAGCGCCCACCTCAAGCCACCGCGGCGGGGCACAAGCTCAGTCCCCACCGCAGCGGCTCCGCCAGGCAGGGTGACGCGGGTGGCCTGGGAACAACCCCCAGATGCGCCCCGCTACGAGCAGCGGCCGCCTAAAGGAACAGAGGGACATTACTAGTTGAAAAAAAAAGCAACCTTAATGCAAGTGCCTCTGAAGAGCTCCCCTCGCGGGGCCCGGACCCGCCCCTCGGTCTCTGTATTTGCTGCTGCAACCCCCGCGACAGACACCCATGGGGGTGGGGGGTCCCCAGCGCTGACACACCCCCCCCGACAGACACCCATGGGGGTGGGGGGGCCCCAGCGCTGACCCCCCCCCCCCCCCCCCCCGCCCCCCCCCGCCGGGGGGTCCCCCGCCCGGCCTTGCTCAGAGCCCCATCCAGCCTGGGCTTGAACACACCCAGGGATGGAGCAGCCACAGCTTCCCTGGGCACCCTGGGACAGGCTCTCACCCCCCGCAGAGGGAAGAGCTTCTTCCCCATTTCTAATCTAAATTCACTGCCCCTTGGTTACAGTAACTTTTGAACATCCTCACCCTGACTTGCACTTGAGTCCTGAAGGAGGAACTTGAAGTTCCAGTTAAGCTACGACCGTTTCTAGTCGATCCAGTTGTCAAGTCCAGAACACACCACGTTGCAAACGTAGGTCTGGGACTCCGAGGCGTTTCCCTGAACCTCTCTGCCATATCTTAGTGCTTATCTATGAAGCGTTAACAACAGAGAGAAAAAGTTTCCCAAAACCACAGCGAGTGATCTGCAGAACCACATTAAATAATCGTTCTAAATATTTCAAAGCTTGAAGGGTGTGCCTGATCCTGGGAGAAGACAGCTAAGGAGCAGCAGTAACCCATCAGTCCGCACTGACCGGCACCCAGCAGTCACAAGGGTTGGGCTCACTTGCTAACTTCACAGCTTCTGTTAACTTATCAGTAAGGGTCTGAAGGAAGAGCGGGACCTTTAACACTTCTTGAACAAAGCCCATCTTTATGTTCCCCAGGTAAAAACCACACAAGGAGGAAAGCCAGGCCACCTGTCCCCCCAGTGCACAGGCCCAAGGTGCTGATGCTGTAGGCACCGCTGCGCAGCGTGACAGCCAGCACTGCCCAACAGCTCTCTGAACAGAGACTGCTCGTTCCCAAGCACCAGCCACAGACACTGCTCCCCAGCACTGGAGAAGCTGTTGGCCATCCCTCGAGCAAAGGGCACCGTGGGGGCTGCCACAATGGCCCCAGCAGACACGGGTGGCCCAGAGCCGCGCTGCAGCCACAGCACGCTGTGCGGTGGCACCTTGTCCTTGGTGGGACACCTCACCTGGTGACACCTTGTCCTCGGTGGGACACCTCACCTGGTGACACCTTGTCCTTGGTGGGACACCTCACCTGGTGGGTGACGCCTTGTCCTCAGTGGGACACCTCGCCTGGTGGCACCTTGTCCTCGATGGGACACCTCGCCTGGTGGGTGACACCTTGTCCTCGATGGGACACCTCACCTGGCTGCCCGGCACACACCAGCTCCCCTACACTGCAATGCTCCAATTCTGCTTTTTGCCATGTGCAGTTCAACGCTGTCAGCTGCTCGCCCCCAGCTTGAGCTCTGCTTTGGTGACCCATCCAAGCTCAAGGGCCACAGAAGAGAATGAGAAAACCTACACTGACTAGTTTGGCAGAATCAGAGAATCGCTCTGGTTGGAAGAGACCTCTCAGCTCCTGGAGTCCAACCATCCCCCAGCAGTGCCAGGGCACCACTGACCCATGGCCCTCAGCACCACAGCTCCACGGGGGGCTTGATGGTGAATGGAGTTCAATCCAGTTGGCAGCCCATCACAAGTGGTGTTGCCCAGGGCTCAGTATTGGGGCCAGTTTTGTTTAATATTTTTATCAATTATCCTGATGAGGAGATAAGAGTGCACCCTCAGTAAGTTTGCAGGTGACACCAAGCTGGGTGGAAGTGTTGATCTGCTTGAGGGTAGAACGGCTCTACAGAGGGATCTGGACAGGCTAGATCAATAGCCCAAGCCCAATGGTATGAGGTTCAACAAGGCTAAGTGCCAGGTCCTGCACTTGGGCCGCAACCCCATGCAACACTCCAGGCTTGGGGAAAAGTGTCTGGAAAACTGTCAGGCAGAAAAGGACCTGGTGGTACTGATCAACAGTCAGCTGAATATGAGCCAGCAGTGTACCCAGGCCAACAGCATCTTGGCTTGTATCAGAAATAGCATGGCCAGGAGGCCTAGGGAGGTGATAAGTCCCCCTGTATTTGGCACTGGTGAGGCCATATCTTGAATACTGTGTTCAGTTTTAGGCCCCTCACTATAAGAAAGACATCGAGGTGTTGTAGTAAGTCCAGAGAAGGGAAACTAAGCTGGTGAAAGCTCTAGAGAACAAGTCTTATGAGAAGCAGCTGAAAGAACTGGGGTTTAGTCTGGAGAAAAGGAGGCTTAGGGGAAACCTTATCACTCTGTACAACTACCTGAAAGGAGGTTGTAGCGAGGGGAGCGTTGGTCTTTTCTCCAAAGGAAAAAAAGGATAGGATGTGAGGAAATGGCCTCAAATACACTAGGGTGTATATTTAGGTTGGACATTAGAAAAAACTTCACTGAAAGGGTTGTCAAGCATTGGAATAGGTTGCCCAGGAAAGTGGCTGAATCACCATCCTTGGAAATGTTTAAAAATCATATAGATATGGTGCTTAGGGACATGGTTGAGCAGTAGGGACTTGTCAGAGTTAATGTTTTGACTTGATAATCTTGAAGGTCTTTTCCAACCTAGATGACTGTATGATGCTATGGGGGCCCATGGATTTGTGGGTTTCCAGCTTGCCAAAATGATCTTTAACCTGATCCTTCTCCATCAAGGGAAAGTCTTCCTTTCTCCAGACTTTCTCTCTTACTTCCAGGTACTGAGATACCCAAGGGCCAGCCTTATCAGTAAAGACTGAGGCAAAGAAGGCACTCTAACTCCACCTTCTCTCTATCCTCCTTCATCAGGGCACTTGCCTCATTCAGCAGTGAGCCCACATTTTCCCTCGTCTTCCTTTTGCTACTGATGTACTTGAAGGCCTTCTTGTTGTCTTTGACATCCTGTCCTGGTTTGAGTGAGACCAGAACTAATTAGTAATTTTACTTTTCAGCTCAGTTCTTCTAACTAACTGCACTTTCTGAAGGTAGCAGCCTGTTCTCACAGGCAGTGTCTGCTTCTAGCAGTGGAGTGTTCATCTCATTAGGCAACTCTGGAGAAGTCTGTTGCTTTGTTTGGTCTGTTTGCTCAGACCCTTGACGAAGGTGTCTAATCTTTCATAAGGGAAGTCCTTGCTATGAGATTCAATTCATACCCCAGAATATTATATTATTTGATCTCAGTGCACTAGTTTAATATTTTAAATCTCTCAATTTTATTTTCTTTTAATTTTGCATTTGTTACTTACAAGAGCCATACCCCACTGCTAATAGGCCCTTGTACTTTGGATTTCTATAATGAGAAAATATATAGAAGATTGTATTTATTATTAACCATATAGCTCCACAGAATCTCACAGTGTTTCACACATCAACATCAGAGTCCCTTGTCACAGGACTGTATACAGTCTGAGGGCTTGACCTTTTGAACCTATGCACCAGTCAAGTTCATATATGAGTAAGATATATTAAAAAATAGAACATCAGAAGATCAGAAGAGTAGATGAAAAGGATAAAAAGGTCACAGACAGACATTATATCAATCTCCAGCACTTCATAGCTTACCCATTTCATAATAATTGAAAGTTTACTTTTTAAAATGAGGTCTTAGAGGAAAGGAAAGGGGCAGGAATATGTAGGTTTCCATCTTTCAGGAGCAAGAATAAAGGAGTTTCTAAACCACAAGAGAATAATACTTAATAAACTTACTTTCCCCTACCTGTTATTAAATCATGACGGATGCTTCAACAGACACCTATCAGTTCATGAATTCATGATGCTTCCCACAGATCAGGAAGGGAAATGCCCTTCTGACCCAGCTGGTGATCAGTATATTTGCTGAAGCATACTGACTATGAGCAATTAGCCATCTACTATGCCTTCTAATGTCCCTTTATTTGAAAAACATCTACCACAGATTCGACGACACTGTCCCACAACTGAGAGAGGAGGCCTGACTGCAGGGGAGCACACGGCAGGTGCTAACTATTTATGTCTCATGCTCAGTGAATGAACCAAGCCAGTTCTGCAGAGGATCAAGCATGTTAAAAAGTAAAAGGACTCATTCAGGATGTCGATGAGTGTTTTTTTCATGGTAATAACCATAGCAGTAACACTTCAGAAAAAGAGAGCTGATTTGAAAGTATCAGCTATAGTTTTAAGACTGACTAGGAGTAAATATGCAGGAGTGGACTTCAAGGCAAATGGCTACTGAAGTGAACTGTGTAAGAACCCAGTACATAAATACCACTGTTGTCGAGCTGGCTGATACTGTTGCTGAGCCACTCTCTATCATTTTTGAAAAATCATGGAGGACAAGAGAGGTGCCTGATGACTGGAAGAAAGCCAATGTCACTCCTGTCTTCAAAAAGGGCAAGAGGGAAGACCCAGGCAACTACAGACCGGTCAGCCTCACCTCCATCCCTGGAAAGGTGATGGAGCAGCTCATTCGAAAGACACTGTGGTACTAGAGCATGTCCAAAGAAGGGCAACAAAGCTGGTGAGGGGTCTAGAGTACATGTCTTCTGCGGAGCAGCTGAGAGAATTGGGGTTGTTTAGCTTGGGGAAAAGGAGGCTGATGGGAGACCTTATCGCACTCTACAACTACCTGAAAGGAGGTTGTAGCGAGGTGGGTACTGGTCTCTTCTCCCAAGTAACAAGTGATAGGACAAGAGGAAATGGCCTCAATTTGGGCCAAGGGAAGTTTAGATTGGATATTAGGAAGAATTTCTTTACTGAATGGGTTATCAGGCATTGGAACGACTTGCCCAGGGAAGTGGTTGTGTCCCCATCCCTGGAGATATTTAAGAGTCATGTAGACGTAGTGCTTAGGGATATGATTTAGTCGAGGTCTTGTCAGTGTTAGGTTAATGATCAGACTAGATGAACTTAAAGGTCTTTTCCAATCTAGGAAATTTTGTGATTCTGTGATAAAGAAGCAAGGTTATGCAGAGTGAGGTTGTACAACATGGTTTTTATCTTCTTTGTCTATCTTTGATCTCATGATCAGAAACCAAGATCTTATTGTTGATTTAATTTAGTAAGAACCAAATACTGTAAATATAAAAGATTTCAAGAAAAGAAGACATGAGTGAGTACTGTTTCTGTTATTCCAGTGCACACAATTCAGTAAATTTTTATCACGTTAATGACATATCACTAAAGAAATTTGACATTATTTTTGTGTTTGCAATTGATAGGGAGCAGTGTTTTTCCACTTATTTTGCTGAAAAAAAATAGGGTTATTGATAGTGTGTTTTAATTATATCAGTACTTTACAGCTAAAGATACTGCAAATGTCTTAGAACTAATTTATGTAATGTACTTAATTGGTAGTTGTTTCTATTATGACTGCTTTATCCCTACTTCCTAGGTTATCTGCCAGTGTGAGAACACAAAACAGGGATAGCTATGAAAAATAAAAAGAGCTCATGGGCATGACTGTAGCTGCAAAGAAATATTGAATGAAGGTCCTCTGAGCTAGAAGAAGCCAGAATGTAGTGTCCTCACAGACAGAATTGTGGTGGACTGACCTTGCCTGGATGCCAGGTGCCCACCAAGCTGCTCTATCACTCCCCCTCCTCAATGGGACAGGGGAGAGAAAATATAACAAAAGGCTCATGGGTTGAGATAAGGACAGAGAGAGCACTCATCAGTTACCATCATGGGCAAAACAGACTTGACTTGGGGAAATTCATTTAATTTATTGCCAATCAAAACTCAGTGTAGGGTAATAAGAAATAAAAACAAATCTTAAAACACCTTTCCCCCATCCCTCCCTTCTTCCTGGGCTCAACTGTTGGGGAATGGCTAGAAAACAAGGGTCATGTATCTTTAAGGGAAATGCTTGCTGAAGCAAAGTGTCAGGCTCCTGGGTGACCCTGCTCTGGCAGGGGGGTTGGACTCGATGATCTCCAGAGGTCCCTTCCAACCCCTACCATGCTATGACTATGTGCTTCTATGGAGAATTGTTCCTCTGGCTGGGTAAAATGAACCAGGACCACCATACATCATCTTTGTCCCTCATTTATATGGACTTTCCCATTCCCTTATTCCTGAAGACCCCTCCAGGAAGCTGTTCCAGACAAAATGGGGGAAAAAGGGAGCCCATGGTAGAACTTTACAACCTGGCAAACAGGAGGCACTCGGGGGACACCAGGCCTCCATTCAGGCAGACTCTCAGCCTCACCAAAAGCTGGGAGATGTTAATCTGCAAGCAGTGCCCGGGCAGAAGTGCTACTCACGTCCCGCGCGGCGTCTCGCTCGGCTCCCCGCAGCAGCATCACTCGTACCACTTCGCTGTGACCCATCTGTGATGCAATCCACAGGGGAGCTGTTCCATCCTGCAAGCAAAATAAGACAGCTAACGGTTTCATCCTCTGTTGCCTGCTATTTTACCACCCAACTCTGTATCCAGCCAGAACCATTCCAGGTGGGGAGTCAAGCTGCCCTTAGCTGCTTTCTCTTGCACAGTTGGCCTGAAATGTGCATCGCTGTGTGAGCAGTTAAAGCTCTCCAGGGCTTCTCAGCTCTGCCTAAAATACATGGAGAGGTTTGAAATGTAAAGGCCAAAGGTATCCCGTGCACTCTGAACTCCAGGTGGCTATGGGACAGAAGATACGGGAAAATCTCAGTGTGCCAGGGCAGATTCTGCAGATGGGTCTCTGTACACATGGAGTGGAAGTTGTTTATGGAAGCTGAGGGGCAATGCAAGATAATCACCAGCTTTCAATATTGTTACACTGCCCACCCTCAGGGAATCTGGTAAAAATATCCTTCCTTACAGTGATGCTGAGTACTTCACGAGCTTTATCTCCAAGAACTCCAGCAGAAAACAAGCCAATTATCAAGGAATCCAACATGGAACAATCTGGTTTGGAAAATTTGTCTTATGCAATCATTATTTGATAAGAAAACCTCAGAAAAACCCAATGCATATTCAGAATAAGCTCCACTTCGTGCTAGATTTCCATCCCTAAGGCGAAGATCAGTTGAAGCACTAGACGTATTTCTCACCACAATTAGAACTGAGTTTTATCTTCTCCTCCTTTAGCTTCTAAATGGCCTGATTCTCCAGACTCCAGGAGGGCTCCAGTGGTCATGTGGTGCCAGATTGATTCTCGTGGACCTTTAACAAAAGGCTTTCCCTGTGCAGACTTTGACACCAAACTGAGGCCTCCCGTAGCAGGGTGCCTGCCTCTGCCCTCAGCGCTCGCCACTTACCCGCCGCTGCCTTCAGCAGCCTGGAGGCTTGGCAGGAAAGGGAAAACCAAAACATACCGGGGCTTCCACAGAGCTCTTTCTTCCATTTCGGAACATCATCTAGAGCCAACCTCGGCACGCGATCAAACAGACCAAACTTTAGGCCCCACAAACACAACCCTTAACATGTTACCCGGGACCCCACACCTCCAGGCAGAGCAGTTCCAAATCACACAAGCACACAAACTCCCACATGGCACACACCGCTACCCACAATAAACATCAGAAAGGATGAGATAAATCTCTCCTCAAGAAGAGCGACCCCAGGACTGGAAGTGCTATCAGGACACAAGACCTATGGGGCTGCGACGCTGAGGCGACAAGGCTCCGAGGGAGCCCTGGAAAGGAGATGAACACAATAACCAAGGACAAGAAAAATCAAACTGGAGTCAATGGAAGCACAAGAAGCCTGGCTTCAAGACCTAAAGGATCCAGGGGAAGAACTCCCAGTCCATGAAAATGGATGGCGAGTGAACAAAACTGCCAGCGCAGTCTGGAACGATGCCGCGAGAGCCAGATGGAAGTGTTCAAAATGCAAGAACCATCTGCACTCTGACCTTATTGCACAAGAAAAGATGTGCCCAATTGGCAGCAGTCTCAATGACTACAAGCACTGTAAATCCTGCTAAGGATGCCCGAGATGCATGCTCTGCTCCTTCACCGGTAAGAGCAAGACAGACATCAAGACCTGAGGAAGCTCTAAGACACAGACGACACTGCACAAATAACACAACACCACACATGCACACTGGAACTGCCCTGCCCGGTGCATGCTACTCATGCTTGGAACGAACCTGCTCCCCTGGCCCCCCCAAAAGGGGCCTGTCCCAGGACAGCCCCCTCCCCTACGTTAACTTTAAAACCCTCCCAGCAATTCCTAAATGCAAATCCTCCTTCCAGACCCTCCCCGGTCTCAGTCCCACAACTTGCTTTCAGAGCACTGGATCTACAGTCACACTGGATGAAAGAAGCACATCAGCTAACTGGGATGCTCCAGAAGTCACCATGTTCCTCTTTATCAACTGCATGAAAAAGAAACACAACGCATGTCAATCACTACCAGCGGAAGCATCACATTGCCCGACACCACCTTCCTTCCCGACACCCCCACTCTTGGAAGCACTCTGACATTCTTCTCACCTGGTCATTCCAGAGGCAGATTTTGGAGGTGTTGCAGCTTGTAGTACTTAAGATACTAAGAAACAAAAAAATCAGTGTTTGCTGAACACCAGCCCTTGTGGATCCTCCTCACTACTACCCCAGCTTACCTCAATTCCAAATCGGGTGGCCTGCACAGCACCTGTAAAGCTGAATGGTAAATTCTTCACCACATAACACTTGGTTCTTCAATATCAGCCCAGTCCACAACTGCATCACCTTCTCAAACTGCTTCTCACCATGTGGCTCCATCCCTCCAGGCTGGCCTGTGGCATCTGCCAAAACCAAACCTTCCCCCTGTGCTGGTGGGGGCCAAGCCCCTTTCCTGGCTCTGCTGCCTGCAGACACCCCAAGGAGCTATACTGTTTTTAAATACTGGGGTTTTTTTTTCCTCTCAATACTGACATTAAAAAAAAAAAAAAAATAAAAAAACCCCACCACTATAAAACATTCACATCTGATTGAAACTGAGAAAAACAAAACAGCTTCTATCTGTGTGCTGACCTGTCTTTTCCCTGCAGCAGTATCCACTAGGTTTCTCTAGTCAAACTCCACAGGGACCAGCTGAGGGAACTAGCAGCATACCCTCACCAGCCAAACTAGGTGATAAGTTAAGCAGTGTTCCCAGGTCTCCTTGCACTGTGCTAGAACTGCGGCATGGGCTGGTCTCATGATACAATGTACAGCTGTACACCTAGTCCTAATGAATGCCTCATGCTCTTCCCCCCCCAAGTTAGTGATTCCCCTTTAAAAAAAAAAGGATTCGGGGGGGATATTTTGGCAGAAGTTTTCTCAGCGGTGCTGTAGTGGAAGAGGCACCGTACAAAGCCAGGTCAAACGTACCTCCCACTCTTACAGAGTCCTTCCCAGGAAAAAGAAGTTAAGTACATACACGTGTGCACACACACAGCATGCCACTCCAGGATCCCCAAAACAAGCAGAGGAAAAACCCTTATGGAATTTATTTAATTATCTATATATATATATGTGTGTGTATATATATAAAAAAAAAAAAAAGAAAAGCAGCAATGCAAAGTCAACACATCTGAACAAGAAAGCTCCACCCTGGGCTTTACCCCTCCTCTTGCTGTCTGGGGATCTGTAGGCACTGGACACAGCCACAGCCCTGGGCAGGAGCAAGAGGCTGGATGGGACTGTTCCTTAGTGCTTTGCACTCCATTGTTTGGCACAGCTGAGGCTTGGTTGTAGGCTTGGCACAGAAGAGTAAACCATGGCTGGACTCAATACCATGGTCTCAGGTTAGAAACAGTGTGGGCACTGGGGGCAGGAGTGATCCTTCTGCCCTACATGCATGGGACAGTCTTCTCAGTACGGCAGTACAGCTGGGACACTGAAGAGCAGCAAGTATCAAAGAGGGGAAGAGAACACTAACTGAGGATTCAAGATCCTGCGGAGCCCTATTTACACTGTATTGAACCCCATCATGTCCAGCCTATTGTGGGAAAAGCCCCACTCCTTCCCCAGCCTCGCTGCCCAGCTTCAGGCAGCCGAAAATCCACCATCGGATGCCACTGTGGTTCAGCTGTTATCCTCTGGAGTCCAGCAGCTCTTCCCGGTACTGGGGGTTATCTATAGCACAGCCCACTTCTCCCCCAACAGCCCCTAAAAGGTTACACTGATGTGGGACGGCAGTGTGGCCACGGCACAGCACTGAGTTTTCCTGGAAGCCAAGGTCCCAGAGGGACTGGTCCCCGATTAAAAGACACCAGCCCTGGCCCAAAATTTTTTTATGGCATCAGCAGCAGGATGAATAAAACCATCCAAATCAGGAGAGCAAGAGAGAGTGAGAGCAAGAGCAGGAGAGAGCGAGAGCCCTAGAGAGGAGAGAGAGAGAGTGAGCGAGAGCGACAGCGAGAGAGAGCATGAGAGAGGGAGCGACAGAGAGCAAGAGAGAGCATAAGAGCGAGAGAGAGAGCGAGAGCGCTAGAGAGGAGAAAGAGTGAGAGAGCAAGTGAGAGAGAGCAAGAGAGAGCGGGAGAGAACGAGAGCGCTAGAGAGGAGAGAGAGCAAGACAGCAAGCGAGAGAGCGAGATAGAGAGAGAGAGCGCGAGAGAGAGAGAGGGAGCGAGCAAGAGAGAGAGTGAGCAAGCAAGAGAGAGAGAGTGACAGAGAGCGAGATATAGATGCTGAAAAGCTGCTAGCAGAGGGATTTTCTCACAATATTTGGTGAGAGTCCTGCCTTTCTCACACAACTTAAGAAAAACAGTAGGATGGGTCTTGTAATCTGGACCAACACCTCGTGTTTCATTAAAACTATTTTGAAATGGGTGTTTCAGGACTTTAGCCAATCACCCTAGGACATGGGTGATCACTGACCAATCGCCCTATGGGGCTAGGGTATATAAAACTGGGTTATAAATTATTAAAGCTGCTTCTTTTACCTTCTCTTGCTGAATTTATGTGTTGTTGCATCTCTCCACTCCCCCTATAAACAGTGACATTTGGTGACCCCACGACATGTACTAGTCTATATGCCAGGTATGGCATATGACCAGTCTAGGCGCCGGGGTATTAGAAATACCCTGCCAAGATGGGGAAGTGTGACTCAAAAGAAGGTGTGGTGCTGTCGGCCTGGAAGGATTTCCTGGCCGTCAAAAAGGTTGCTTTTTCGGAGGACACCCTCCGCTCTCTTTTGCAATGGGCAGCTGACCACGACTTTTTTGTGGACTCTGACACCACCTTCAGTTTAGAACTGTGGCAGCAGCTAGGCGCCAGGCTCTGGTCTGAGCTCTATGGGGACAACACACTGCTAGACTTGTTTCACATTTGGAAAGATTTATTTGATATGCTACAAAAGTTTAAAGGTGGCGACGGGGGAGGAGTGCGGGTTTCAGAGGGGGATGCTGCTAAGGGGGATGCTGATGAGGAGGATGCTACTGAACTAACTCTAACAGCTGGTGGCAACCGCACCGAGGAGCTGTCTCCGGCCCCACTGGATCCGGTGCCAGTCATACAGCCTGTTCAGCAGCAATACACCTTGTCTTGTGATTATGTTCCTCCTTGTAGTGGGTCTGGCTGAGCTGCTTTTCCCCAACCATGCTGCAGTACTGGGAGCTGGAGGGTGTTGATAACACACCCGTGTTATGACTGCCAGTGCTCACACAGCACCAGAAGAAGCAGCAAGATTTAGGATTTTTAACACAGCAAGCAGCCGATCATTTGAAAGAGATGCATGAGAATTCTATATCTGAAACTTTATCTGAAGTGCTAGACAGTTTGACTTCTTTCCACACAGCTTGACTTCTGCTAAATTCTTTGTCTTTTTATTCAGAGCAATAAGTATACAAAAGAAAGTCACACGGCATTTATTTCCTCAAGTTTTCTCTTTCCTCTACAGAAAACAGTTTTTCCAGATTTTGGAAAACAAAACAAAACAGAATAAAACAAAACAAATAACCCAACTCCCAAGAAATAGAACTCCTCCAGGTGCTGTAAACATGTTTGACAAGAATCAACTTTATCTTGTTACTAGCTACAAAAATAACCTCGCAGACATTTAGTGAGGGCTCCCTGTGGACCAGAACTACATACAGCACAGTTACACTGTGGTGACATTTCACATATGAGTAATTGTTTCAGCAGGTAGTCTAGGATTTACAGATATTTGAGAAAAGCACAGAGGCAGACTTTAGGTTCATATTTAATATTACAGTCTTTTCTTACTAGTGCTGAAAAACTGTCCTTCCACTCTGCTAGATCTAACAGCTTACTAAAAGAGTATTTTCATCTAAAGAGATTGACTGCTTTTTTTTTTTTACTACCTTGCTAGAAAAATGATAACCAAAATAAATAAAGCAAACACCCTCCAGTCCTACGGCAGGTTTGCTGATTCAGCTGCAAAAGTTGACATTGGGAAAACAGTTAACAGGGTTTTGTGGTGTTCCAAGTAAACTATACTTTATCAAAGACTGTCATTTCCAGTTTATAGAACTATGCGAGTTACAGTATTAACTACTGTAAATGGTTTTATAGCTACTGAGCACAAACAGAATTTCATCTCTCGTGCTCTAATAAGAAATTAAGATGACTACTGAGCCCCTCTGTTTAGAGATGCACTGCAGTGTCAAAAGGAAAAGGACACCATTAAAAGAACTGTTACTCTCTTTATAAATTTACATTTCCTAACCTAAGAAAGCCAACCAAAACAAAGCAGGAAGTACTCTTGATTGATTTGCCCTTCTCAGGAGGCCTTACGATCATGTTTGAGCCTCTGTGACACTACCCCACTTCTTGGAGATGGCAGCAGCTGAAGCACCAAATATTTATTAGCTGTGCAGAAAGCTGAGCACCATCCTGTCCACTTCAGGAGATACAAATGACAGAACCCAGGCCACAGAACTACTGTGAATTCTCGTCACTGACTTGTTTTACCACAATTCACATCAGCTTAGAGTATTTTTACTTACATCCCTGTATCCGTGGGGAATAGTGCCTGAAGTATCAGCAAAAGGAATCACACATCCAGCTGGACAATACTTACTGGAAAAGAAAGAAGCATCAAGTCAAGATATGCATGCAACTACAACCCTTACAGCAAGAAGGGGCAAGATGGAGAAGACCCGGGCAGGATGAGAACGAGGAGCCCAGGTGTGTAACAGACCTTGCTGCCCGTCTCTCAAATCTTCACACTGCTCCAGTCCGGTCTAGTCTAGGCTACTCAGAAGGTAGCTGGTGCAATGTTGTGGCCACAGCCTAAAACATCTATGGGAACGCCTTCTCTGGTAGAAGTCCAATTTCAGAAGCAATCCCTGATGCAATGTCCCTTTGTAGGCTCACTCGAACATGTCAGTTCTGGCACACTGAATGTCCCTAGTTCCTTCAAATGGGTAATTGTGTCACTATCACAGATTTACACGTGGCCAAGGCGAAAGATGAAGTTAAGAGTCAGCTCGGCCAGAAGCCAGACGGGAGCCCGCATGACAATGTCATCTGGGAAGAACTAGGAAAGGGAGCTGCCCTCTCACGACTAAGAGCAGTTGTGGGCCCGCTATGCACAAAGCTTCTTTGACATCACACCATCATCTAGAAAGAGGGCCAGGAACAGGACTCCCCTTCCTTTTACCCCACCATCTCTAGACAGAGCAGCATTCACCACCTCAGCCAAGGTTTTGTTCGGGGGCCTTTCTAACCGAATGCCCCCTTCATCTCACCTTCCTAAACCTTTGAAAATCCTGCACTGCAGATTCCCCTTGGCAGAGTCAACACATGGAAGTCACGGGGAATGCAACCGTGCCTGTGATGGTTTGACCTTGGCTGGATGTGCCAGGTGTCCACCGAGCTGCTCTACCACTTCTCCCCCTCCTTTCAGCTGGACCAGGGGGAAGAAAATAAGAAGAAACTCCTGGGCTAAGACAAAAGCAGGTTAATGAAGAAGCAAAGCAAGGCTGCATGCAGAAGCAAAGGAAAACAACGATTTAGTCTCTGCTTCCCATCAGCAGACAATGTCTGGCCCTTTTTGGGAAGCAGGGCTCCAAACGTGTAGCGATTGCTCTGGAGGACCAGCTGATGCCCCCTCCTCCTCCTCCTCTTTTTCTAGCTCAGGTGATGTCATAGGGTATGGACTATCCCTCTGGTGAGTCTGGCTTCGCTGTCCCAGTCGTGTCCCCCCCCAATATCTTCTCCACCGCATCGCACTGCAGGGGGAATGCTGAAAAAAACAGCCCCGGTGCTGTGCGAGCCCTGCCCAGCAGCACCCACAACACGGGGCTGTTGTCAGCACCTTCCCAGCTCTCAACGTAAAGCACGGCCCCGGGAAGGCTGCTGTGGGGACAATGAACTGCAACTCAGTCAGACCCCATACAACGCCTCAGTCCCGTCGCTACATTCCAGGACTAAGGGCACTGTAACTTCTGAAGGGTAATCAAAAATCCTGCTCAAATTGTAAACAGCCAAGAAGTACTGCTTGGGGGGGGGCGGGGTGGGGGAAATGGAAAGAACGAAAAAGGAAAGAAAGATGGCGGTGTTGGGTCATAGACTGGACTTGATGATCTCAGAGGTCTTTTCCAGCCTCAGTAATTCTGTGATTCTGTGATTCTATACTGAATCCAAAACACAGCACTATTCTAGCTACCGAGAAGACAAATTAGATCTATCCCAGCCAAAACCAGGACAGTATCCAACCCTTATTCCATACCATTTACATCATGCTCAGGTTCCACATTTTCCAGTACATTCTAATGAATCATCACCGCTTTTCCTGTCTTTTGATATATACACACAGATATTCCCTTAGACTATGGGCCATCCCTCCAAAATGTGTATTGAGTTAATTTAGTCCATAACTTTGGGTTCCATTTGTCATGACAGTCTTTCAAGGCAGGAGGGATGATGCAGGGTTCGCTCAGACAGTGGAGCAACAGGAGGATGGTGTAGTCTCTGTCATGTGATATTTTTGGAGCTTGTAGCTGGTGCATCTGGCGGAGTCCATGCTCACAGTCTGCAGGTTGAAGACGTCACTCTCAAGGAAGGTGCTGGGCACCAGTTGTTGAAACCAGCCCCAGCTCCATCAAACTTCCTTTTCTATTAACCTGGGTGATTCTTAATATGATACCATTAGTATAATATATAGCAACTTTAACAATGATGATATCCAATGACAGGGTTATTTATCAATTAGCATCATATAATCCAGTTCATCAGCTATTTTCACCGAAAATCAATTCCCCTTGAGGTACACATTGGACTACCCCATCCTTCTGCATTATTGATCAAGTGCACCCAAGTCCTTCTGCAAAAGCAATCCCACAAATGTGTTTATCTTTACCGGAAGCAGGAATACCCCATACTGTCTTACCCAGTATATTTTTAATGCACAATACAGGGATTTTATCCCCATCTACAGTACATAGAAGCTTTGATTGGGCAGGGACAGCTTGATTGGCAGATCCTCTTGTGTTAATTAACCAGGTGGCCTTTGCTAAATGTGTATCCCTATGTTTGAAAGTTCCACTCCCCATTGCTCTCAGTGCAGTTTTTAACAGTCCCTTATATTGTTTGATTTTCCCAGAGGCTGGTGCATAGTAGGGGATGTGATACTGTGGAATAATGACTGGAGGTGACTTTAAAATTAAAATCATATTAAAGGTGCAGCATTGTTCACACATTAAGGAAAGGTATAACATTGGAAAAACTTTCAGGGTAGAGTGCAACTGGTATGCAAGGAATCCATTTCACAACAGTTCCCTAAGGAACACTGTCTGTGAACAGCACTGGGGATGGAGTGGAATGAAGATTCCATGGCCAGGCCCTGTGAGATCACAGCAGAGATGGGAACTTGATGGTACTACAGGACTAATAAGCTGCCTGTTTGCAACCCTGTGCCAACAGTCTGTCAGTTTTTGACAAAGTACTGTCCTTGTGCAAACTTTGCTCATTTGCTGGGGGGGCAAGATGGGGGAGGGGATACAGCCGACCTGAGCTGACCAGTGGGATATTCCATACCATATGACGTCAACTCAACTATAAAGGGAGAGGGCAGGAGGAGGATGGGGGGGCATTCGGCTTTGTCCTCCAAGCAGCTGATGCGTGTTCCTGGAGCCCTGATTCCTGGACTCGGCCTGACATCGCCTGTGGACGGGAAGTAGAGAATAACATCTTAGCTATCATAACCCACGGCTCTTTGTGTCTTATTCTCTCCCTGCGTGCCGTGCTGACGGGGGTTGGGGGGAGTGATAGAAGGGCTTGGTGGGCACCTGGTGATGTGCCAGGGTCAACCCACCACAACTGTGTACCCTTGAAGAGGCCAGAAAGTCCCGAGAAGAGCTGCCAGACAGCAATTAGAGAAAGCTTATCCAAGTTACAGCAGAGAGAAAGAAGCATACAAGTATGAAGTAATTGTCTTTGTTTGAACCAATCACATATGTACACACATTCTTAAGAAAGAGATAAAAAAGCCTTGTTAGCACAATAAAGTGGCTTTTTAGCTCTTGGCTTTGAAGATTTTTGCTCACATTTTTGTGTGTGTTGTGTCCATCTCTACAACAACACCTGGCAACAAATGGTGACCCCGACGTGATTCTAACACCGAGGATAAGTGGAAGGCTGCAGGACGACGTGCAGCAGGGATGGAGCCCGGTGAAGCAGATAGCAGCTGGAGACTGCCTGGTCCGGACCTGACATTTGACACCTGATAAGGTGAGCCACCGGGGAAGATGGGTCAAACTATGACCGAGGATGAGGATCTTGTCCTCTCCACCTGGAAAGCCCTACTAAAGACAAGGGACGTGAAATATAGTGACTATGGTTTACGCCGAATGTTACTTTGGAGCAGGAAACGGGTTTGAGGTGAATAGCACTATGGCGTTCAGTGTTTCAGCATGCGAAAAAGTAGGAGTAAAGCTTTGGGACGCATTTTCAAAAAGGGACAAGGATGCGGGAGAATTTGCTACAATTTGGCGATTGCTAAGTGAGACACTAAAAGGCTGGAAGGCGGAGTGTGACGAAAAAGAGAAACAGTCAGCCCTTGTTTCAACTGAGTCTTCCGTGAGACCAAAAGCAGACGAGGATGATAAAGGGGACTCAGGGGTGACGGAGGGGCTCCGCTTTATGAGTGTTAATCAAGGACCGGAGGGAAGGCATACACAGAAAAAAGGAAAGTTGCCTCATGAGGTTGCCCTGGCACCTTATAAAACCCCTGCCTAGCAGCTAGCTGAGATGGAGGCTGACCGAGAGAATAGAATGACTCTCATGGGACCCTCAGCCCCTCCGGAAACAGTAATATTTAACCAACCTGTTTCTCCTCCGTCGTCACCACTGGGGGGGATGAAGGTTGTTCTAGTGCTTCTATGGCTGCTTTGCAGATAATTGTGATGGTGATAAGGTAAAGCTACCCAAATGATATTGATCTCAATGAGAGTGCTATCTGGAATTGTTTTGAGGAAGTGTTATAAACATGAGATAAAGCTAAATCCGAATTAAAAACATCTGTCCACTTCATAGCTGAAAGTAATTGTTAATTTGAATTTTGTAACACTCTAGTGTCTAAAAAGGAGATGTACTAAATGTTTCTCAACTAGTATTTTATCAGCAAAGGTGATTTAGGGGCATTACTGGAAAAAAAGCAACAGGGGAGGAACATGGGGAGCTATTTTTTAATAGTTCATGCAAGTATACAAAATGAAAACCTAAACCAAGGAAAGTGAAAGCTCAATAATTGTAAAATCCCTTTAATGCTACTGTCAGTTACCCAGTGGAATATTTTAGTCAGTCATGGAATTGGCATTGTTAGGAGTATTTCAGGACGTTAAATGTCTTTATAACTGCAATGATAGATCAGATAAAGCAACAGATCCGTTCCAACTTAATTATCCAGTAAATGTAAAAGAAATACAGAGCTTGCACATTTAAAGCAGAGACCAAATTTGTAAACGTCAAGAAAACTAAGTTATGCCCCCCCACAGCAAATATGAAGTCATCCCCTAGTGCATTTGAGATTTTTGTGTTGCTGTATATGCTGATAAAATCTTGCCTTAAAATATGTATGTTGTGGTGGTTATAGTAGCTATGCAGAATTGTTATTCAAATAAGTGCCCTGGTGCTTTGAAAGCACTGAACTGATTCATTCCATGCATTTAGATACTGGTGTCAGTTATGCAGTCAGATTACTTGTATTTAACTCTTAAATTTGGCCAGCTTGCCACCATGTGCAATCTCTGCAGGATTTATAAAACCTAACATGAAAGGCATTGTAGAACTGTTAGTATTTGAAACCCTTTATGCTGTGAGTTTAAATAATGCATGCCATGTGTTGTAGTTTTATAACATTGTAAAGCTTCAGTTCTGGAGGCTCTTGACAACTGGAGCTTCTATGCTTCCTAATGGTGGTTGTTATAGAAGACTGGAAAAGGGACTTTCCTTGAAATCACATTTTAGATTGCATAGGTGACGTGCAGGGAGTGTGAGGGAATCCTTTCTTTTCCCTCACCCTACCTGCTCTTACAATTTAGGAGCACAGGCTGTACTTTATCTCTTTCAAATTAAAATGTAGTATGAAAATCATGGTTCAGAAGTAAAAGCTTTTGTTTTGCTTTAACTGTCCCTGAGAAATGTCCTGTTCTGAGGAATGCTAGATGAGATGGCTATTTTTCTGTTGTTTTGGGGGTTTTTTTTGGTTTTGTTTTGTTTTTTCTTTTACTTTTTGTTGTTGTTTTATTTTTAAAATAAAAAAAAAGAGAGCAGCCCTGCAGAAAAGGACTTTGGGGTGCTCGTGGATGAAAAACTGTACATGGAAATCCCCTTTAAATCAGTGCAGTAGGAGTTTTGTGGCTGGTTTGGGGGAAAAATAAAACAAACTAACTAAGCACATGTACAAACTTCTCTGACAGAATGTAAATCAGATGTTATTCATCATCTGCAAGTTCTCATACCACAGACAAACAGGGTAGAGAGAGGATAGTAATTCATTTTTGTTCTGGTGTCACCTTACTTTGGTGACTGGAATTTAAAATGCCCACATCCTAATACTAAAATTGTTGTACTAAACTTGTATGTATGTCTTAGGCTTACTGTAAAATGTCAACAGTTTCTAGTGGGGATAGATTCCACCTGTGGAGGCTGACCTGATGGCTTTTCTCAGAGCCTCCACAAAACCTTAAGGCTTTGAGAAAGAAGCAGATGTCACTACACTGTTCTCTAGCCCGACCCTGGCTCTACCCCATCTCCTGCCTCTGAAGACCACTCGAGATAGTCTTCATCTTTGTCACTCCAGAAAACTGCCTCCCACCTCTCCACCTCTCTATTAGGAAGGATGCATTTATCCCTCTCCTGTTCTGCCATGGTGATGCATCCAGTCACCTTACAACCTCTTGGTCTCATTCTCTGGGGTTCAGACTCAAAGAAACATTCTGCAAACACTCATGGGAGCAAGGACAGAGACCTTACTGTGCCCAAAGGATACAGCTTTTAATTTTAACACCTAGGCTGAAGGCTGATTTACTTGGTAAATGACTAAACGTGCAACTACAAAGAGTTTGAACTGAAGGAGATGCAATTAAAACAATAAAATTAAAAATAAAATTAAAAAACATCCCAGAAAAAAAAATATATTCAAAAAAGGACTTGACGGCATGCTGAAAAATAGAGTGAGTTTGGCAAAAAGGAATATACCATGACCCTCATATGTGTAAATTCCTAGTGAATGATGGGGAGGCTGCTGACACAGGAAGCAAACTGAACATCAGGAATCATAACACACCAAGGAAACTACTTCTTCATTTTCTAGAAAGTTATTTTGCCTTAGGAATACATATTTAAACATCTATGTGATCTTACTGGGAACAAAAAGAAAACACCCAGCATTCTTTCTCTTAATTTTTCATTTCCTTGTTTGAAGCAAAAATAAGTAATATCCATTTCACATTTACACCCTGGTCTCCCTATATACAGTTAGATATTCTCAAAACAGTTATCATGCCCAATCTCTGCAGAGGGCTCGGTGCCAGCTGCCTGTGCCGTTCACACACAGTAGCCATGTGGCCATCGGCTCCTGTTAGCTACATCCAATTTAAATTCTATCCCAAGACAGAGCACTTCAGTCACTGGCTGCATGGGGTTAATTGATAGATGCTGGACAGAAAGTGAAAGCTATGTTAGCAACAAGTTAGCCTGGTTTTCAGTGTTTGGGGTTGAAAGGAATAATCCTTGTGTACCTCAAGGAGATTTGACCTTGGCAGAAAGATAATCTGGAAATGTGAGTTGTATGTTGCAGGAAGTGATGCTATAGGAAGGAGCTGGAATAACAGAGAGTGAAATTCACGAAGGACCCGATGAGTACAGCGAGGACCCAGATCTAGCCTGTGTTGGTGCCCAACAATCGGACATACTGCTTCTCCTGACCTGAACATCCACCAGTGCTCACACGGCACCAGAGGCTGGGGGGGCAAGATGGGGGAGGGGATACAGCCGACTTGAGCTGGCCAGTAGTATATTCCATACCATATGATGTCAGCTCAACTATAAAGGAAGAGGGCAGGAGGAGGATGGGGAGGGGGGCATTCGGCTTGTCCTCCAAGCAACTGATATGTGTTCCTGGAGCCCTGCTTCACTACCTAACTAACCCCTTTTTTGTTAAGAATGCTTTCTGTCTCTAGAGGTGTTTATCCCAAACTCATAATGAGATCCTGACTATGTAAATATTACTGAGTGTTTGGAGCCTTACTGCTTCAAATGTAACTGCAGAAATTTTAATCATAAAAAACAATCAGTCAAAGACATGAAGGTGAATATCATCTGTACCATTTATAAACTTAATTTTCAAACAGATCTTGTTTCAGTTGTGAAACAGAAATGCTATGTGTGTAATCAGTATATATTAGAATCATAGTATCATAGAATTGTTTAGGTTGGAAAAAACCTTTAAGATCATCAAGTCCAAACGTCCATAGCACTGCCAAGTCCACCACTAAACCATGGCACTAAGTATCTCATCTATATGTCTTTTAAATACCTCCAGGGATGTGAACTCCACCACTTCCCTGGGCAGCCTGTTCCGGGGCTTGACAACCCTTTTCGGGGAAGAATGGTTTCCTAATATCCAATCTAAACCACTCCTAGCACACCTTGAGGCCACTTCCTCTTATCCTATTCCTTGCTACATGGGAGAAGAGATTGACTTCCACCTTGCTAGAACCTTCTTTCATGTAGTTGTAGAGAGCAAGACTGTGTCCCCTTAGCCTCCTTTTCTCCAGTCTAAACAACCCCACTTCCCTCAGCCGCTCCTCGTAAGACTTATGCTCTAGACCGCTGACCAGATTCTTTGCTCTTCTTTGGACATGCTCCAGCACCTCAACATCTTTCTTGTAGTGACGGGCCCAAAACCAAACACAGTATTCACAGAATCACAGAACCAATGTTAGGGGTTGGAAGAGACCTCAAAAGATCGTCTAGTCCAACCCCCCCCTGCCAGAGCAGGATCACCTAGAGCAGGTCACAGAGGAACACGTCCAGGTGGGTTTTGAATGTCTCCAGAGAAGGAGGCTCCACAACCTCCCTGGGCAGCCTGTTCCAGTGTTCTGTCACCCTCACCGTGAAAAAGTTTCTCCTTACATTTACATGGAACCTCCTATTCCTTTTCAGGGAGTAATTTTCTTCCCCTTCACGGCCTCTGTTTCATGTTGACAGTCATTAGCATGAGCGAGCGCCCCTTGTTTCAGCTTTAGGCCGTTCCCTCAGGTTCTGTCCCTAATTACCAGAGAGAAGAGCCCAGCACCAGCCTCTCTCCAATGTCCTTTCAGGGAGTTGTAGAGAGTGAGGAGGTTTCCCCTCAGCCTCCTCTTCCTCAAACTAAACAGCCCCAGCTCCTTCAAACGGGTCTCATATAATCTATTCTCCAGTCCCTTGACCAGTTTCATTGCCTCCTCTGCACCTCGAGATCTCCCTTGTCCTGAGGTGCCCACAACTGGACACGGCACTCAAGGTGAGGCCCCACCAGCGCTGACTGCAGGGGGGCAACCATCTCCCTGCTCCTGCTGGCCACGTTGTTTCTGCTCCAGGCCAGGATGCCGTTGGCCTTCGTTGCCCCCCGGGCACGCTGCTGGCTCATGTTCGTCGGCTTGTCCATCAGAACCCCCAGACCCCTCTCCGCGAGACAGCTCTCCAACCACACCTCCCCAAGCCTGTAGCGTTGCCTGGGGTTGTCGTGCCCCGAGTGCAGGACCCGGCCCTTGGCCTTGTTGAACCTCACACCATCGGCCCGACGATCCAGTCGATCCCAGTCTCTCTGGAGAGAGCCTCCCCCTCCTCACGCAGACCCCCGCACCCGCCCAACTCGGTGTCACCTGCCAATTTACTGATGGTAGACTCCGCGTCCTCAGCGAGACCATCAGTAAAGATGCTCAACAGAAACGGTCCCAAGGCCGAGCCCTGAGGAGCGTCCCTTGTCACCTGTCACCAACCGGCTTTCATCCCCTTGGTCACCACTCTCTGGGCCCGTCCGTCCAGCCGGTGCTTGATCCAGCAGATCGCGTTCTCACCTAGGTCACGAGCACGGTGTCAAATGCTTTCTGGAAGTCCAGGTAGACCACATCCCCAGCCTTCCCCTCGGCCAGTAGTCGGGTCACCTTGTCGCGGAAGATCGGGTTCCTTTTCGCCGCAAAGACTCCGAAGAACCGAGAAACCCCGGATTTGGGGACGAGAGGAGGCACGATCCTGACGCCGTTTAGCTTTTTCATCAGGACTCTTCCACCTTCGGGACGTCAAGAAGAACGGGGAGCTGAACCGCGACCCCCTCCACCGCCGCTTCACCCTCCAGAAAGCTGCCGAGCTGCCACCCCCACGTCGCGGCCGCCGCCGGACTCGCCACGGCTCTCGGCCCCGACGCCTCTCCCGTCGCGGACACAGTTTACGGACCCTCGGGCGTTTCGTTTTTGGGGAGGGAAGGGGGGGGGGGGGGGGGGGTTTTGGGGAAAAGGGGGTTTGTTTTCACGGGGGTTTGCCCCGGGGGCGGGGGTCCCGCCCGGGGGTCCGCCCGGCGGGGGGGCCTCCACCCGAGACCATGATTACTCCCAAAATTCCTGGGCAAATGGGGTTCCTATTTGAGCCCAGTGAATGATCAATGCAACCTGCATACTCCACATAAACTCACTCAGACTCCTTCATACACTGCCAGTATCTATTTTTCAGTAGGAGTATAATGGGCTTCTGATCCTCTACATCCTTGACTCCAAAATCCTAAGGGTCATTCTCAAGTCTCCCCTGGTGATTTTTGCCAGAGACTCCAGTTGTGGCCATTTTCCCCAACCGCAGAATAGAGCACATTTTTTTACATCTTGACCTGTCCAAACTGATCTGAGGGCTACTGCATGAACTATCTCTTACTTGATATGTTCAAAGGCCTGTCATTGCCCAGGGCCTTGTTTAAAATCATTCCTTTTCCAAGTCACTTCATAGAGAGAGCTGATGAGAGGAATATATATATCCCCTCATTGCCCTGCTCTTGTCAGCAATCAAATCAGGACCTGGGATCTCAGAATTCCTCAAATCTACTTTTGCAATTCCTCTCCAAGTACTTTTGTACTGTCTCTCTGGCCTTCTATAAAAAAAATGTGTACCTTGTTATGCTCAAGACTTAGGCTCCATTTTTGCTCTGTTCCCCCCCCCCCCCACCTCACTCCTGATCTGCATATTCTTTTGTGTCAAAGTTCTGGTTTTGGGCATCCAATCAAAAGTGCCCAACTCTGACAGGTGCCTGGATGTTTTCGGGACTGTTTTGAATAGCACCATGGCGAAGAATCTACCAACAGCTTTTCC
Organism: Actenoides hombroni; assembly: GCA_024336885.1. NCBI lineage: Eukaryota > Metazoa > Chordata > Aves > Coraciiformes > Alcedinidae > Actenoides > Actenoides hombroni. The sequence continues at coordinate 169,770 of WUAM01010367.1, read as the reverse complement.
TAATTGTTGCCATAACTGTAGTTTAAACCCATGCTGCTTGGATATGAAAAGCATTAACTTGTGGGAAGGAACAAAAGAAATTGAGTTTTTTAGATTAAAAAAGTAGAAAATACAGTAGGACAAATCTTCAGATGTATCATGGTGTGCAGCAGCACAAGGCAGAAAGGGCCCGTTCTTCATTAATTCTGGGTCTTTCCACCATGAATGCTGTTTTAAATTGCAGCAAGGGATTTTCAGTTTAGGCATCATAAGAAGTTTTTCAAGTAGGATCATGAAGTACAAGAGCATTTTGTCTTCTGAAGCGCTGGAGCGTCCATCAGTGGATGCTTCTAAGATCTAAGAGCATGTCAGATAAACACGTTAAGAATGAGATAAACATGATAGTTATGTTAGAAATGACACATCCGTGATACTACCTTTCTTTGAGCAGGCTGGGACTACATGAGCTGGTGGGATACCTCCCAGCCCTGTTCTCTGTGATGCTGCAGAGGTTTCTGAATCTTTTATTGGAGTCTCTCCATTTGGATATTGGATCTCTGGAGGTTGCTTTCAGAAGAGGCATCCAGTGGGATCTCTGTGGGTGCATATTTCAAGCTCGAGTACAGGAAGTTCCACCTCAACATGAGGAAGAACTTCTTTACTGTAAGGGTTACAGAGCACTGGAATGTAGATAAGAGAAACTAACTCTAAACAAAGCAGGAACAAAGTTAACAAAGAAAGGCTACCAGAGATAGGCTGGACCATACAGTTCTGTGGTTAGCAGCCTGTAAAACGCCAACATTTTGAACCAAAGGTGAAAGGTACACTGCGAGGAAGACTGGGGGCCTTCCTCCAGAAGACCCCAGCCCACGACCACCAGATGGCAGTGTGCAAGCGCCAATGGGAGGAGACCTATGATAATGAGTTCCCGGAACTGATTATAATAATCCAAACCCATATAATGAATATGTAGCTAACTCTGTTGAATATGCATGCTTCGGTGTAATAAATACCTGCTCAATGGACACTTCGGGGTGCAAGTTAGGAGGAGTGATCCCCCTTACACCCAGCACCATAATAAACATACCTGCTGTATAAACTTTCACGGGTTGTAGAGTTTGATTTCCGCATGTCACAGGTCACAGAGTCATGCAGCATTTTTTAAAATTTCATATTCATGAAACTCAACATTCCACAATTAAAAGAGCTCTGTAAACTCTTTATATATACAAAGCCTATATGTGATATGAAGTATAAATCTACTTTATCATTTTATCAAAATAAAAGTGACTTCTGTATACCAAAAAAAAGAAATTGTATCAAATATACATGAAAATGATTCTGTGTATCAGGAAAAATTACATTTATGTATTCTAGCTGAATAATGAAGTTAATGGAAATTAAGAAAATTATTTTTGTTAATTATTGCTTCTTATGTGACTTATGTTATTATAAGTAAAATGAAATTAACTTTGAGAGTAGCACATAATGGTGTCCTTTTGATGAAGTAATTTGCCATTATATTCATTAAATTGTGTTAAATTCAGACATCTTCAAGGCCAAGCTTTAATTATACATTCTTGCATGTTAAATTTAGCTTTGGCTTTCATTCTTCCAAAATATCATCTGATCAACATTGTCTGCTATAAAGGAATTTTATTTTACTTGCCCCAGTTATTTTTTCTTATTAAAGATTTTTCAGTGCAGGAATGTGATTAATACACTGTTAAAGCTAGGATTCTCTTCAACCACAAAATGCTATTTTTACAGGTTCTAATACCACATATAGGTCATGGGTTCGGATAGGATAGGGTTAATTTTCACCAGAAGTCGGGAAGGGTGTGGGGGTGTGTGTGTGTGTCTCAACTAGGCAAGGTGTTATTCGATACTATACTGAGGTCATGCCCAGGCGCAGCACAGCACGGCTTTTTTCGGGTATTGGTTCCTTAGCCTTTGTTTCTCTGTGCATATTTTTTCATTGTTTTTTATTACAACTCTTGCCCTTTTTTGTTACTTATTTTGTTGTGCTGTTGTATTAAAACCTTCTTATCTCAACCCGCAGAAGTTTTTGTGCATCTGCCTTTTCTCCTTCACGGGAGGGTTGTTAAAGGAGTGAGAACTGTGTCACTGTTTTCTGCAGCCCACCAGGAGCTCTTGGTGCTGGAACCCTGGCATAGCATAGGTGGGCCACCCCTGCGCGCACGCGCACCCACACCCCTGCGCGCACACAACCCTACGCACGCAGAGGCAGGCGTGTTCATATATACACATATGTGCACATGTATGTGCACACATGTAACGCCTGCATGTGCACACACTGTGCACATACATCTATGTATACACACATTCATACGCGTGCCTGTACGTGCCTTCATGACACATGTATGTGCATGGGTAAGCCTACATATACACATGCATGTAAATATGCGCACACACATGCAGCTATATACACCCATGTAAATGCCACATCTACATATACACTCCTGTACGTAAGGAGATATGCACACATACACATATATGCACACGTGTACACATCTATATACACATTCGCAGCATGTATGTCTAGATATACACACGCACATGGACATAACATACATACACATACATGCATATGTGTGCATATGCATCCATATTACATATACCTGTACACACACATACATTCCCAGCACATACATGCACACCTATATATACACATGTGCACAGTTGGACATACCGCATGCATATGCACATTGTGCACGTGCATCCCTATACATGTGCATAACACCTGTGCATATACATGTGTCAGCATGTACATGTTCACATGTGCACGTGCATATATATACACACACACCAGTACACCCATATATATGCATATCTGTACATTACATGCACACATGCACGCACATGCCCAAGAACACATGGATATGCACATGCTTATTTGCATGTCTCTACATACACACCCATAGCACATGCACGTGCACACATCTATATACATGCACATGTGTATGTGCAAGCATGTACCTAACACAATATGCACACATACATGTACATAGCACATGCACACATACACACATGCACATAACAGAATACATTCATGTGTACACAGCTGCACATACACATGCCCATATAAGCACATGTAACACGTGTGCACACGCCTATATATACACCTGTAAGTACATACCTCTACATAAGAGCACCTGTATGTAAATGCGTGTGTGCATAAGAACATCTATATATGCACACACGTGCATAAGAGCACACGTATGCACAGACGCACACACCTACACACAGATACCTTCACAGCACACGTGTGTGCACAACTACACATGCCCAGACACGCCCACACACCTATACACACGGAGATACGCAAAGACACGTGTACACACGCACAGCTACACAGCCCAGACCCCGCCCCAGCCACACACACGCGTGTCCATAAGGTCACATGCGTGTCCATAGGCGCCCCGGCAGCCGAACTGGCGGGGGCGGGTATCGAACCCCTGTCTCTCGCTACCCCCTGCGCCCCCCAGCACCCCCCCCAGCCCAGGGGGGGCCTCTTCTCCAGCTGAACAGCCCCAGGGCTCTCAGCCTTTGCTGGGCACAGAGATGCTCCAGCCCCTCAGCATCTTCCCAGCCTCTGCTGGACTCTCTCCAGTAGCTCCTTGTTTCTCTTGAACTGGGGAGCCCAGAACTAGACACAAGATTCCTGCATCTGCAGGAACAGATGCTGTGATCCTGAGCTACACTGGCTGGGTTATGGATTCGTTGCATATGAAATACGATTATCCTTAATATGAGACAAAATTCTTTTCTTCCCAATTTCTAAATCTTTAGAGAGACGATGGGGTACCTTCCAATGGGTACAGTGACTAAATGAGAACTTGCCACCCCATCAACGGCAGGTACAGATGTGTCATGTGTTGATGCGGCTGTGTTTCCAGAAGTGCTCATTTCCAGTTGGTCAGCACTGCTAAAGAGACATCTTGATTTATATCTGTTGATAAATCATTCTTCCTTAGCAGTGTCCGGCTGGGATTCAGTGGGAGGAGAGGGTGAGTCCTCCAGCCTTCTGGTACTTAAGGGGGACCTACAGGAAAGCTGGGGAAGGCTCTTTATCAGGGAGTGTAGGAATAGGATGAGGAGTGATGGCTTTAAACTGAAAAGGAGTAGATTTAGATCAGATATTGAGAAGAAATTCTTCACTCTGAGGGTGGTGAGACACTGGCACAGGTTGCCCAGGGAAGCTGTGGATGCTCCATCCCTGGAAGTGTTCAAGGCCAGGTAGGATGCAGCTCTGAGTGACCTGGTCTAGTGGGGGGTGACCCTGTTTGCACTACAGGGTTAATGGTTGGACTTGATGGTCTTAAAAGTCCGTTCCAACGAAAACAATTCTCTCAGTTGATGAATTTTCCTATTTATTTTGCTGGGTTTTGAATGACTTTCCCCCACAGAGCAAATCCACCCGTCCTTATTTGCATGGTGTGAGCCAATGACAGTAATATTTAAAATAAAAGGCCTGAGCAGCCCTGCTACAATAACAGGGATTCTGTTGAACGCACGAGAACAAAGTGTTGCTTCTTGTCCCTGTATCTTCAAGTGAACAGTTTCCATATCCATTTAAACTAAATGGGTGTTTGAATTTGTGCTGCATTAAATCCTAAATATATTTATTTTCTATTTCCCTGTATTCCCATCCTTCCAGTGGAAAGCCAGTGGGTGTTTGTCTTTGATATTTATACACTGTCATTACGAAGTATCTGAGAATGACTTTGGACAAACAGCTCCGCCGCGGAAATCTCATCTGCAAGGCAGATGCAGCTCTTGGAGCCTCTTTGAAACCCTTAGGTGAGAAGTATGAGAGAAAACTATAGCATTGACTCATAGAATTGTAGAATGATGGAATGGTTTGGGTGGGAAGGGACCTTTCAAGGTCATCCAGTCCAACCCCCCTGCAGGGAGCAGGGCCATCTGCAACTAGAACTGTTTTGCTACAAAATGAAGGGGAATTTCAGGAATTCTTACATAAATGTTTTTGAACTTTGCCTCAAATAAATATATTTATGACCCTCTTCATCACCACAGCCTTCAGTCTTAAAGGTCTCCCTAAGAAGGTAAAACCCATGGCTTCTTTCTTGTATTTATTATGGTTTGACTGTTAGTTCATCAGTTTTTCCATCCATCACAACTTGGATTTCTGGTTTTGGATTTTTGTTTTCTTGAATGCTTAAAATTCTTTTGCAGTCATAGCTTCTCAACATGAAGAATTAGAATCAGAACATAATTTTTTATGGAAAATTGTTGAAAGCAGGTTACTGTGCTTGTAAGTCACACTTCTAGAAATAGTGGCAAGATGTTGTGGTCTTTCTAATGAAGACTGAAGGGGATCTTCTGTCTCATCCAGTCTCCTCCTATTTCAGGTAACCACATCATATAGCCTTTTTAATAAATTGATTTATCTACCTGACTTGTGCAAAGCATTTGACAAATTCCTGCACAACATCCTTGTCTCTAAATTGGAGAGATATGGATTTGATGGATGGACCGCTTGGTGGGTAAGTAATTGGCTGGATGGTCATGCTCTAAGAATTGCAGTCAATGGCTTGATGTCCAAGTAGAGACCAGTGATGAGTGGTGTCCATCCAGTCAGTATTGGGGCTGCTGCTGTTTAACATCTTTGTTGGTGACATGGACAGTGGGCTCAAGCGCACCTTCAGTGAGTTTGCCAACCACACTGTGTGTAATGTGGTCATCATGCTTGAGGGAAGGGATGCCATCCAAAGGGACCTTGACAGACTTGAGAGGTTGTCCCATGTGAACTTCATCAAGTTCAACAAGGCCAAGTATAAGGTCCTGCACCTGCATCAAAGCAATTCCAAGCAAAAATACAGGCTAGGCAATGAGTGGATTGAGAGCAGGCCTGTGGAGAAGGAATTCGGGGTATTGGTGGAAGAAAAACTGTGTATGAGCCAGCAATGTGTGCTTGCAGCCAAGAAAGCTGATGACATCCTGGGCTGTAACAAGAGAAACGTGGCTAGCAGGTCAAGGGAGGTAATTCTGCCCCTCTACTCCACTTTTGTGAGACCTCACCTCAAGGACTGTGTTCAGCTCTGGGATCCCCAGCATAAGAAAGACATGGACCTTCTTGAGTGAGTTCAGAGAAAGGCCCCAAAGATGATCTGGAGATGGAGCACCTCCCTTATGAGGACAAGCTTAGAGAATTGGGGTTGTTCAGCCTGGAGAAGAGAAGGCTCTGGGGAGATCTTATAGCAGCCTTCCAGTACTTAAAGGGGTCCTACAGGAAAGATGGGGAGGGACTCTTTCTCAGGGAGTGTAGTGACAGGACAAAGGGTAATGGTTTCAAAGTGAAAGAGGGTGGGTTCATAATAGCTATTAGGAAGAAATTCTAACACCTCTCCCTCCTCAAAGGGGAAGAGAAAGGGAAGAAGGGAGAGAGATTTATAGACCGAAAAAGAAAACTAAAACTGCTTTAATGAAAAGAGTAACAATAAATTTAAATATATACAAAACCACTACTGAAAGCAGTGCGAGCATGCACACACACACCCCCGCAGGTCAATTACATCACCATCACCACTGAGGCTGTGGGCAGGCACTGGGAAAGTCCCAGACTGGACTCAGTGGCAGATGGGGACAGATTCAGGAGCTGGATTATGGAACTGGATTCAGGAATGGACGGATTGGGATCTAAGGCAGAACAGAGTCCTCCTTTGATGCCACTATTGAAGAAAACAGCTTGACCCTTGTGATCCTTCAGCTTTATTCTGAATATGATGTATATGGGATGAAATGCCTCACTGGTCATTTAACGGTCACCTGTCCTGTCTGCTCCTCCCCATGGGTGCAGTTGTTTACTTTCTGTACCTGCAAGGTGGCACACAGAATTTAGCAGTGACCTTGGTCTGCACAGGAGTATGTATAAGTAAGAGCCTTTCTGCATGCCAATCCTTGGTAGTAACTGTGAACATCAAGCATTATCACTGCTAGAAGCAGACGCTGTCTGTGAAAACATGCTGCTAACTTCAGAAAGTGCAGTTAGTTAGAAGAGACTTAGCTGAAAAGTAAAATCACTGAACACAATTAGTTCTGTTCTCACTCAAACCAGGGCAAGAGTGTTTGACTACTGCCTAACTATAATTTAATTTTTACTTAATTATTGATTATTACTGGTTAATTAACATTAAATCTCTGTACAATTACCATTCCATTATTGCTTAATCACCATTTAATTACCATTTAATTTTCATTCAATCGTGGATTACTTCTAATTTGATCATATTTTAGTGATTAACAACATCCTTTTTATTAAGCCCACAACAATGAGTTCTTTTAATAATTCATCTGCAACACCATTCAATTCCCTCGTGTCTTACCTGTGGTTCCACAGAGTGGTGGGTTTATCCTGGCTGGGCACCAGGTGCCCACCAAGCCCTTCTATCACTCCCTCCCCAACCTCCGTCAGCACGGCACGCAGGGAGAGAATAAGATGAAAAGAGTCGTGGATTATGATAGCTAAGATGTTATTCTCTACTTCCCGTCTGCAGGCGATGTCAGGCTGAGTCCAGGAAGCAGGGCTCCAGAACATGTAGCAGCCACTGGGAGGACAAAGCCGAATGCCCCCCAGTCCTCCTCCTGCCCTCGCTCTTTACAGTTGAGCTGATGTTACATGGTATGGAATATCCCACTGGTCAGCTCAGGTTGGCTGTATCCCCTCCCCCATCTTACCCCCCCAGCCTCTAGTGCCATGTGAGCACTGGCAGTCATAACATGGGTGTGCTATCAACACCCTCCAGCTCCCAGTACTGCAGCATCAACGCTACAGGCTTGGGGAGGAGTGGCTGGAAAGTGACCAGTGGAATAGGATTTGTGGGTGCTGGTTGACAGCCAGCTGAACATGAGCCAGCAGTGTGCCCAGGTGGCCAAGAAGGCCAATGGCATCCTGGGTTGTATCAGAAACAGTGTGGCCAGTAGAAGTAGGGAAGTGATTGTCCCCCTTTACTTGGCACTTGAGAGCTTGCACCTCAAATACTGAGTTCAGTTTTGGGGCCCTCACTTCAAGAAGGACATTGAGGGGATGGATCATAGAATCACAGAATCATAGAATCATAGAATGGTAGGGGTTGAAAGGGACCTCTGGACACCATGAAGTCCAACCCCCCTGCCAGAGCAGGATCACCCAGGGCAGGCCACAGAGGAACAGATCGAGGCAGGACTTGAAAGTCTCCAGAGAAGGAGACTCCAGAACCTCCCTGGGCAACCTGTTCCAGTGCTCTGTCTCTCTCACAGGAAAGAAGTTTTACTCATGTTGATGTGGAACTTCCTGTTTTTCAGCTTCCAACCATTACTTCTTGTCCGATCATGGAGCACAAATGAAGTGAGACTGGCCCCTTATACCTGACACACACATTAATAAGATCCCCTCCCATTTTTCTCTTCTCCAGGTTAAACAGTCCCAGGGCTCTCAGCCTTTCCTTTTAAGAGAGATGTTTCAGTGCCTTCATCATCTTTGTAGCTCTCCATTGGACTCTCTCTAGTATTTCCCTGTCCCTCTTGAACTGGAGAGACCAGAACTGAACACGATACTCCACACGTGGTCTCACTAGGGGAGAGTAGAGGGGCAGAAGAACCTACCTCAACCTACTTTCTTGATGCACCCTAGGATACCATTGGCCTTCCTGGCCTCAAGGGCTCATTGCTGTTCCATGGATAACTTCTTGTCCACCAGGATGCCAAGGTCCCTCTCCATGAAGCTGCTTTCCAGCAGGTCTACCCTTAACCTGTACCAGTACATGGTGTTGTTCCTCTCCAGGTGTAGGACTCTACACTTACCCTTGTTGAACTTCATTAGGTTTGCCTTTGACCAGTTCTCCAGTCTCTCCAGATCTTGTTGGATGGCAGAACAGCTTCCGGTGTATCAGCCACTCCTGCCAGTTTAGTATCATCAGCAAGCTTGCTGAGGGTACACTCTATCCCCTCATCCAGGTCATTGATGAAGATGATGAATAAGTCTGGATGCAGAACTGACCCTTGGGGAACATCACTACTTCCAAGTCACCATCTGGACTCTGCGCACTGATCATAACCCTCTGAGCTCTGTTGTTCAACCAGTTCTCAACCCATCTCACTGTCCACACTTCTAACTCACACTTCCTGAGCTTAGCCACAAGGATGTTATGGGAGACAGTGTCAAAAGCCTTGCTGAAGTCAAGGTAGACAACATCCACTGCTCTCCCTGCAAAATTAAAAGCAAACCACAAAGGAACTTTTGGAGGTAAATTTTTTTTTCCCCCCCCCCCCCCCTCAGTAATCCCTGAAAAGTACAGGTTAGAAAACCTGGTTGGTTTTCTGCGCCTGAAGGTCGTCAACCCATTGCATTAGTCTGGCGATTAACGGGTTGGGAAGGGTGGCCATGTGCCAGCATACCAAACCCATGAGCTCAATCAACCCAGCCACGGTCCTCTGCGGACAAGCCCAGCTCTCCAAAAGGATAAAAGGCAGAGGGGATTCCTGATCCAAACTCCCAAAGATTTCTACTCATCTGCCATCTCACCTCCTTCATTGCCCTCTGCTCTCAGCGACGGTGAACGATTGCACAGAAGTCAGTCGGCATTAGGTCAGGAGGACTCACTGTTTCGGTGCTGCTTCTGCCGCTATGCCCGTTACCCGGAGCAGCTTCAGCTCCACGTCCATGTCCCACAGCAGCGGTGGAGGTGAGGGATGGATCAGCAGTGGTTTTGGCAGCAGGAGCCTTCACAATCTAAGGGCAAGCAAGAGGATTCCCATGAGCAGTGGGTATTGTTCTGCTAGACCAGGACACAGTTGTGGGGCAGGGTATGGTGGGCCAGTATAAGGAGTTGGTGGAGCTGGGTTTGGGTTGGGAGGAGGCTGTGGCCTGTCAAGAGGTCACGGTCAACCCTCTTGGTACCTCTCAACTTGGAGATGGACCCCCAACATGCAGAGAGTGCGGCAAGAGGAGAAGGAACAGATTAAGTCCCTCAAGAACAAATCTGCCTCCTTCATTGACAAGGTAAGACGTGTTCCACTTCATTTGTCATTGTCTGCAGAGTAGGATCAGGATTGGTCTCAACGTTATGAATTTACTTCCAAATCCTTCATGGACAGAGTTAAGGATTTTGTTCAGCTTGTTACCTCCATACCCAGACTGTCTGTACAGCTCATTTTGTCAGAGCTCTATAGACAGTCAGGATACAGTGCAAGTTATTTTTCCAGGTTTCTTTGCAGCTGAATATTGCTCCTAGTTTCCAAATCTTCCCACCAATGATCTTTTGATGACATGCCCATCTAAAGCCTGCTTTAAATTGCATTAAAGAAAAATAAAAACCCCCTTCACATTAAAGGCCCCATCTCATGAAATGCGAGGCAGGTTTTGAGCTGATGATGCCAAATGATTTGAATTGTTCTGGTGGGGGTTCCTGAAGCAACAAAATACAGTACTGGAGACCAAGTGGAGCCTCTTGAAAGACCAAAATATCATGAAAAATAACCTCAAACCTACGTTTGACACTAACATAGAATCATAGAACCATCAGGGATGGAAGGGATCTTAAAGATCACCCAGTTCCAATCCCCCTGCCATGGGCAGGGACACCTCCCACTAGAGCAGGGTGCTCACAGCCCCAGCCAGCCTGGGCTTCAACACTGCTCTAACAGACAGACCTCCTCCATCATCCCTGCCATGGACAGCTCCCCACAGGCCCTCCGTGGGGCAAGCGAGCACCACGAACCCTTGGGGTGACCACACAGCCCCATGTCCTTCCTCAGGGTTGGGCAGGACCATGACTCTCTGCTCTCCTGGTCTCTTTGGGGCTGGAGACAGCAGAGGGTCCTTTTGGGGCAAACTTGGCCATTTTGGGGCAAACTCTGGCATCTTGCACCACGAGATAGTTTCAGAATCCTCCCTGGGGCTGTGGCTCCTGAAACACAGGTGCAGCCCGTGGGGCTGGAAAGCACATTTGGTCTGGAGGGTCTGAATCCCATTGCTGGAGGAAACAATGCCTTGCTGTTCTCAGGGGCTCTCAGCAGGGGGGTTGCTGATCCCCTGGCTCAGCTGGCAGAACGACTCCCTGGGCACAGAGGTGATCCAAGGGCCAAGGGGGAGGAGGGGGGTTCTGTGGGCTGGCCAGCCTTTGCCTTTGGGCTCTTGTGGGGTGCTTGAGTTTGGTCCTGAGAGCCAGGGGACTGGGGACGGGGCTGGGGACAGGGCAGGGACCCTGGGTCTGCCCTTGCTGCTGCACTGCTGCCCATAACCCTGCTCCCCTTTGCCTCCTCTTCACAGAAGGGCACTGCCAGCCAGTTTGCTCCCACCAAGCCTCCCACTTCGGCCATGGACACTCCTCATGGGGCAAGCTCAGCTCTGGGGCTGAAGGGACCAGAGACACAGCCTGTGCCAAGGACCAGCACCGGGACCAGCACGGGCACTCCAGGGGCACAGCCAGGGTCCCCTGGCACTCAGACCACCACCCCTGGTTCTCTGGGGACACGGATGGATACCACCAGCCCCAAGGAGGGAGGCAAGGCTTTGCCCAGCACACAGGTTGCCCAGGCAGGCCACCTGGCAGCGGAGACCCTCCCACTGACAGCCCGGGAGTTGGCGATCCCCCGCGATGCTGATGTCGGGGTCAGGCCCTCTTCCCAAGAGCTGGCTGTGCCCTGGGGTTCCTCAGGCTCCAGCAGTGCCCACAGCTGCTCTCCAGAGATGGTGGATGCTCTCCGCCAGATCGAGCAGCTCAGCCACCTCTGTGCCACCCTGAAGGAGCAGGTGGGCCAGCTGGAAGCCACCAACTTGGACCGTGCCGAGGTCGAGAAGCTGCGCCAGCTCTTCCTGGAGGGAGGTGAGAGCCCTGAGTGGGGCTGGCAGGGGTGTGTTTGGCGTGAGGACACCCTGGAGTGGGGGCTCACTGCAGCCAGACCCTGGCCCCGAGGGTGAGACCCTCTCCCTGACAGCATGGATCACATCCCTCTAGGCCAGGGGAGCATCACCAGTGTCCTAGCTGACCTCCGGGACCAGATGTCCTCCCTGCAGGGCCTGGCCAGTGACCTGCAGGGTGAGAAGGGGAAGGTGAGCTGGTCCCTGCGGCGGTGGCATCGTCACGCGCCGGGACACGCGTGTGCGGCCGCGTGGGACAGGCGTGTGCGAAGGGACACGCGTGTGCGGTGTGCCAGGGAGGGGGACACCGCTGTCACCTTCTCCTCTCGGCGGCTGCCACGCAGCACACGCGTGTGCCTGGGGGGTCAGGGGCCCATGCCCCGGTGCACACGCGTGTGCCTGGGGGGTCAGGGGCCCGTGCCCCGCTGCACACGCATGTGCGTGGGGGTTGAGGGGCCCGTGCCCCAGTGCACATGCGTGTACCTGGGGGGTCGAGGGGCCCATGCCCCAGTGCACACGTGTGTGCCAGTGCCGCTGCCACCACCTCAGCTCTGCATGGGCGTAGGGACACACGTGTGTGAGGAGGGAACGTTTGCGTGCACGCGGACACATGTGACACACATGTGGCCCCCTGTGTGATGTGTGTCGCCGCGTGTCCCTGTGTCCACATGCGTGTCAGTCTGTGTGAGGCCGTGTCCGTGTGTGTGTCAGTCTGTGTGAGGCCGTGTCCGTGTGTCCATGTGTGTGTCAGTCTGTGTGAGGCCGTGTCCGTGTGTATGTCAGTCTGTGTGAGGCTGTGTCCGTGTGTATGTCAGTCTGTGTGAGGCTGTGTCCGTATGTCCACCTCTGGGTCTGTGTGTCTGGTTGTCTGTCCATGGCTCTGTGTCCATGTGTCTGTCCATGTCCTGGTGAACCTATGTTTGTGTGTCCTGTGGCTGTGTCCATCTGTCCTTGTCCCCGTGTCCCTGTGTCTGTGTGTCCATCTCCCCATGTCCCTGTCTGTCTGTCCCTGTCCCCGTCCATGTCCCTGTGTCCATGTCCCCATGTCCATGTCCCTGTGTCCGTCTGTCCATGTTCCTGTGTCCCTGTGTCCATCTCCCCGTGTCCATGTCCCTGTGTCTGTCTGTCCATGTTGCTCTGTCCATCTGTCCATGTTCCTGTGTCTGTGTCCATCTGTCCATCTCCCTGTGTCCCTGTGTCTGTCTGTCCCTGTGTCCCTGTCCCTGTGTCCCTGTCCCGTCCCTGTGTCCCTGTCCATGTTCCTGTGTCTGTGTCCATCTGTCCATCTCCCCGTGTCCCTGTGTCCGTCTGTCCCTGTCCCCGTGTCCATCTGTCCATGTTCCTGTGTCTGTGTGTCCGTGTCTGTCTGTCCATGTCTCTGCGTCCCTGTGTCTGTGTGTCCATCTCCCCGTGTCCCTCTGTCCCCGTGTCCCCGTGTCCATCTGTCCCTGTGTCCCCATGTCCGTCTGTCCCTGTCCCCGTGTCCGTCTGTCCCTGTCCCCGTGTCCGTCTGTCCCCGTCCCCTGCAGATCCCATTTTCTCCATCCCATTTTGGGGATTTTTCTCCCCTTTTTTCCCCTCTCTCACTTTTCTCACCGGCCAATTCGGGGCGGACAGAGGGACGGACAGCTAGGGTATATAAAACAGGGTTATAATTTAATAAAGTTGCTTCTTTTGCCTGCTCTGGCTGAATTTGTGTGTTGCTGTATCTCTCCACTCCTGGTATAGACAGCAACAGACAGGTACAGGAAAGGGACAATCAGGTTTACTAGACTGTATGGATCTGATGGCCTAGTGCATCAGACCCACAGGAGTACAAAGCTTTAGTAGAAACCATCACACAGTGTACCTTAATGACATCTGCCTTTATAGGGGCTGAACCCATCTCTATTTCTGGGGTGACAGGGGGATCCCAGCAGCTCACTCTACTGGAAGCTGAAGTAAGTCTTACTGGGAAGGAGTGGCATAAATATCCCATTGTGACTGGACCAGAAGCCCCGTGCATCCTTGGCATAAACTGTCTCAGTAGAGGCCATTTCAAGGACCCAAAAGGGTAGCAGTGGGCCTTTGGTATAACTTCCATGGAGGAAACTGAACAGTTGTTAAACTTATCCATGATTTTGGAGAATCAATCAGTCGTGGGGTTGATAAGGGTTGACGAGCAGCACGTGCTAATCGCTACCACCACGGTACACTGATGGCAATATCGCACTAACTAAGATTCCCTGATCAACAGTTCACTTTCACTTGGAGGGGAGTCCAGTACACCCAGAATCACCTGCCCATGGGGTGGAAACACAGCCCCACCATTTGCCATGGACTGATCAAGACTGCTCTGGAACACCTACAATACATTGATGACATCATTGTATGGGGTAACACAGAAGAAATCAGGGAGGGAGTCATTGTCCTTCCTGTACCTGTGCTGCCCATGTCTCATTCTCTCTCTCACCTATCCTTTCCTAATGCTAACACAAAAATCGCTTGAAACTAGCCCTAAACTTATATCGATACATTAATATACAATCCAAAGGGCTAGTCTTTAAAATTTTTCTATTCTGTGATTGTTCAGAACCCATCAAAAAGAACGCAAACAAAATACGATGATACAAACACACTCAAAACAATAATACACAAAACAATAACCAGACACTAAATTAGTTCAAAGGGATCTTGTACCCCTACATCATTTTCCTTTCATCCAATTTATATTCCCAAATTTAGCAGAAATCCAATCCCCTTGTGTTCCAGCTGATCCTCAGAGAACAGAGGGGTTGGGAGAGGCTGGGCTTGATTCCTGAGGTACAGCAGATAACTAGATACAATTTAACCAACCGGTTACCTTTTCTCTTCAGTCCAAAAGTAAAAAAAAAAATCCCAGGAATCACCAAGCAAGCTACAATCACTTTGATCATCTCTGGCTGTAACCCTCGTGGGATAGCGGAACTGCGGATCGGAACTCTGCACTCGCTTTGCAGTCCTGCTGCATCTCAAGCACACTCAGTTCACTCATACATTACTTAACAGCAATAATGGTGATTTAAGTTTACCAAACAAAACCAATAATAAGTGAGAAAACCAACTTTGGACCACTGAGGCAAAGACACCTCTGTACAAGTCTGAGCGAAGATGGGTATAAATATAGTGGTATAGAGCAATAAAGGTGGCCTTAGTGCCTTTTGGGCTTATTTGCACTCACGGCATAAGTGTCTAATGTCGTTTGTCCGTCTCAACAGCGACACTCTGGTATACTACCTTTCACAATCCATATTTGACTTTTTCAATGGATTGCTGTGTGGGAGGGGAGTTGCACCCTGTACCAAGGAGCCCATAAGAATTGTACCACCATGCAGACACACCCTGATTTCAAACCTGGTTGAAAATTTCTTCAGTGATTTGCACAAGCTGATATGTTTGTTGACTGCTGATCCTTCATACAAGGCAGTATGCTACTTCTGGAAATTCATGATGAAACCAAAGGAATCATAGAATAGCCTCAGAAGCTTAAAGTATCAGAAGTTTTTGGCGGTTTGTTTGTTGGTTTTTTTTTTAAACATTTTCTCTTCAAGGCATCTGAAAATCTGCTAAACCCTTACAGTGATTGCTATCTTCTAAATTCCCAAAACTTTCCTAACAGCATTTTATGATCACTTTTCTTAAATCTGAGTTTGAGAGCCAGCTGAGTGACCCAGTAACACACCACATAGGGTGCAAGTTTATCAGGTATCAATCCATAACTCAAATGTACCCCCAAGCCCCTGACTTCTGTGTCATACTACCTACCATTTATTGTTTACACACAGTGTATTGGCTTTGTTCAGTGGGGTTTTGGTAACAGGGGAGGGGCTACAGGGATGGCTCCTGTGAGAAGCTGCTAAAATCTTCCCTGGCTCCAAGCCAGATCTGCCTCTGGCCAAGGCCAAGCCAATCAGTGAGTGATAGCATCTCTGTGATAACATATTTAAGAACAGGGTGGGGGGAAACGTGCAGGAAAAACCTGCAGCAGAGGAGGAGTGGGATGTAAGAGAAACAACTCTGCATACACCACAGTCAGTGAAGGAAGGGGGGAGGGGGTGGGGGGGAAGGTGTGCTGGAGCAGATTCCCCTGCAGCCCATGGTAAGATGGCAGGCTGACCCCTTGCAGTCCATGGAGGATTCCACACTGGACCAGGTGGCTGTACCTGAAGACCATAACACCAAGGAAAGCCTGCACTGGAACAGTCTATTTCTGAAGGAATACATCCCATGGAAAGGACTTACACTGGAGCAGTTTGTGAAGAACTGCAGCCTCATAGGAAGGACTAACACCAGAAGTTTGTGGAGGACTGTCTCCTATGGGAGGGACCCCAGGCTGGAGCAGGGGAAGAGAGTGAGTTCTCCCCCTGAGGAGGAAGGAGCAGCAGAAACATGTGACAAACCGACCACACCCCCCCATTCCCCATCCCCCATCCCCCTGCACCATGAGGAAGAGGTAGAGAATTTGGAGGAACTTAGTAATACATTTAAACAAAGATACCCCGTCTTACATTCAAGGACACATGCAAAGACTACATTCTCACAGGTCATGATCCCAAGGCCTCATTAATCATGAGGCCCCCTTTCAAAGCCTATGAAGGAGTTATGACATGTAAGAAGGGATTATGGCCATGGTGACAGTGAACCCCTGATGACCTAGTTGTTGCAGTGCTGACACGCTGGGGCTGATACAGTAGAGCTAGAGAACAAAGAGGCCAGACAATTGGGATCACTAGCCAGAGATGGGGGCATTGAGAAACACATAGCGAGCACCCACACTCTCTGGGGACATCTGATAGCAGCTGTGAAAAAACAATATCCTTCTAAAGAGGATATGGTATGGCAGCCTATTAAATGTAACGCCATGGAACAGGGCATCAAATGTCTGAGAGAGATGGCAGTCTGGGAAGTAATCTATGGTGATGGGCAAACAGTGTGCTCCTCCTACATACTCCCACACCTTGGGCGGAATGATCTTTGTGGGAGAGGGTTAAAACCCCCTGATTGTCAGTGAATTTTCTAACCAACTCAGGCAATTTGAAGATAGTGTCTTTCGCCAGGCTTTGTTCTCAGCCACGGAGAAGATGACTGTGGAGTTTAAGGGGATGAAGGACTCTGTGTCCAGGATGCAGAGGGGGAATAACACCCATCCTTTTCCTGAATGGATCCATGTTTCAGCCATTAGAAACAGACGCCCGCCTAGGAGACCAGCTCAAATCAGACAGGATACAACTCTGTGTGGCGCACCCTGCGCGATTACGGTGAGGACATGGAAAGATGGCACGGCAAGCCCACCAGTGCTCTGCATGCAAGAGTAGGGGATCTGCAAGGTGACATAATTAGAAAGAATTTTCCCAGGAGGATGTGTGATGGTGCATTTTTACCCCTCATCCACACAACCCTTATCTCCGGTGATAACGATGCATCTGGGTGTGATGATTACATCTGGGTGTAACGATCCCACCCTTCTAAGTCTGATTCAGGGGAAATACATAACAATACCATAGCCATGGGCTAGCTTGAACAATATGCTCAGGTGTAAGAGCAATAGGAAAATATGACTATAAGTCAATCACCTTACCTCCATAAATAGTAGGCAGCCCAAGAGCCCTGTGAGCTCTCCTGCACGGCAGCTGGCTGCACCCCAGGATCTCCCCTTGAGCAGAGATGCCTGTTGAGGATACTCCCAGGGGTTAAGAGATTCCTTACCGCAACAGATCCTCGGTAAGTGACAGATAGAATGCTGAAACTTTGAATCTTTATTAAACTATTGCTTTATCTTGTCCTCTGTGTAGTAAATAATCAGGTATACCTCGCCATCGAATTCTTTTTTTTTTTTTCTTAGAGTTTCATTTACTGTTTTAAACTTTGTGAAACGCTGCTTTGTATCAATAAATAGCCCTCAGGAATCCCAGACCCTGGAGGTAAGAGAGAAGGTCTGAGGAAAGGAAGACTCTCCAGTGATCAATGAGAATTGTGTTAGAGATCATTTAGTCAAGCTGGACACTCACAAACCCATGGGCCCATGAGTGCTGAGGGAGCTTGCTGATGTTGTTGCTATGCCACTCTTCATCGTCTCTGAAAGATCATGGAGAATAGGAGCGGTGCCTGAGGACTGGAGAAAAGCCCATGTCACTCCAGTCTTCAAAAAAGGCAAAAAGATCCAGGAAATTACAAGCCAGTCAGCATCACCTCCATCCCTGGAAAGGTGATTGAGCAGCTCATTCTGGAGGTCATCTCTAAGCACATGGAAGAGAAGAAATTTATCAGAAATAGTCAGCATGGGTTCACCAAGGGGAAATCATGTTTAACTAACTTGATAGCCTTCTATGATGGTGTGACTAGCTGAGCAGATGAAGGGAGAGCAAGTGGATGTTGTCTACTTTTAGTTCAGCAAGGCTTTTGACACTGTCTCCCATAACATTCTCATAGATAAGCTCAGGACCTGTAGGTTAGATGAGTGTACTGTGAAATGGATTGAGAACTGGCTGAACAATAAAGCTCAGAGGGTCGTGATCAGCAACGCAGAGTCCATTTGGAGACCTGTAGCTAGTGATGTTCCCCAGGGGTCAGTACTGAGTCCAGTCTTGTTCAACATCTTCATCAGTGACCTGGATGAAGGGACAGAGTATACCCTCAGCAAGTTTTCTGATGATATGAAATTGGGAGGAGTGACTGACACACCAGAAGGCCATGCTGCCATTTAGCGAGACCTGGACAGACTGGAGAGCTGGGCAGAGGGGAACCTAATGAAATTTAACAAGGACAAGTGTAGAGTCCTGCACCTGGGGAGGAATAAGCCCATGCACCAGTACAGGTTAGGGGTTGACCTGCTGGAAAGCAGCTCCATAGAGAAGAACCTTGGAGTCCTGGTGGACAATAAGTTATCCATGGGACAGCAATGTGCTCTTGTGATCAAGAAGGCCAATGGTATCCTGGGTGCATAAAGAAGAGCGTGTCCAGCAGGTTGAGGTTCTCCTCCCCCTCTATTCTGCCCTAGTGAGACCTCATCTGGATTATTGTGTCCATTTCTGGGATCGCCTGTTAAAGAGGGATGCAGAAATACAAGAGAGAGTCCAATGGAGGGCTATGAGGGTGATTAAGGGACTGGAACATCTCTCTTATGAGGAAAGGCTGAGAGACCTGGAGCTGTTAGCCTGACAAAGAGAAGGCTGAGAGGGGATCTCATCAGTGTTTATAAATATCTGAATGGTGGGCATCAAGAGGATGGACACCATCCGCAGCCCGATTATTTCTCACACAGTCTTGTCCGCAGCCCAGTTTATTCCCAGACGGTCTTGAGGAAAACAGGTGTGCCTGTTTTCAAATATTTACAAGCATTGATAATCTATCCTCAGTCTTATGTTCTCCAAACTAAAAAGACACAAGTCCCACAGTCTGTCCTCGAAAGAGAGATGTTCTTGTCCCTTATTCTTCTTCACAGCCCTTTGCTGTACCCTCTCCAGCAGTTCCCTGTCCTTCTTGGACCAGGGAGTCCAGAACTGCACACAGTATGCCAGATGCAACCTCACAAGGGTAGAGGATAACCTTCCTTGACCTGTTGGGCACCCTTGATGCACCCCAGGATACCATTGGCCTTCTTGGCCACAAGGGCAAATGGCTGGCTCATAGTCATCCTGTTGTCCACCATGACTCCCAGATCTTTTTCCACAGACCTGCTTCCAGCAGGTCAACCCCTAACCTGTACTGATGCATGGGGTTATTTCTCCCTAGGTGCAGTACTCTACACTTGGCCTTATGGAAATTAATGAGTTTTCTCTAAGCCCAGCTCTTCAGCCTGACCAGGTCTTGTTAAATGGCAGCACAGCCATCTGGTGTGTTAGCCACTGCTCCCAATTTTGTGTCACCCACAAACCTGCTGAGGGTACACTCCATTCCTTCATGCAGGTCATTGATAGCTATGTTGAACAAGACTGGAACCAGTACTGACCCCTAGGGAACACTACTTGTTATGGGCCTCCAACCAGACTCTGTGCCACTGATCACAATCCTCTGAGCTCTGTCTTCCAGCTAGTTTTCAATCCACCCCACTGCCTATTCACCAAACCCACACTTCCTAAGCTTGCCTGTGAGGGTGCTGTGGGAGACTGTGTCGGAAGCATTGGTGAAGTCAAGGTAGACAACATCTACTGTTCCTATCTGTCCATCCAGTCATGCCCTCATAGAGGGCTATCAGATTAGTCAGATGTGACTTCCCTTTGGTGAATCCATGTTGACCACTTCTAATATCTAACTTTCTGTAGAAGTTGAGGGTTCTCAAAATAAGAGAGTGATGTTACTTGAAAAGGGAGTTCTTTCTGTAGGTGAAGTATGTCTCTAATTCCCTGATAGCTGAGCTGGTAAGAGTGCAATAGTTCCCTGGAAAACTGAAGATAGCGTTCAGTTTTTCATAGCTTTTTTTCCCAATTTGTGACATGTTAGATTCAGTTTTTCCAGTGCAACATTTGGGAAGACTTCAGAAGAAATGTGCTGCTATCTTCACAGCCCAGGACAGACAGAAATGCATTTTGTCTGGTTAGGTAAGTTTCTTGGAGTATTTCTTTATGCAAAATTTTCTAGTTACATAACATGCTCCTGTGATTTGAAACTTGTCAGAAGCTTTGACTCCAGTGCAAGTGTTATGACTTACCATCCCTGTGGTAAAGAGCCTTTAAAAATCAAAATGATTGAAAACAAAACAAAACCACAAAACCACCAAAAAAGTCCCCAAAACAGCAACAAAAAATAAAACTACCGAGTCCCAAGTAGGGCAGAATACATTTGGTACCTTTCCATACCTGATTTGGTGCTTTTGTTATAAGCTTTACATAACCAGATGCTTGCGACTAGCCTTGTGCAAGTCATGTAACAATGTAACTTCCCATTG
Organism: Actenoides hombroni; assembly: GCA_024336885.1. Taxonomy (NCBI): domain Eukaryota; kingdom Metazoa; phylum Chordata; class Aves; order Coraciiformes; family Alcedinidae; genus Actenoides; species Actenoides hombroni. The sequence goes on along the minus strand of WUAM01010367.1, from coordinate 149,005 downwards.
TTCTGTCAAGGTTTGATGAACAAACAGCCCACAGTTTATTACACCCACCATCTTGAGCCTTCCTCCTTCCCATCCACCATTTTGGACCCTTATTCCTCCTCCTCCTTCAGCCCTTCTGCCATTCCATCAGTCCCCCCCCATTGGCTGCCATCTTGGAGGGGTCCCCTTTGTTGGGTAGCATCTTGGGAGGGGTCTCCATTGGCTGCCACCTTGGGAGGGAAGGACATTCCCCCACAATGGCCACCATCTTGGGAGGGATTCCCCCCCCACTGGCATCTATATTGGGAAGGTTTCCCCCCCTCCACTGGTGGACATCTTGGGGAGGGGGTCCTCTAAGGCCACCATCTTGGGAGGGTCTGACACCCTCATAACCCCCATGGCTGCCATCCTGGGGGGTCCACCCCCACCTCACTGCCATCTTGGGGGCCTCACACCCCTCGGGGAGCTGGAGGTGCTGTGGTGGGAAAACAGGGAGCTCCGCCGCACTCAGGTGACCCCCCTTTTCCTCTCCCCCCTCCCCACATCAACCCCCTTCTCTCCCCCAGCAGCTCTGCCCTGGCTGGCAGGGTGGCAGCAAGTGACACCCCAAGGAGGACACTTGGACTTCCTCAGGAGACTGGGCCGGGTGACACCATGGGCAGCAGCTCTAAAGGGCAGAGGAGCTCAGGGAATCTTAGAGCCTCCTCCAGACAGAAAAAGGGTCTCAGCGAATACCCGTGAAAGGGAGCATTCATCTCGGGCTGCTTCTCTGACCTGAGCTCCAGGGCAAAACTACAGCAGCAGGAGGTGGGAGCTGGGGAAGCTGCAAAGGAGGAACTGAGGAATCTTGTCCAAGGTTGTTGGGAAGATGGCAAAGGCAGAGCTCCTGTAGTGTTGGCACTTGCAGGGCAGGGCACCGGCAGCAAGATGAGTAGATACAACTTTATGAACAGGAGAAGCATCAACAGGGCTGACGTGGGCCTACTGCTGACATGAGTAAGAGGAGGAGCAGACAGGGCTCAGGTTTTTCATCAGTTCTTTGCCACTGTCTTCACCAGCAAGGGCTGCCAGGCCTTTGTGTCTGAAGGCAGGACTCTGGAGAACACCCAGCAGTGGATGGGGATCAGGTCAGAGCTTCCTTGAGCCAACTCAGACACCATCACAGAAGGAGAGATGGGTGGTTTGAGCAGCTCCCTGACCACAAGTATTGGGAGGCCATGGCCCCTGCTTTGGGACTCCTGGATATCACAAAGCCGTTTTGGCTGTTCTCTCATGAGAGACAAGGAATAGCTTTGGGAGTGTTGGCACAAAAACTTGTCTGTTGCTGGGGTCCCACAGCAGGTAAAAACAGATAATAGGTCGACTTATGTGTCCGCCAAGGTGGCTGCATTTTTACAACTTTGGGGTGTCACTCATGTTACAGGTATCCCGCATTCCCCTACTGGGCAAGGCATTGTGGAAAGTGCCCATGGCACAATAAAATGCATGCTTCAAAAACAAAAAGGGGGAATATTGGGGGAGGGACCAGAGGCACGGCTTAATAAGGCCATTTATGTATTGAATTTTCTGCAGATCTCTGACGGCTTACAGCAGCCACCAATGGTGCATCATTTCGGATCATTAACGAGAGCATCGGGGTGGCTCCTGGGGTTAAAGTTCAGGTGCGGGATTTGCAGACGGGTCTCTGATCACTGCCGTGTGAGTTACTAACCTGGGGAAGAGGGTATGCTTGTGTCTCCACAGATGGCGGCCCCCGCTGGGTTCCTGCTCAGTGTGTTCAGCCTGTGCTGTCTCCCAAGTGGGTTGATGCTACGGGTTGAGGACATCCCTGCGACATGGTGGCATCAAAACATCTGGGTGACCCTGCCAGGCCAGCTGAATCAGACGGGGTTCTGTGTCTCTTTGGCATGGCCCTTGTCTCTATTTCAAACCTGTTTGGTTGGGGCTCCTCTCAATGACACGGAGGCCGGCTTGATAGTGCAGTGGGTGAAGATGAAACTAGCGAAGAATAAATGTGTGAGGTCCATGCAGAACTGCACAGCTGGGTATGACACTTGGAATGATCAACTGCCATTCAGCCTCCCAGTGGAGGAGCTGGACATTTTGGGGACGTTGCCTGCACACTCATGTCTTTGTGTTGGTGTTGGCTGCAGGGACACTTTCACTTTTTGTATTGGGTATTGTGAGTGTTGGGTTGGACGCACTGCACTGCGGCATCTCGGTGAGGGTGGTCACAGCCCGAGGCGCTGCCGGGGCTGCCTTTTTTGTCGCCACTGTCTGTCAGTTTCGCCACGGGAGCCGTCGCCACTTCCGCGTTCAGAATTACCGGAGCCGGTACTTCCGGCTTCGCCGTCGGAGCCTGCACTTCCGGCCCAGCTCGGCTCTATCAGCGGACGCCTGCAATCCCTCTAGCTGCTGAGACATCTTCTCCAACATAGCTAGCTGTCGCGTTAAAAGGTCCATCATCGGCGGCTGTGCCTGCGCATGAAGACACCCAGATACGGTCGCATGCGCGGAACTGCCAGGCGCCGCCAGGGGATTTGATGTCACTGTTAAACCAGATGGGACAACCGGAGGGACCGTGGAAACGACCGGCACTGTTCTATTTGCCGAGGGTAGCGGCACGAAAGAGGCCGGAGCCGCTAGACTAAAGAGCGAGGGGCGCTCCAAGGCATCTTGCTGTTGATGCATTTCCGCGAGCTGCTCTCTAGGCGTAGGGTATTTACGGGGAACATAATCGGGGAGCGACACCTTTGGCACTCATGGAGATATTTGTCAAGGTTCACTTGCCTTTTTAATAGCTTCTTCCAAACACAAGTCAAAAACAGTGATTATGAGATTTCCTACAGTCAATACTTAATCTTGACTCAACACTGTTCACTTCTGTCTTTGATAGAATTGACTCCTAATTATTATTTGTGTTTATCTGCTACCTTCCAATGATTTCATAAGTGCTCCTTAAATACCATGTGACTGACTGCAGAATGAGCTTGTGATTCCTGCCTGATCTGCAGAGCTGTGTCTCCACGCACTTTTCTGACAGGAACCTGGCTCTTGAAAAGTGTTCATCAGGAGGCAAAACCTGACATCTATCTTTTGGTTCCGTCACCCCGAGCTGTTGCTTGTTGTTATTTCTTAAGGTAAAATTCTTCCAAAATGCATATTCTGGGAAATTAAGCATAGTATTATTCTTTTTAATTAGAAACCTTACTTGCTTCAAATAATTTCATGCTTCAGTTCATCACTGATATATTTACAAATGGTTTTGGTAATAAATAATTAAAAGAACAAAATGTTACTCTTTAAATACTAGAGTGGGTTTCAATCTAGTTGTTCTTAAATATATACACTCTTATAATTTTCTTGTCTTTCTGTCACTGGCTAACTATTTTCATTGACTATATTTCCCAGAGTTCTAGCCATTTTAGTTCTTCTTGCTACCGCTTGTTGAAATTTCCCCTGTGAGTTCAACAGATCAATCAAATCAGTGTTGATTGCTTGTGATGTCTATCATTACAAAAAAATCTGCTTGCTTAACTGTTCTTTTTGACTATTAATTTTTATAACTTGTATGTAAGTCTTCCTTTTATGGTCCTTGTTCTAAACGTGATCCTCTAAAAACTTATTTCCTCTAATGTTTAATGTTATGTTTCTTCAGCCACCTTCATTCAGATGTGTGTGCATATTATACAACAAATTTATATTTTTTCACTGGTTAGTCTTGTTGGGTCATGGTTGAAAGCAAAGAATGTTTTCAGCTATTCTCAAAGAGTTGCTTATGTGTTGAACAGACTTTTTGCATGACCTTGCTGTCCAAGTCCAAGATCACAGTAGCTAAGTGACTGAGATTAGAAATAATTTTTAAAAAGTGATTAGGAGTATTTTTGCTTAAAATTCCCATGGAAATTATTGTTTTCATTTAAAAAGTTTATGCCATAAAATAAATAAAAAACACCTATGTTTTCAGCAAACCATGCATATGATTATGTCCATCTACTTTTTCAGACATCATTCATTGTGTCACTTGTAGGTAACATTTTATCCTTCTGCTTGTTACAAAATTTTAATTCCCTAATTTATATAGTTATAATTTTATCTTACTCTAAGACGATTCTATAAATTTATATTTTTTTTTAAGTTCTAAAACCCTCTTGTATAGGCTTTTGTCTACACAGCATTAGATCTTTGGTGCTAACATTTGTTATAACTTTGTAAGTACAGTTTTTAAACTATGACCATTCCAGTATGGCCCCCCGGAGATCCCAGCACAGCCCAGTACAGACCCACGGGCATCCCAGAGCAGCCCAGTATGGTCCCATGGGGATCCAAGTGCACCTGGGCTCCACTGGGTATCCCAGCACACCCCAGTATGGCCCCTTGGGGATCCCAGCACAACGCAGGATGGCCCCATGGAGATCCAGGTGCAGCCCAGTACAGCCCCACGGGAATCCCAGCGCAGCCCAGTATGGCCCCACGGGAATCCCAGCGCATCCCAGCACAGCCCCACGGGGATCCCAGTACATCCCAGCACGGCCCCATGGAGATCTCAGCAGGGCCCCACGGGGATCCCAGTGCATCCCAGCACGGCTGTTACCTTCTCCCTCTCCTCAAACATCCAGAAGAAGGGGGTCATGGCGCCGATGTCCAGGGCGTGGGTGGTGACGGCCATGATGTGGTTGAGCAGCCGCGTGATCTCTGCGAAGAGCACTGGGGGGGGGACGGGGTCAGCCCCAACCCTTAGGGTGCTTCACACCCTAAAAGGAGGGGGTTGGCCCTGAAAAGGGGGCTTTACACCCTAAAAACTGTCTGGGTGCACCACGCGAGGCTTTAGATGCAAGCAAATGGAACTGCATGTCCTAAAACAACAGCTGTAGGTACCAAAGGACCACAAAAACGAGGATTCTGGACCCAAAATTGGAGCTTCACCCCCTAAGAATTAAGTGGATGAGCCGAATGAAGCTCTGGGCGTACGCAGATGAAACCCTAGGTCCGAAAAAAGGGGCCGTAGCTCTCAAAGGACCTGAAAAATGAGAATCTTGGCCCTAAAAATGGGACTTGACACCCTAAAAATTATTTGGATGCTCCAAATGAGGCTTTGGACTACCCCGAGGCAGCTCCGGGACCCCCTCCCCGAGGCAGCTCCGGACCCCCAGCCCCCCTGGCACACCGCGAGCTCGCAGCCCTCACCTCGGATCCACTGGGCCCGCAGCGGCGGGCGGATGTTGAGCAGCTTCTCCACGGCCAGGGAGTAGGCCTGCTCGTTGCACATCATGGAGACGTAGTCGAGGCGGTCGAAATACGGCAGCGCCTGATGTGTGTCATCCCCCCCGCCCCAAACACGGCCTTGAGCGGCTCCCGGCACCCGGCAGCCCTCGGTGGCCTCACCAGGACACCCGGGAGCGGCCTCGGGCACCGCGTGTCGACCCCCCAGGGTCAGGGCCTCCTGTGTGTCCCCCTCCCAGGGCATTGTGTGTGTCCCCAGAGCCTCCCGTGCGTGTCCCCCCGCAACGGGCCCGTCACCCCCCCCCCCCCGCCCGCGCCCCCCCGCTCACGCCAACGCCCCACGCCGCCCCCGCCCCGCCGTCCCCACCCCCCACCACCGACCCCTTTTGGGAGGGAGGGGGGTTAACAGAGAGCGTCTGTTATAGGTCTAAGGGGCTGCCCTGACCCTAAACCGTGACAGGGTTGGAACTAGATGGTCTTTAAGGTCTCTTTCAATCCAAATCATTCTATGACTTGGGGAAATCAGTTTCATTTATTGCTAATTAACAATGGAGTAGGATAATGAGAAATAAAAAAAAATCTAAAACACCTTCCCCCCACCCCTCCCTTCTTCCTGGGCTCAACTGCACTCCCAACTTCTCTACATCCTCTTCCTGAGAGGCACAGGGGGGTGGGAATGGGAGTTGTGGTCAGTTCTTTACACGTTGTTTCTGCCGCTCCTTCCTCCTCACACTTTTCCCTTGCTCCAGCATGGGGTCCCACCCACAGGAGGCAGTCTTTCACAAACTTCTTCAGTGTGGGCCCTTCCCATGGGCTGCAGTTCTTCATTAAGTACTCCAGCACGGGTCCTTTCCATGGGGTGTAGTTTTTCAGGAACAGACTGCTCCAGTGTGGGCTCCACTCCATGGGTCTAGAGTTCCTGCCAGGAACCTGCTTCAGCACCAGTTCTCCACAGGATTATAGCTTCCTTCAGGGCACATCCACTGGCTCTGTCATGGGGACCTCCATGGGCTGGAGGGTGGATATCTGCTCCACCATGGTCCTCCATTGGCTGCAGGAGGACAACCTCTTCACCATGGTCTTTACCACAGGCTGCAGGGGAATCTGCTCCAGAGCCTGGAGCACCTCCTCCCCCTCCTTCTTCACTGACCTTGGTGTCTGCAGAGTTGTTTCTCTCACATATTCTCACTCTTCTCTCCCAGCTGCTATTGCACAGCAGTTTTTTCCCCCTTCTTAAATATGTTATTGTAGAGGTGCTACCACCATTGCTGATGGCTCAGCTTTGGGCAGCAGTGGGTCTGTCTTGGAGCTGGCTGGAACTGGCTCTGTTGGACATGGGGGCTACTTCTGGCATCTTCTCACAGAAACCACCCCTGCAGCCCCCCTCACTACCAAACCCCTGCCATGGAAACCCAATATACACAACATCAAGGCTGTCTCTCCAAACCGCCCCCCCCCCCATCCCCCAAAGGCAGTAGGCTGGGAGTGGGCAAGAGTCTGAGAGGGGACATAACCAGTACAGCTGATGCAAACTGATCAAAGAGATATTCATAGAATCTTTCTTGCCACAAAGAAGGTAAAGATAAAGACTAGTTTATCAAGAGAGAAGTACCCTCCCCCTCCAATTCAGAATATATTGTTCTTAATTTCTGTTTAATCATAGAATCATAGAAAGGTAGGGGTTGAAAGGGACCTCTGGAGATCATCGACTCCAACCCCCCTGCCAATGCAGGAACACCTAGGGCAGGCCACACAGGAACAGATCCAGGTGGGTCTGGAAAGTCTCTAGAGAAGGAGACTCCACAACCTCTCTACACTTATCCTTGTTGAACTTCATTAGGTTTGCTTTTGCCCAGCTCTCCAGTCTGTCCAGGTCTCACTGGATGGCAGCACAGACTTCTGGTGTATCGGCCACTTCTCCCAGTTTAGTATCATCAGCAAACTTACTGAGGGTGCACTCCATCCCTTCATCCAGATCCTTGATGAAGATATGAATAAGACTGGACCCAAAACTGACCCCCAGGGAACACCACTAGTTGCAGGTTGACAACTGGACTGTGAACCACTGACCACAACCCTCTGAGCTCTGTTGTTCAGCCAGTTCTCAACCCATCTCACTATCTACTCTTCTAACCCACACTTCTTGAGCTTTCCCACAAGGATGTTATGGGAGGCAGTGTCAAAAGCCTTGCTGAAGTCAAGGTAGACAACATCCAGTGCTCTCCCTGCATGTACCCATTAAGTCACATGATCATAGAAGGCTATCAGACTAGTCAGACATGACTTCCCTTTAGGAAATCCATGCTGACTACTGTTGATAACCTTCTTTTCTTCCATGTGCTGAGATATTGTCTCCAGAATGAGATGCTCCATTACATTTCCAGGGATGGAGGTGAAGCTGACTGGGCTGTAATTTCCAAGGTCTTCCTTCTTGACCATTTTGAAGACTGAAGTGACATTGGCTTTCCTCCAGTCCTCAGACACCTCACCTGTTCTCCATGATCTTTCAAAAATGATGGAGAGTGATAGAGCAACAACATTAGCCAGCTCCCTCAGCACTTCTGGGTACAGCCCATCAGGGCCCATGGATCTGTGTGTGTTCAGTTTCTGCAATTGATTTCTAACCCAATCCTCATCAACCAGTGGAGAGAGTTCCTCCTTCCAGTCTTCCACTCTTACTTTGAGGGTCAGGGATTCCTGAGGGCTGGTCTTATCAGTGAAGACTGAAGCAAAGAAGGCATTCAGTACCTCCACCTTCTCTGCATCCTCTGTCACCAGGGCTCCTGCATCATTCAGAAGTGGGCCCACATTTTCCCTAGTCTTCCTTTTACCACTGATGTATTTGAAACAGCCCTTCTTGTTCTCCTTTACTTACTTTGCCATAGCTAATTCCAAGAGGACCATGGCCTTCCTTGTTGCATCTCTACAAACCCTGACAGTGTTCCTATAATTGTCCCAAGAGATCAGTCCCTTTTTCCACATGCTGTGAACTTCATTCTTCCACTCACATTCAGCAGCTCCTTGAATACCAATGCAGGTGTCCTGCCTCCTCTACTTGATTTTTTACTCAGAGGATTGCACCTGTCTTGACCTTGGAGGAAGTGATGTTTGAATATCAGCCAGCTCTCTTGGGCTACCCTACCTTAGAATCATAGAATCATAGAATCATAGAATAGTTCTGTCTGGAAAAGACCTTCAAGATCATCAAGTCCAACCTTATTCCTAGCCTTATCAAAAAACACCCCCGAGAATTCTCGGAAGAACTCCCTCACTCACCCGATCACCGCAGGAGCAGACAAGGACCATCAGCGGACCAGGTGTGTTTGGGTAGGAGGGGATACCTGTCAGCCGCAGAGAGACGTCCTACGCGAGGTGAAGAGCATTGCAGCTCGGCCCTGGGTGCTTGGGAATAGTGCACTATGGGGAAGGCAATGGTGACTGGGGTTCTCCTGGCCGGAGTGGGTTGGTAACGGGACCGTGTCTGCTTTGAGCTCAATCAAAGTCGAGTGCGGAGTTCCCATCCGCGGTTCCGCTGTCCCGCGGGGGCTGCGGCCGGAGACGAACGGAGTGATTGTCATCTGGCAGTGATTCCCGAGAAGAAAAACAACAAAGCAAACAACAACAACCGGGTGAGTGAATTGTGCCTTGTTATCTGCTGTATGTCAGGAATCAAGCCCAGCCGCCCCCAGCCCCTCTGCTCTCTGCGGATCAGCTGGAACGCAAGGGGGTTTGATTTCTGCTGAAATTGGGGTTATAAATTGGATAAAAGAAAAGCAAAATAGGGATACAAGACCCTGTTGACTTAATTCAGTGTCTGGTTATTGTTTTGTGTATTATTGTTTTCAGTGTCTTTTGTTTGTGGTATTTTTGACGAAGTTCTGAATTAGCACAGAACTGAGAACTTTTAAGACTGGCCCTGGAATTGTCTAGATGTAAATTCAGGGCTAGTTTCAGGTGATTTGGTATAAGGACCTTTTGTTGTTGTGATTGAGATAATTTGGTTGTGTCTTGTTACCTGTTGTTATTGCAAGAGGTGTGGGATTTGGTAAACACTGCAGTGGGTGGGAGACAGAGTCAGGAGATGGATCGTAACACCCCCTTAGGGTGCATTTTCACACATTGGAGGCAGCTGGGAGGTCAACCCGGAGGGAACTTGAGCTGTGGAAAGGCTGAGGGATATTGTACGGATGTATGGCCACTGTATGGATTGAGTGGGGGGGCTGGGATGGCTGGCAGGAGGTGCCTTGGACTGTGATGCCTCGGTGGAGCTGACGGTGATTTTAAGGGAAAGTGAGAAATGGGATGAAGTAATATATGCAGGTATGTTTTCCCGAGTTCAAAATCATCCCGAGTGGCAGAGGAAATGTGGATTAAATGTGCGTCCACAAGACCCCTTAGTTTTGGCTTCGGAAAAGGACCGTAAGAAGGACAGGGAAGTGTTGAAACGTTTGAAAGGAAAGGGAAAGGAGGAGGAAAGAATGGCAGACTATGCACCCCCGATCGACCAGAGAGCGGAGCAAAGCGTGGAGCCAGATTCAACCGGACAGGAAGATTCTGAAAGTTGTGATGATAAAGGGACAGGGGCCTCAGGTGACACCCCTATTACAGGCAGAACTAGGAGTAAGACTGGCCCTAAAATTCAAGCACCACTGAGGGAAGCCATGGGCCCCACATTATAATGAACACCTTTTATAAACAAATACTGAGTCATCAGTTTGATTTCAAAGAAGTGAAGAACATGCTGAACTTATGTAAGAACTAATTTAGTTTTATATCATGGCAGTGACTCACCTTTCTCCCACACAATACAGTGGTTTCTAACTCTCCTGTTGTTTTATCCATCTACAGCGTGTAGCAAGGAAATCTATTACTTAAATGTTTGTGCTTTATGTTTATAGAAAACAATACAAGGAAATTGTTCCTGAACAAATTTCCAAAGGCAAGGAGACAACAGACAACAAACCAATTGAAAAGATCTTTTGAGGACATTGGTGTTTTAAATTGAAACAATTTGTTTTATGTTAAAAAACATTCTGAAGATATCCACTTCGGTGTCACACTTCATAAAGTCTCTCTCCCACTTTCTACCATAGGTGCTTACACACTTTTACAAGAAAACTCTTAGAATTTGCTGAACGGTTAGAGTGAAGAGTTGCACATCGGGTTCAAGGGGTAAGTAGGGACACACATACCTAGAACAACAGAAAACATGCTGAAGATTTCAGTCAGGCTTGAATGTCATCTGCTGACATCAGAAATATCAGATGCTGGAGGGAGAGCAATAGTGTCCCCAAACATCGCATACTTCTCCCAGACAAGATCTCAATATTTGGCTTCAGAGGGTTTACTTCAGTGTCTGTCTTCAGTGATGTACTCATTTTATTCTACTTCATTAAATATATCTTCTCCTCATACTGTCTATAGAATTATCCTTTGCTTTTAATATCAATTTTTTTAAAAACTTTGGCATAATTCCTTTCCACATTTTTTTTTTTTTATTCCAGCCTCCATGGCATAAAAATATCCACTGTTTTTTCAGTCTCCTCATAATTCCTCAGTTAAATGTTTGAAGTAGCAGTGCTGAAATTCTCCCTTTCATCACCCACTTACATATCTGTCAAATCTCACTCTTACTTTACTTTGCTTTTGTTTGCTGTTTTTCATGTAGCATTAATCTTCATAGTTCTTCAAAGAAGTAATCTTCACCAGTTATCTTTCTTACAGCTAAAATAGTTTGGATGCATTGTCATTATACAGTTTCTACATTTTCTAATCAATCTAGATTCTTTTTTTGTTCCCCTCATAGTTTAAGATCCTTTTTTTTTCACTTGTTCATAATAGCAGCTTTTTCTCAGAACCCAACTCTGTAGAGAATCACAAAGCTCTTTCTCTCTGTCTATGCTTTTTCTCCCATCAGTCTCTCGCCAGCACTATATTTTCCATCTGTTACTACTAATAATCTATTGTGTACCCCGGTAATCATGTCTTGTGCACTGATGATGATAACCCTTCCATTGACCCTTCCATGTCCATTCCCCAACACTGTGCCTATAGCTCTTGCATTCATGAGGAAGCATCAGCACCTTTCACCCAGTGTTTGTTGCATGTGGTGCTCAGCCTGAGCCACAATCTGATGCTCAGCTGTTGTGTTGGCTGTTTGGGATCTTGATGCCATGGCATTGTGCTGCATCTGGGGACAAACATGGTCCGTGCAGTAGATTTTAGTGTGGTCCTTCACCCATTCCACAACCATAGAAATTCCTTGTCATAAAATGAGATTTGTCTCAGTAAATTTAAACATCAGTCATACAGATGTCTATATCTGAACTAACCACCACTCAGGACTTTCTTTATAATCACTAGTGAGAAAAGTATCGTGCTTGTATTTCTCAGGCACAATTATGATACATGTTAGACATCTGCAATAGAATGAGATAACTTAGAAATGTTTATTTTTCTCTAAGGACTGTAAAGAATATTTAGACAATTAACTTTCAGATTTAAACATCAACATTATAAATACCCACACCTCATCACATTCATTTTATGTGTGGAACTTCAAACTCTGAGACTGGGGAAGATGAGTCTCCCCCCTGGTTTCAATGAAGACCACTGTGCTATGGAGTAGAGGCAGCTGCTCTGCATTCTGAGGTTTTGCATTGTTTACTGTTGTTGTTTTTTTTTTTTCTAAGTCTGGCCATTACATTTCAGCAAAATGACTTCTATAAAAAAAATTACTATATATTGTCCTGAGACTGAGACTGCAAGTAATGGTGAGGTAAGTCTGAAAATCAGGCTTTCAAATTTTTCCTTTTTCCCCTGTTTCCCATACATGAACAGACAAAGATGTAGTAGGGAATGTGCTGAGGATCACAGCTCTGGAGTTTAGCCATGTCTATGAGGCACAACAAAGACTGGGCAAGAGCTGTACATAATGGAAGGGAAAAGTAGAGCTAAAGGCTTGTAGAGAAGGAGCTGTTTTGGTTTTGAGTATTGTTTATTTGATCGTTTTCAAAAGGTGTAGAATTCTTGTACCGAAAACAAAGTATTTCATCTTGGTGGCTGGGAGGAATCCACTGCACTCCACCTGACAATTGCTTTGAACTTTCATTATCCAGATGTGGGCAGTTTCTTTAAAGAGAAATACATCTATATACTTATACTATGCACTTCAAGATATGACTTGAAATAAAAGCAATTACAGACATACATCTATCAGTGTTAACTGAAATAGGATGGTTTAGAACTGCAAAGACTGCAAAGAGACACCACTACTGATTTATAAAATATTTAGGTTAAATTCTGTCCTCATTAGCATCCATGGCAAAATCCCAGTGTCTTAAGCAATGCTAGAAGTTCAATGCATATTACTTTGTCATTCAGTGTTAGAAAAGGCTTTGCGTTACAGTCAAAGCTGCATGCATTTAAAAGCTCTACTATCTGATGCATCAAAAATGCCCTTTGACTTACAGCACACCATATCAGAATACAATCTGTTTATATATTGCAGACTCTGGACGATCTCATTGAATTACAAACCTCATAACTGGAAAAAAATACTGGTAGGTAACATGATACAGACCTTTGTGATAACATGACTATGTGAAACCTGTAGTTTATTACAGGTAGAAAAGTCTGTCTTTACCAATGTCATAGCCCTGCTCAGTAAGCACGTATGAAGTATGCTATTCTTGGAAACTATGGACCCAGTGGAGGGCCGACACTAAAATTTCATTCTTATGGGATGCATTAGTCCTTCTACGTTGATGTTGTCCACAGTGTTGCAGATGAGATGTGTTAGTAAACAGCTGAAGGGCAGTGTTTTTAAATTGCTCCTTAGCTATAACTGATGCAAGCAAGCAAAGTCAAACAGCTTACCTTAAGGCAACTTTATCTCATCTGTGTGACTTTGTCCTGAAAGGGATTAGGAGCATGCACATCATCATTTGAGAGGTACTTTAGACACTGACTTTTTATGTTTCACAAATAACTGTTCTAGCTGATATATAGCGGCTGTATTAGCTCTTCTGATGACCACGTGTCTGCTGCAGAGCCCTGCTTTTTGCTCTTGCCCTTGGCAAAGGAGTAAATTTCACACCACACAAAACTGTCTATGTAGAAATCAAATTAAAAAAAAAAAAAAAAAGAACTCAGACTTGAAAATGTGCTTCATACTTACTAGGGAAAAAGAAAATTAAATGTGCACATTGCCTATTTGTAGAGTTGCTTAGACCAGTTACTGAAGGTGGCTAAAAGAGAATATTGGAATTTATATGGTATTTTAAACTGATTTTATTTTTATCCAGAATTCAAAATTCAAAAATATTCAAAATAATAATAAAAAAGCAGCAGTCCTCAAATATTTTATTACCTTAAGGCAAGTTATTTGCAAAATTTTCTGTTAAGGAATGTTCAGAACATCATTGAATATTCAGAAATTCATGAGTCAATATGCTGGCAGGTAATAATAAAAGAATAATTCAAGAGGACAATCTGACATTTTTTAATCACTTATTCTTCCAGCTGTGATAAAGAATGAGTTTTTGTTGTTGGCTGTTGAATTAGTGTGCAGTGTTGGAATATTTTTATAAAGAAAATTTTGTTTTGATTTCCCTAGATTCTTGGAATCTATTTTCTCACATGTTCATAGTCTATTGATCAGACTTTGTACTGTCCTTTCAGGTTACAGATGAAACAAACACCAAGATTAAAGCCAAGTCTTAAAGGGGACACATATCCATCAGTACTAGCTTCAAGGCCAAGATTGAGAAGCATTCCTGTATATGCTCAGTTTTAAACATGGAGTCAAGTGCTTTACTGAAGTTATACAGAGCTGGAGATTAAAAGTTTTTGTGGTGAATGGGCATTTATAACTTCTGTGAAAACCAAGATGCTTGTGTGAAGTGCTTGTGACACAAATTTCAAGGGATCTTTCTAAAATCTGAAGAGTTCTACAGGGCCGAATGTATTGCAAAATATTTGTCATACTTGGTCTTAAAAAATAACTTGTCTTGCTATGTTGCTTCTCTAAAATCTGTTTATGTTGGTCTCTAACATTTTTTTTCCAAACAGAGCTTATGAAGTCAGAGAAGAGGAATTAGGCTGCTTTGCAGGGCAATGCAGTTGACCCGTATCTGCAGTAATGTATGGAATGGCTGAATGTGCACTTGCTGCTGCAGTGATGTAAGAAGCAGACGTCCCCCGTGACTGCCATCGGAGCTCCAACCGGACAGGCAGTCTCGCTGAGGTGAGCGGGGCTGCTCAGCTCCCTGGCCTTGGACCAGTATGCTAATTATTCATGCACAGCAGGCTATTTGTGCAGGGAAAAGGGGTACAGTTAACAACGGATTAGATCAGCTGAAAGTTCAGCAACTTTTTTGCAGAAGAATACAATGCAGGAAGTGTTGTTTGATCAGAGCTCTGGGTTTCATAGCATTCCCTCTTAAATCGCAAAACTAACATATGTGCTACATTATATATCTACAAGCATTTCTGGTACTGCTATGGGCGTTGGTTCTGTGCAGTAGGTACGCCCTTTATCTCTGACTTCTAACACATTAGTAATGACTTTGATTTGGAAACCCTTTTTTCCATGTTCAGCTCTCTCTGAGACAAGAGGTCTGCAGTGTACCTTACCCTGGAGAGGCAGCAGACGCTTTAGACAAACTGTCAACAACTTAGATATGTCTCGTATTGCCTTGGGGCCAGTAGGTAAAATAAATGAGCTGTTGATGTCTTCCACCCTGCTCCCATTTTGGAAATCAATGTATTATTACATGTCCTGTGGTCAGGTACTCAAGTGGTGCAGTCCTATTCAGTTGCATTAGTGGCCTTATGCTTCCTTCTGTTAGGAGCATATGGCCCAGCTCTAGCAAATCAGGCCATAGGATATTCCACTTCCTTGTTAGAGTTGTTCAAGGCTTAGCAGAATGATACATTTTCAACTCACTATTTGCAGATTATTACTTCCAAGGTTTAGGCCAAATCAACAGGCAGTTGAAAAGATTCATATGTGCTATCATACTCGCTGCAAACAAAGCTTTGTCCCATGCTCTTAAAACTAGCACTCAGTATTCAGTTAGGGCTGAAGAAACTTCTTATGTTAAATCACACAGAATCACAGAGAATGTCTTTGATTGGAAGAGTCCTTCAAGATCATCTAGTTCAACCTTCAACCCAACACTGCAAGCTCACCACTAAACCATGTCCCTGAGCACCAGGCCCACATGCCATTTAAATGACTCCAGGGATGGTGACTCCACCACTGCCCTGGGCAGACCATTCCAATGTCTGATAACCCTTTCAGTGAAGAAATGTTTTCTAATATCCAGCCTAAACCTCCCCTGCCACAGCTTGCATCCATTCCCTCTGGTCCTGTCACACATCACCGGGGAGAAAGGCTGTCCCCCTCCTCACTCCCACATCCTTTCAGGTAGTTGTAGAGTGATAAGGTCTCATGTATTTCAGTTGCAACACTGTTTGCTTCCTCCTGTGGAACAGCAGAACAAAGCAATCTGCCTGCATGTAAAAGCAAGGTTTGGACAGGCTTTAATTTACATGTTTAATATGTTTGGTTTCATGATCTGGCCCTTGGCTAATGACTCAGAGGTAAGGGTTATATCGAAATATTTCCTGGAAGTAACTAGTGCTTTTGTGGGGAGGAGTCTATTAAACAGACATTGTTCCATATCATGAGAAAAGTCTCCTGATGCCTATATATGTCTTGATAGATGCTCACCTAGGCACTGCATTGACAGTGCTGTTGGGTACCAGACTTCCAGCACTAGGTACAAGCTCTGTCTACTGCAGGAGACACATCCCGAGCAAGCACTACCCAAGGCACTTCCAGAAGTGCTGATCTCCTCCTGCTGCTCTGGTTCCATGCTGTCTTCTCTTCCGTCAGGTCTCAGCTAATGCCTATGCCTGGTTGCTAGCTTCCAAACCAGTCAGCTCTAAACTAGACAGCTGGTATCTCTTCCCCCCAAGAAAGGGAGGCACAAGGTACACACATCAGTGTAGCTTACTATTTTAAGAAGATTGTTTGGGTTTTGTTTTTATTTTGGTATAGCTTTTATGAATTCCCTTCCTGTGTCTGAATCTCCTCACTTGCGGTGGAGGCAAACAGGTCCTCCTTGAGCCTCAGTCCGCTTGGTAAATGGAGCTTTTTGGTCTTTATGATAAGAAGACTTTATACCTCTCCTTGTCTCCACTAGTTCCTATACTACAGCTTTCTGTTGCTTTGCTGTATCTTTCCTAGAGCAAAAAGGAGAGCGAAGAAAATCCTATTTCTGAAGCACTCCCATTCTTAGCTCTACTGTGCAAATGCTGCCACCTCCTTCTTAATTCCACAGCTTCTGCCTCAGGGAATTTATTTTGGCCTTTCCTTCCCTTTTTGCCAAAGAGCTCACTGTTTCCAAACAAAACAACATCCCTTCATGACCTCTTCAGTCAGGACATTAGCTTTCTCCTGAGGAATAACGTTATTTGCTTGATAACTGGTCTCCTGCTCTGGTTCGTGCTGAGTCTGCCTTGTGTGCCCAGCATGCTGCCAGCAACCTTTGAATAGCAATTAAAAAGCCAGAAAAAGTTAGCAGCATTTACATGCTATGAAGACCTTAATGGATCAGGACAACTACTCTAAGCCATGCTACCCACACAGCATGAGCCAGGGGAAGCTTTAAAATGTATGTGTTTTAGTAGTGCAGTTCTGTCTCAGACACAAGTATATGCTTGAATATTTGCATGTCTTGTTAATAGCCTTAAATAACCTAACACCCAATCCATGACTTGTTAACAATTTCCTTGGAATAATAAGGAATGAATAAATCACTGTGTTTAGGTAATCACGCCATTAACCTTGAAAAGAATAAGAAAACAGAAGGCAGAGCAAGAGAGACAGGAAATCCCAAAAGGCTTTGCTGCTTGAGGACGTGACACCAATATAACTTTAGGTGTGAATTTATATAGTGAAATTAAAGCAGTGCAGAAAACTGCATCCTTTTTCACACTTTATTTCAGAGAAACAGCAACATTTATTTGGATTTACTTTAAAACATTTAGTCACAGATTAAACTGAATCAAACTTAAGCCAGCCTTATTCTCAAATAAGAGAATGGACACAGATCATTTTATGAATATAAAAGTTGATTTGAGCTATAGTGGTCAAGTCTTTACTAGTCTGTGAGCATTTATTGAAGGTAAATGAGAACAAGCATATGTGATGACAAAGCTGAAGCTTCAGCACACTGCTTAGTTACAGACCCATTCCTTCCTTGCTTTTTCTTGGTGCACCCCCATAACACTGTTAGCAAAGAAGAAAAGGTCAAAGTGCAAACAACAGCATTTAGCTAAGAGTCAGTTAATGGGAACTATGTAGGGACAGTGGGATAGGAAGAAAACAGTTCACCACTTGGGACTGAATGCTAACTGGTTCTGATTGGCCTGCCGTAGGTGGCAATGTCTTGGCAGAAAGTCTGTCAACTCATTTGACTTTCTGTCTGTATGTTCTTTCTGCCACCCCCAGTACTAGCAACCAGAATTTATTCTGTTGGTAAGTGTAGTCATCTCTCTTTTTTGTTTTCAGGGCTTCAGGAGTGTACAGGAACCTGCATAGCTTGTGGATTTTTCTCTTTCTCTGGGTTAAAGTGTATTGATGTAAATGAAGCAATGTATTTATTACTAGACAAACCTTTAAAAGGCATGTAGGCTCAGGTATGTACAAACCTTACCTATATATCTTAACCTCAAGTACTCCAGGATAACTCGACAAATCTTTTGTGGGCCTAGGTGAGAGTGATTAGAAACAAAAAATGGTTCTTCACCTTATCATCAGGGCCTGCAACATCCCAAAGAACTGAAATAAACGTATTTTCTCTGTTGCTTATCACTTCCCCATGCCATGAAGTGGCTCTTGGCTTACATCGATGTAAACTGTTGTCAGTGGAAAGTCTGAGCTCTCAACGCAGGTTAATATATTTCTTCTGTTTGGATTGTCTGTCTGATTGTGGATTTGGGTACCAGAACACTTTATTCACAGATGCATACAATTTTATGGATCACAGGACTTCCCTGTCCTGTGGGGGAGATGATGCAGTGAAGGAGAGGTACTGTGCAGTTTAATGTGATGGTTTCTCTCATGAGCTCCTAGTTCTTTGTGTGAGGTTGAGCAGATCAGTATAGTGGCTTCTGTCATGCTGTATTTCATTTTGGGACAGGAACATGGGGTTTCCTGGCTCTTTTCCTCCTCCCTGGCCCCCAGAAAGGTTGGAGAGGTAGTCCTGGATCTGGAAGTTTTGGGTCACACATCAAAGTCATCAGGAACTCCTGGCAAGACCCCAGCAATCATTCCTAGGTTTCCTCAGGTATAGGATTGAGTAGGTAAATACCTCATTGGTAATTTGCCTGATCAACTTGAGCTGTTGTTGCCTGATTTGCTGTCACCACAGTTCTTGGCATCCACAATCAGTTTGTTTCAGACATGTCCTGGACAGTTCTGTACTTCTTGAAGGTTAACATTTTTTTTGCACAGTTTTCACACAAAGACTTCTCTGTTGTTTGGGGCAAGTGGTTGATCATATTTCACCTACTGCAGCAGAAATTCAGTTAAAGTTCATGGGCTCATGGTAAGAACTATGCTAACTAGGTCTAACTCAGACTAGCTGATACAGGTCATTGCTATCGGTTAGCCACAAGGTTTCATGTACATTTTATATTTGTGAATCAATTTCTGTTTTGGCTATTAGGCTTCACAGGATTTGTCTAGACATGTAAAACAATATGTACAAGCTTTCAGAGCTAACGAAAATGTTCTTACTATATCATTCTCATTTGTCTTTCATTCAATGATAACTCAGCTTGAGGGGCCAACATTATGGGTTAAATGGGTCAGACATGTGAGACACTCTGGCAGTGAAAAACCTGAGAGTTTTATAGTGTTAGTACTTAGCTTAAGCCAATTTAAAGAAAGTATATGTTCTAGTTTTAGGAATTAGATTCCTATCAAATGCTAATAATACATCACATTAAATTTTACTTTGTGAAGTATCTGGAGGCAGGAGGACAGAAGAAATCCTACCTCTCTTAAAGCTCTAAAATATCACAGAGATCAGACTTTTAAAAGTTGTAGAGACAAAAGGGTCTTCCCTCAACTGCAAAACCCACAACCTATATTTCTTTTCCTCCTTCCAGGTTCTGTGGTATCAGTGTTAATAACTTTGGAGATGGAAACTTCACTAAGGTGATCTTTTCTTCTGCTCACAAGTGACTCTGCATAACACCTCCCCCTAACATGGGGAGTTGAAGCTGAATGGAGGCTGTTTACTCCAAGTGTGTGGAACTGAGATGTCTCTCAGCCTACCTAGATGTGTAATAGAAATGAAGAGAAGCTTCCAGTTAGCTCCTGTGCATCCACAGTGAGAATTTTTTAGCAACTTAGCTGCCTTTTCCTGGTATCTAAAAGAATGAGTTTCTGACATGTCTTGAGAAGGAAGGTCTATAGAAAATGCATTCCTATGTTTTGCACTCTATCCCCTCTATTTGCAAACTGCAGATGACAAAGTAAGAGGTTTGTATTTTCAATGTTTTCAGAGCTTTGATGGCAGAAGGATAAGAAACCAAAAGAATTGGAAAGAAAACCTGCCATGCCATCCGGCAGTGATGGGGGATCATGTCTACCTGATCCAACAGACAGCACAAAAAATAACTAAAAGAAAACTTCAGAATGTCAGTAATCACATATTATTGACAAGTTATCAAGCATTCTTTGTATTATTAGAACATTATAGCCATCCATTAAAATATTAGGAGAAATGTAGAATTTATACTGCCAGAAATTGAGTAGGGCTGCCAAGGTTTGTGGGATATTCTGTTATTTTGTATATTTCCTATAAAATTGTCCACTTGCAGCAAAACAAGTTAAGGTTAATAAAATAAATATTATCTGGAATGATCGATACCATCAGTGCCTCCTGATAATTTTGTGTGGTAGGGACTAGTACAATGGTAAACAAAGGTCTCCAGAATGTCTTATTTTATAGAAAATATTTAAAAGTTTTCATTAGTCATCAGTAGTTGCTTATTGTCTTTGCATGGAGTTTATCTGAGTTGTAAACATAGTTAACCTTGTACAGTAAATGTATTACAAGCTCATGATTTTTTAATAGCTAATGTCCTGTACAGTTTTCAGGTGTGAATGCTGGGGAAAAGGAACTGGAGTCTTGCTTTAAAGCTGATTTGTATTCAGATCAGGTAATGAAATACAGAACTGCTCCAGTGATGTGCTATACCTAATGACAGTACATAGAGATGGAAGTGATAAGGCAAATAAAATATTGTCCCGGTTTGAGTAAGAACAGAACTAATTCTGTTCAGTGATTTTACTTTTCAGCTCAGTTCTTCCAACTAACTGCGCTGTCTGAAGTTAGCATCCTGTTCTCACAGACAGCATCCGCTTCTAGCAGTGATAACAACCCATGTTTAGAGTGAGTACCAAGGATTGGTGTGCAGACCAAGGCCACTGCTGGATCTTGTGTACCATGCTGGGGGATGCAGAAAGTAAAAAGCCGCACCTGAAGGGAGGAGCAGACAAGACAGGTGACCCCAAACTGACCAACAAGGGATTCTATCCCATAGACATCATATTCGGTATAAAGCTGAAGGATCATGAGGGTTTCACTCCTCTCTTTGCCCTCTTGGCCTGCTTTGCTTGGTTTGGTTCTGATCATCTTCTGGTTTTTAACTCGGAGAATCAGAGGAGGACTCTGCCCATTCTGCCTTCTATCCTGATCTGTGGGTTCCTGAATCTGGTACCAGAATCCAGCTCCTAAACACATCTCCCATCTGCTGCAGAGCCCAGTCTGGGTCTCTCTGAGTGCCTGCTCCACAGCATCAGTGGTGACAGGGACGTAATTGCCATCAGGGAGGGTTGGGTTCGATACTATGTTTGTATATATTCCACTTTTATTATTATTTTAATTTTCATTAAAGCTGTTCTAGTTTCCTTTTCTAATTGCTAAGTCTCTCTCCCTTATTCCCTTTCTTCCTTATTCCCTTTTCCTCCCTTTGGGGAGGGAGGGGGGCTAACAAAGAGCATCTGTTATAGTTCTAAGGGGCTGCCCTGACTCTAAACTGTGACAAGTTTTTATGCCAAAAATCATGTGATGCCATTTCCTATACAGTGTTTTGCAAAAAATTTATTCTAGGTGATTCCATCAGGTTTTGTGTTGTTTTGTTTTGTTTCATTTTTCTGCGACATCTCTCAGCATGAAATATATATGTCACAGGAATAATCAGACAATCAAGCCATATCTCAGTACCTCATGCTGAGAAGTGACCTTTATAAATACTGACACCTGGAAAATAAGGCAATTCAAACTATCACAGCTGAGCTCTCAGTCCAACTAATCCATCATTCTTTCTGGCTTATGATATTCTTACATTCTGATAAGTTGTCAATTCAATATTATGCAGATGCATCTACTCAGAATGAAGTCTTGTTTGGAGATAAACTGAACCATGTTAGAGTGGGTTAAGATCTGATCCAAAGGTCACTCTACACAAACTTTCCACCCTTCTCTATTCACTACAAAACTCTTGGCTTAACCTACTAGCCATTTAGAGTAGTCTTCTTTGGCAAAGGACAGCAGAGGGGACCCTCAGACTCCAGCACCTTCTCTACAGTTTCACCTACCACCTTTTTCCTGATTTGAGAGAAAAAGATGTACAGAAAACCAGACCTGTCTCTTTCAGTCATGAAATATCTTACCTCTGAGAGGTGAAGTCTAGTTCTAGACTGTAGCTAACAAAGATGAAGTTCTAAACCTCCAAGAGCCATGAGAGTCTCTACTGTCTTTGCAACTGTCAGTTTCTACATTTACTTCTACAGTCCTTAAATGAGACAAAAGAAATAAAACAAGTGCATTTTGTGACAAAAACAGGAATATGGTTTTGAAAAGCAGTTTAAAACAAAAGACTACATTAAAATTGTTTTGTAAAGTCTTATGAACCCTTTGGTAACAATGGATGATATTTTAATTTCAGTTGCTATTTCATTCCCTATGCTGGCATATTTTTGATCTGAAATAGCTTTGCTGATGAACAGAATCATAATAAGTGAACATGAAACAGAGTGTCCTGCCTTTGAATAATTTGTA
Source organism: Actenoides hombroni (assembly GCA_024336885.1). NCBI lineage: Eukaryota > Metazoa > Chordata > Aves > Coraciiformes > Alcedinidae > Actenoides > Actenoides hombroni. The sequence continues at coordinate 126,653 of WUAM01010367.1, read as the reverse complement.
TACCACAAGCAATTGTAGATTACACAAACCTACATGTTCATCTTGATAAAAAAAGATGACCAGGAGAGAAATATTTAATGGGGTAATTTGTTAGAGCAATAAGTAGCAAGGTGACAGACATCTCCTGGAAATAAATGTCTAGGAGGGGTTTACAGTTCTAGACACCACTTTAGGCCATTTACTCATGTAATTATTAATGTCCAGGAAATTCTTATCTGAGATGTCCTCATTACTATTTAATTGTTTTATTATTTCTTATCTTTTCTTTGTCAGAATACTAAGAATTAAGGACAAATGAAGGTAGAAGTTTGATATCATTTACAGTGTCAAGAAAAGGACCTACAGGGACATGGGCATAGTAGGAATTTTTTTACTAAGGTTTCTTCAGTGTCAGGGCCACTCACATGTACTCAATGGGGAAGTCCTGACTTGTAACAGCAATGTAGGTGGTTGTAACATTTTAAGCACCAAAAGTAAACCTTAAAAACTACCTGGTTACTTAAATCAACAAAATACATTAATTCTGAAATGTTATTATACACCTACTAACCTAAGGAAGTCTTCCTGACTGAAATCTTGAAAGTCTGGCAACCACTGATGCTTCATCTAGTGCTTCCATCTATAAAACTCCTTGGGGACATTGCAGGTTTCTTAGTGTGGAAATGATCTGAGCTGTGATTCATCAGATTACTTTCACCAGATTTATAACTTGTTCATTGTTTTACAGTGCAAAATAAGGTACATTCTGTTTCTGTATTACTGTAAAAGACCAGGCCATGAAAGGGAAAACTCTGAAGCTATCTTTGTGATGGATAGAAATTGTGTATTTGGAACATCTTCATAACTCCCTTTGGCTAATAGGTATGTAAGGGCCTGTCAAAGTTACTGTTCTCCGTATATTGACTAGATATCAATCCATCTACTTACACCTTTTAATCCACTGTCTAGAATCTGAGCACAGAGAAGACCATTGGTTGTGTATCAGGCTTTGGACTTGTCCTACCAAAGTTGTAAATTTTTCTCTTATCCTTTTAAATTAAAATCATTTAAGTACAGACAACATGGAAAAGGGACCAGGGAAAACGAATGCATCACCCACTGAAATATTACAGTGTACTGTGATAAGAACCTGGTCCTGCACAGTAGGCAAGGGGAACTTTTTTATGGTTGGATACAAGATGATATTTCTGTGTGGTCCTGCAGCCTCTCAAAAGAGTGGTCACAGAAATGACATTGGAGGTACAGAATGTAAACTGAGACTGAAATAGTTTATGCTATTTGAGAGCATTCTCTCAAGACTGTTCCACCCAGCACCACTCTGGTGCTAAACTACATGAAATCCCTTATGGAACTGACTCTGATGTAGATATACCCTAAAGAACTTGACGGTAAAGTCAGCTTTTTATTATTTGTAGATTGATTGCTTGGTTTGTAAATTAAAAGGGCCAAAAGAATGATTTTTATGGCATGACTTATGAGCCTAGACATTGTGCTGTACTAATGAGGCTACACCATTTTCTGACCTCACATGGTTCCACGCAGCCCCACAGGGCTGCAGTTGAGTTAATCTTTTTGGTATTTGTGGAACTGGAGTGATGTTGCTGAGATGTCTATGCTGATTTGGGACAATTTGCGCAGTCTGGGAAATAGTAATACTCATACGGTTCTTCTATTTTCCAGGGTATCCTGATAATGAATAAGAGATTATTAAGTTCCAGTCGTTTGTCTCCCAAAGCAGAACAGATATCAAAAGCTATTTAAAATTAGGGTAAGGATTTCAATGTTCAGTTCAGTCTGACTTGTGCACAACTGTGTTTAGCTCCTGGAAGCAGTTAGTTTAAAGTCAGATTAGGTACAAGTACCCCATACCCCAATCACAATTTGGTAGTATATCCAGTGTTAAAATTATGTATTGTCCTAAGACAACACGTTGTTGTTGAACTGTTCACACTTAAAGAAAGGACAGAAAAAGCACCAACAGGTGTCACAGGAGAGAAGAAATTACTTTACTATGGTCTGTGAAGAAAAATCTTACCTTAATGATTCTCAACAGACATGGTTATTTCAATGGACATGTTTGTTGCTTTTACTTGGAGGTGGGAGCTTCTAAGATAAATTCATCATGCTCTCAGAAGAATCACAGCTCAGAAAAACCTACAATTCAATCCTTACAGAGTCATTATCTTAATATTATTGTATTATAGACTACAATAATTATTACAAAATATGAATATTTTATAAGCATTATCTTTGAAGACATCCATTATTATCCCTGATTTTCAGGCAGGGAATGGAAACCTATCTAAACTGAAGTAGATCTGTTAAAACCCTCAAGTAAGATAACTTCAATCAAGACTTTGGAACCATTTTATTCAAACTGTAGGTGTCTTCACCAGTGGAGAAAATTGGAGTTAGACACTGAAGGACAGTCTGAGCTCTTTGCCTTGCTGTCAATTACTCTCAGTTCTCACTTTCACTAAAGCATCAGTATTTTTACAAGTATAACATGAGAATCGCCCTATCAACAAAACTATTTCTAATTTATCCTAGATCCCTGTGTTTGAAATATGGACTGAATTTTTCTATGCGGTTGTGTCTGAAAAAAAGGAGAGTCTTAATCAGTTGTGGAAGTGCTTAAATGTTGCCAATAGAGTAATACTAGTACAAAACTGGTATGACAGGAAAGCCAGGTGCTGGGAGCATATGACTTATTCTGAGAAGTGTTTGCATTTAAGCATTCACAAATTGCTCAGAAATGTTGTATCATTAAGGAAAGAAATCTGCTGCTATAAAAAGCCTTATTCTGAGTTTTATAATGCATTACTTCTCTCCATATGCTACACTGGAAGACAATGTGGAAGAACTAGCTCATAGTAACTTGCATAAAAGAATTTATTACCAACACTTTGGTTCCATTGGAAATATTAACATTTTTAAACTATCTCATGAAGAATTAAAGGAAGTCTTACTCAGAAACTTAAAAATTAAAAACAAAGGAATATGGTTACTCTTTCTTATATAGGATTTGCAAAGCATGGGGTTGATTTTTTAAAAACCCACAGTTTGCATAATGAATATTTTACCTCTGAAAACGAAGCATATAAATAAGCTACCAAAACATAATATTCAGCTATTACTGTGATGCCATTATAACCTGCCATGCAAAAATCCTTGGGCTCTGGTGGATACTTGTCTATTAGAAGATAAAATCATTCTCATAGAAAAGGAAAAACAAAACTGAAAACAATCTGTTAAAAGTTTCTTCTGGTTATAATGAGATGTGCAATTGCTTGAATAATACAATGTTTTCATATTACTTTTTTTGAAAAAAAGTTCATAAAAAAATTACCACCCTTTGTTTATGACAGTCTGAAATTAAAACCAACCAAACTGAAGAAACCTACACACACACAGTTTTTGTTTCTTGTTTCTTTGAAAAACAAGGAGAGAAGGAATCAAATTAAATTAAAATTTCCAGATAAGGAAAAAAGAACATTTTCTGATTAACACAATTTTGACAGAATATTTTCCAATCATCTCTATTTATGTGGGCGATTAGCTCATTTCAGTGCTATTTTTCTGTGTAATCCTCCATGGAAATTCAACAAGAGACATGGAGAGGTTATGTTATTTGGATCAGTAATGTAGCTGCCAAAAAGATTTTCTTGCTTATTAAAGCAAAACATAGCCTATAAGTGGCATTCAGTTTTCTGTGTAATGGCTACACAGATGTGTCACAGGATAGTAAAGGTGCTTGTAAATATGGTGTTTGAGTAATTTGAAAGCTATCTTAAAAATGAAAGCTTTCCAGTAGTATAGGTATTCAGCCAAAGCCAACTTTCTTTAGATTCCATGCTTGAGGTGATTTCATGGGTTTTTTACACCTTTCAAGCTATTTACTCACAATAATGTAACAAAAAGGTATTTCATAAGAAGACATGAATGCAATATTTATCCAGCAGTATCCTGTGCATTCTGTTTTCCTATTCATGTACTGTAATAGCATAGCTGGAGCTTTTATGATAAGAGAAAAGTAAACAATTTTGGAGTGACAGCCACGCATGCAGGACACTGTTTAATACCAGGACATAAAAAAGCAATTTACTCACTTTTTAAATTGATCTTGACATTTATAGCACACATTATCCATAAATAGGGAAATAATTGAATACTTCAGGTAAGTGGGTTAATGTGTTTTCATGAATATGGATGATCATATTTTGCTTATTCTTTCATAGTCTACACAGCTTTTGTTGAATGTCTTTTGATTGCAGGCTATTGAAAAGTCAAATTTTCCTACATCCCATTAGAAATCTATAAATCATTTTCTGGAAGAGACTTCCTCTGCCGCTATGTGCCAATATACTGTCAGTGGTAGAGCTGGGACCAGACATTTCAAATGAAGGTACAATAAGCTCTCCAGCAGAGAGGAATTGTGGAAGAACTACACAAAGGGAATTGTCAGCAGTTATAGGTTAGCTTCTGCATTGATGCCAGTTGTATCTATATTGTTTTCAAAATACTTCTTGGATTTTATTTTTTTAACCCCTACTACTGTAACACAGGGTGCTTTTATTATCTAAGTAAATATACAACCCTTTAGAGAATTTTTATTAACCTCATAATACCTTACAGCTAGCTTTGTAATGTATGCCTATTAGTAACAGAATTTAATGTTCCATTAGAATGACAGGGATCACCAGGACCCCGTAGCATTGTAGACATATCCACTCCTCTGGACACAAGCCTCCTTGACATCTTGTGCAGAGAACATGTTAGAAAAAGATTCTACTATTTGGCTTGGGCTTTTGTTTATGCATTGATACTAACAATTTTCAGAAAAAGGGAACAATTTACTTTTTTTTCAATAGCCTTTTTGGGTTAGCTTGACAAGGCATCACTGAAGTTGGAAATATAACTTCCTTTATTTTCACAGTTCTTACATAATTTGATGTAGTCCTGGAGAGGTGAAATAAACACAATATGACCGTATTTTCAACTTGTCCTGGTATTAATCCAAGGAAGGAAATGGCACAGCCATGTTTCCTATATTCAAAACTCCAATACAAAGTTTCAGTGATCTCTGCAGAGTCAGAGTCCTAGGCAGGAAGCAGAGCCACTTGGGAGATCAGCCTTCATGCAAGTCCAATACTGTGAATGCTATGGACTGACCTTCGTTGTCCTGACTTCCTTCTGCTTTTCTCAAGATTGCCTGAAAAGTTTTTCCATCTTTGGCTTTTCTGTTTCAGGATAAATGCTGAGAGAAATTGTATGATTGGGAAGGGGAATAATGTGCACAGAGGAAATACAAGTGCCTTGGTTTTGTGGGGGTGTCCAGATGGAATACTTCATTTGTACTCTTGTGTTAGCCTGAAACAGAAAATGCTACTCTTTACCACAGGATCTTTTCTATAGCTATCTGTACAACATGCTTTGTCTCATAGGTTATGGCCTGGACACCTACATCACAGCCTGGTGCAAACAACAGTAAATATCTACAGTTCATCTTCATATTAGGATAGAAGATGAATGGAATTTCCCTTGAAGGTACTACTTCATCATGAGTATGTGTGTACACTTCTTCATTCTTCACTCATTCCTGATGGAGACTGAAGTTTACACTGTGATTAGTGCAATGAAAGGCGTATAAGAACTTACATTGGTAGTACATGTTAATTAGACATTTAAAAACTTAAACCATCTTATTTTTCTTTAAGGAAATAATAATAAATGCAAAATATTAATTGTTTTTCTTTCAGCTGTTAAATCCAGATCATCCAGGGCTTGGTCCAGTGATCATAGGGGCTGTGGGGCTGGGGCTTGAAACTTTCATGGTAAGTGATATGTTGTCTGTGCCACATATGCTGGTAAAAGAAAGTCTCTGTGAGTTTCTGCACAAAAAAAAGTTCACTTCAAAGGCAGCCTATAAGCTTTATTGAGATTCACTAGGAATGTGAATGGGATGCTCAGCACAGACAGGACCAGCTATTAAAATGTGCATCTGTGAGTTTATACAGATCACACCTTTGAACAAGACACTCACCAGAGACCTCTGAGCACTCTATCCACTGCTAAATGTTATCCTCCAATGCACAGACTTATGTGAATGGTGATGCCAGTCAGGTTTAAAAAAACCCCAGGTATGATCCCGCCTCCCAGAATTTGGTTCCTGTATTCTATGATTGATAAGTGATAAACTTCTTTTTTCTTTCTTTCAACTGAATTGCCGGGTTTTGTTTGCTTCTTTCCTCGTTACCACATGCTGTATGTTTATGATGCTTCCTCACCACAGAAAGACAAAAGTCTTCTTGCATTTAAAGAGCTTATCTAGAAAAAAGGCTTCCACTGAAATGTTTGGGTTTTTTTTTCACTGGGCTTATAATACCTATCTCAGGCACAGCAGCAAATAAACAGTGGCTCTTTTCCATAGTTATGCTGCTTATTAAAACAGTAGCAACAAAATAATTACTTTACTTTAAAGTACTGTGAGTGTCTTTCATGGCACAGCAGCAATCAGGAACCTTGACTAAATTCAGAAATCTCTTTGTTAAGAACTGCATGTGAACCTAGGACCAAACAGTTGCAATCCTGAACCTCAAGGTAAATAATGGAATAAAGGAAGCAATATGTGGAAACTAAGACACAAAGACACTGAGGTACTAAAGTACAGTCTGTCAGTGGCAAAAATTAGAAGTCTATAGGCCAGCTGTATTTACTTCTTAATGACATATGGGGTGATTTTTTGACAACTTTAGACCTTAAAAATTTAGCTAGCTACATCAAAGCTATGCTTCCCATGGACCTGTTCTAGTAAGACAGGCAAGTTAAAGATAAACACCTCTAGAGAGAGTCATCTGGCCTATTTTAGGCTTCTGTCCACTACACACCATTTTCTTTAGAACGAGCCCAAGTTACAAGATTAGCTTAGATTTAAGAAAAATTAGTCCCAATTCTAATTACCACCCATGTCCTAGAAAACATGACTTTCCCAGATTTGGTGGAATTGAAGCAGCTTACAGCCCAATGCTGCCAGCATTACAGAAACCTTCCTCTAGGCACACCTCATAGACAGCAGCACACCAAAGATGATGACACATGACTACAAATTAGTTTCATAATATGGATTTTGTATCCAATATATTGGCTTTTATTCTGCACAGTGCTTTTCAAACACAACAGCTTCCATTTTGTCCACAGTTTCAGGCTAGACTACGTGTATGCAGTGGAAAAGCCATCTTGAGGACAGGCTTAAAGTCATATTTGTTTCCCATCTTCATTATCTATTGCAAAGTAGACTGCAGGGCTGGCTTTAAGCTGACTCAGATGGAGTGTCCGTGGAAAAAAACTGGGAATGAATCAGGAGCTTTAGAACACACAGGAAAACAATTTTCTTTCCCATACAGAGATAGATTTGGAGCAGCTATGGAGACTGCTGCCATGGCACTGCACAGAGGAGATGGCCATGGAGGGCTGTGCAGAAGCACTCTTGACATTCTGCCTGAAAATGCGTTAATTCTACCTGCCATAAAGGCAGACGGGATTTACGGTTGACAGATTTCAGGCTGATTGCAAGCTGCCTGTAAATGCAAGATGTGTGGTCTGGAGAGCTCTCCTAATTGTCCAGTCTCTACACAGCTCGGATCTAGGTAGTATTTAATCTTTTTCATTCTTTCTTCTTTTCTTCATATACCATAAACATCTCTGCGAATTAAATTGCTTTGCTTCTCTTTTTCAGTGGAAAAGATCAAAAGTTTATCAAGATTTATGTGTCTGACTTGAGTCACTTTGGGACATATATACATGGCTGAAACTCCTGCAAAAATTCAAGTGAATTAGACAGTTTCAATGCTCAGCCTTGTCACTTCTTGCTTATGACCCTTAGACTAACTAAGGGTGGGTGAGAACATCATAAATATGTATCAGCACATGGTTCTGAATCCAGAGTTAGCAGTCAGCAAATCTTGGGAGTGGCTGCATTTGGGGTTGTGATTTGAGCCTGTTAACATAGCACAACCAAAAAACATAATAGAGATAAACTAGTTCTTGTTTTGATGTTGAATAAACTTGTCTTCATCAGGTAAGAAACTAGAGCTGACCTCTGCATGTTTGTCTTGTAGTAACATCAGAGTGCCTGTCTTCACATGGCACTCTCATTCTGGGATAGTTAACACTCCTGAGGAGCCCTGAGACAGGAATTCACAGCTCTTTTAACAATGAAGACAAACCTGGAAGCTGGTATACAAGTGTGTTCTCCTGTCAGGACTTTAAGAGTACTTCAGAACACACTTCATGACTGATGTGGTAACAGAAGTGCCTCCTCACTGTCATTTTGCATCAATTAGGGTGGCCGAAGACAAGTGACATCAGCCTTTTGTATACTACATCAGCCTGTTGATCAACAGCTCTTCCAGCAAAACTCTTCAGGGAGAAGCTTTAATTGGTACTGTCACAAAATGTGTCTTGCTGCCTTTCTCATTCAACAAAGGTGCAAAAAGCACTAAAAGCTTCAGGGTAGCAGAAAGCCACATAATCAAGAACATGGCATTAAAAAAACCCTGTAAATGCAAAATTAATCAACCATGTTCAGTCCAAATCAGAGTATTTAATCAGTATTTTGCATCTACTATTTTTGGAAGACTAAATAGATCTGTCTATACCTACTAACATTTTCATCACCTTTCATGTCCTGTTTTTCCTCACTTTATGTATATGCAGTATTTTCCTTTCTGTGACATTTTTCTTCAGTTTAAAGTTAAAGGCCAAAGACATTTCAAATAATTTTTTGTTCAATTCAATTTTTAATTTTAAAGAATTTTGGTTAAATAATGTGATTGTTGATATCTCTTGTTGATGAAAGATCAACAAAGCATCCCTGGATTTTTTAGATGTGCTTGCATCCTGGTCATTGCTTGAGAGAAAATTCATGTCTTTGCAAATATTGATTCTTAAGAATTCCCAAAGTCACTGAAATTCAAGGTGACCTGGTGCACCAAAGATGCAGGTCAATACATTTGAGATTGCTTGAGGAGAGCACCTTGTGTAACTCCTATCTTTCAATCTATCCATAGGTGAGATGGATGTTTATTTTCTAGAAGTCTATTAAGAGGAATAATAGAAAGTCTCATGATCTTTGAAAAGTACGTTGTGTGTTGAAATATGTTAAACATAGTTTATGTTAAATAAAAAATACATTTAGATACCTATAGTCTGAATTCAGACCTCAGTACAGAAAATGTTAAAGGAATTTTGTATGAATTATCCTACTGTTGTTCTGTGTCACGTTCTGTAAATTCTGGCACCTTCATTTCCTTGAGATTATCTGACACACAGCCACAGAAATGATGAAATGACACCCATTTGATCACCCTTGCAGCTACCTACATTCACTTATGCTCTTCAGCCTTCATGGTAGCTTTGTTAGAAAATTTTTGTTGATATCTTTGTTAAAAAAAAAAGTCATCAAAAGTGTCTACTACTGATAATTTGAGTTTGAGGTTAGTTTTTTTGTTGTTGTTGTGTTATCTTTTCCAACATAAAACGAGACACCACTTTTATTTACTTCCACTCTGTAAACTTCCACTCAGAAAACTTCCACTCAGCAACTGAGAGTCTATCCTGATGAAAACATCTAGTCAAGTAACTAGACAGCAGTGTCTATCAACAGAGAAAAGTGTAAACCAGGCTATTCTGAGTTTGATTCACACCTTCTTCTAGTTTTCATCACTTTAGATATGTACCTGATGACTTAGGGTTTCAAAAGTGGTTCTGCCTATCTATCTTTCCATGTTGCCCAGTTAAACGTAGGCAAGCACCTGGAACACTCTTGCCTCCATAGTGTTCATAAGGGCAATCCACAATATTCTGACTTTAGTAACAGAAGTGGAACTGCTTTTTTTGTTATACGGATAACAATGAAAATTGTGTAGAAGAAATGTTTACTAATGATTTTTGATCCAATCATATGTGTACCTACAGTCCTACACTAGCAGGAACAATTTATTCTTGTTAAAAACCCTAGCTCCTGATCATCATGGAAATGGACATCCATGTGATGTAGATAGGACCCCCAATTATTTTAATTCAGAACTACAATATTCAAAATTCTGTTTCTAGTTCTCAGAGAACACAAAATTAGACCAGAATGTTTAGTTTATTCTTGGATTTCCTGATCTAATATGATGTTTTGAAGTTAAAAAGTTCCCTAGTGCCAACTGAGGAAAGTAGATCTCAGCGATACATGAACCATCTTTTAACCTGCCCTGATTCCAATGAGCAATCTGCTGAAAATAGTTCAGACACAGTTATTTTAGAATGGTAATTTGGATGCTTTCACTTCTGAATTGGGAATCCAGACGACTGATGCAACCCCAAGGAATACACATCTGTGTCTGAAGCTGTAATGTGCTCTAGATTGTCATTCTTACTCAGTTTAAATAAGATTGAATTGTAATAGATAAAATTTACCCTGGGGTAATGTCTTTGCAGGCAAGGGCAAAGAATTTGGCCCTCAGTTCTTGGCTTGTGGGAAATGTGACTCGCAATTCCGCATATTTCATAATAATTACAGGCACATAAAGTAAACAAAGGCTTTGACCTAAATGCCTAACAGAAGGAGAATACATTTAAAAGGATGACTTGATCTGTCTCGACTAGGCAGAAAAAGAAAAAGAATTCTGAACATTCATAATCCTCTTGATTTGTGATTCCATTAGGGAATTAATCTATTAGGTAGATAATTAAATGTATTGTGTGCCAAATCCTGCATAAGTTATGACAGCAAATAGGCAAATTATGCTCTTAATTACACTGGCATAATTGTAGCAATAGATCGGTATCCTGGTTTTGCACGCTGTGACATGTGTGAGGTAGAGTTTGTGCTTTCACAGGCTGTACAGTGATAGAAACACTATCCATTGACAAAGATATCCACCACTGTAAGCAAGAGCAGGAATAAATCATTAATTTTAAACTTATACACAGTGCAAAGACAAATAAGTCCAACAAGCAAGCAAACAAACAAACAAATAAAAAAAACCCAACCCAAACAGACAGGCCCAAAATAGCCTAGGTGCAAGAACAGGCAAAGAAGTGCTTGCCTTGGGCAACAATATGTAGAAAAGTATCTGTGTCCTGCATTGTTTGTGCTATGGGAGTTCTGCTGCTGCGGGAGGAGGTGCAAGGAAAATGGTGAGGTGGATTATATTCTTTATATATGTTACATACATATTTTATATATGTTCCTTTTATGTGTTCCTTATATAGTTGCTCTCTACCTTATGACTATGTATTGCATGGCATTGAGCTTGCACTACCAGCTCACCAGGGCTGGCCCCTTCTCTCTCTGATCTCATTCCACTCCATACTTCTACTGCACCTTTTACCCCATCAGGAGTGACCTGACTAGTGACTTCACCCCTCCACCCAGGGTAGAAAATTCGATTTTGTAACACTCATGAGAATGACCAAGCTATCCCTGAGGAGTTCCAAAACACCGTGTAGGTGTTGAAGTTATGTTTGTTCACAGTATGCCTGAAAGAAGTCATAAGAGCTGAATAGCCAAATAATTTTTAAAACACGAAAGAAAACTTCCAAACACTTCAGCCAATCCATCTAATTTTAAACCGAAGAAGATTGAATAATTTCTAAATTTTATTTATAATGCAAAAAATGCCTAGGAATTTAACAGCTGAAAAATTTTACATGTACTAAGGACTTTGACTCTCATCCCAATTACGATGCAATGATTAAAACAGTTTAAGAGTATTTCAAAGTGTCTATCTAACACTTTGCTGATGTAGCAAAACATTGTGAATCCTGAAAAGAAGTAAACTTAATCCAGACTGCTCAACTTTCCCTTTTATCATGTCTTGAAAAGAAAGAAGCAAAGTACAAGTGGAGTAATTCTAGATGCCAATAAAATAATGCTTCATTGTTCTTCATGGAAATTAGTGATGCATAATAATGTATGTCATTACTGCTAGTGAATGCCATATGAGAAATCATTATTGAATTTTAATGAATGAGTTAACTGCTTGGGATTGTCAAACACATAATTATTGGAGAAAAATTAATTCTGGCATTCTGTAATTACTACTTCAAATATTGCAAGATTTCACTGAAAGGATAATTTCAAATAATTTCTCTAAAAAAACCCAAAGGACATACTAGGAAACACTTTACATATGCAGGATGTTTGATTATAGTAGTACAGATGTGATGGAAACATAGTACACAAACACTCTGAAAAGAAATATTTACCTTCTTACATCTGTAGCTTTTCTAACGTAATACAAGCAAATACAGGTGAATTCTGTAGGGGGATTTCTTAATGTCACTTCTTACTACTCCAAAATTCCTGTTATCCATAAGGAACTCTGATTTTATTGTTAGCACAACCCTTTGCAGGCTAAATTCCACAGCAGGATTTCCTTATATACACACTTCTGTGTTCAAAGACATTTTAATAGGTTGCTTGACACAATAAATGTGTTTGTAGTATGCTCCAACTTGCAATGAAGTCGATGGGGGGGGAAGTGAAGCAGGCTGAGGGCCAGGCCCAGTCAGAACAGGCAGTAGTGTGTGATGGTGACATGGCCCACAGCCCAGCTGCCTGCTCCACCTGTGCCAGAGCTCTCTGGTGTGGCACTCTGACTGAGGGGAGAGGTTTTGCCAAGATGCTCTGCATTGATTCATAGTATACTATTCCTTTAGACACACTAAACCACAATTTTATCTTAGAAGCTTAATACCATAATCTCTGCAAAGGTAACTCCATGCATGCTACCCAGATGTCAAGGAGAGGCCTTGCAAGAGTGGGCCAAAAGAGCTGTGGAAACAGCTGTTAATACAATCGGCTCTAAAGGGGCTATTTCTCTACAGGTATAGGAAAGGAGAAAATGTGAGTGACAGAATATGGGTCAAACATACAGAACATACTTGCAAAATGCCATCCCTCCTCTGGCATGTCTGACTAGATTGGTGCTGCATGTTTCTGTACAAACCAGCTACGGCAGGTACCCAAGAACACTGGCAATCTTACCACACATTCATGATCTCATCTTTTGGAAGATGTACAAACTTTCAAAAAAACCCCAAACATCTTATTTCACTAGATACATCATCTTTCCTCTAAAAAGGAAGCCTTTCATCTCTATAGCTGTTTCCTTCTGGCATGCTATAATAGGGCTGTGTTTGTGGTCTTCTTAGCCCAGAGGTCCTCAATGTGATGCTTGTAACTGTGGCCTTTTAGTGCACTCTCACCTCCTGTTGGCTGCTTTTCTTGAACTTTTTTATGAACACCACAATACAGCTGATGGCCTGGGATTTGATTAAGTAGAAAATGCAAAGCCATAAAGGGAGACAATCCACTTTAGGACACTTCTACCCTGTCTTTGTTGTCAGGCATTTTAGCTGGTTTTGTATCTAAGTACACTTAAGCACTGCTGGAGAATGTGGGTTAAGATTGTGTTCCGAAAACAAGAAAAAAGGATTTGGCTCATAAAGACATATTTCTTTGCAGCGGATGGGCCTTTGGGTTTGAAATTCTGACCAGAACTGGGCACCTTCAAACTTCATTACATATGAATAAAATGTTTCTTTCAGAAAAAATTCAGTTTGTGTTTGAATTTAATTACTAGTGTCATGCTGTTTTTAAATGTCTTACCTGTCCTATTTTAAATTTGACAAGAGCAATGGAAAATAAACATGTTTCTAGGGAAAATCTATCACAAATAACTGATGTGACTAGAAGAAATGAAGTTTTCAAAGCAGCAAAAAGAGAAAAATATCTTTCCCTCTATGTAATTTTCTGGGTCAGTTTATGGTCTCAGTTTCCTATCAGAGTATGTTGAGTGCCTCCTTTAAAGCAACATATATTTCTGTGAAAGCAATATCAATACCATAATAAGGTCCTGTGTAGCTATAAGAGTGGTCATTAATGCTCATCAATTTCATTGCACCTGTATTACTGCACTCTGGGTTTTGACCTGATGATCTGTGTGACTGTGAAGAGTTAACAGGAAAATGTAGATTTATATATAGGATGAAACTGGTGATCCAGATATAAGAAGACAACGTTGCCCTTTGTTACAGAAACTGCCATCTCATTACTTTATTCCCACGTATTTCTGGTGACATATCAGTAATTGGATGCATAAGCTGTCAGACACCAGTGTTCCCAAGCTCCTTTTCAACTTGGTGTTTCATAGAATGACAAGCTTTTTTTCTCTGTTTTAATAAAATATGGTGTTATATACAATACTATTCCACTGCATTCAGCATCATGTTAATATTACTCACTGAAGCTGTATTGGAAGTGAGTAAAACTGCCTTCTTAATTTGAAGAAATAATGAGCTCAGCTTAAAGTCTCCTTAGTGCCAAATAACAATCCTCAGATGTTTATAATTTGGGCAATGTTAGAAAAATAGATTTGGAAATAACAAAGTTGAAGACCACCCCTGAAAATACTGAAATCCCATAATATTTTCCTATTAAATAAGGTATCAATTAAAGCAAATGGGCTCTAAAAAATCATTTGAGTTCCTATACTGTGCCACTGCTATGAGAAAAACAAAACTTTCTTTACAAATTAGATAAGAATTAAGACCTTTTGAAAGAAAAGCTGATTGATTTTTTCAAATCCTGAAGCTCCTTCACATTCTTTTGCTCTCAAGATACAGGTATTTACACCTGATGTAAAGTGACCTCAACTTCTCACTTATTCATTTCTGTTGAAGTTGTTTTGCAGTATGAATAATCAAATGTGAAAAGGGATAGTCTCAGGAGGAGATTCTCATTTCAATGTAATATGCTATCAGTATTTTTCTCGCAGCTTACAAATTGTCAGTTCGGTAAATACTGGGACACTGGTGAATTTGGAGCATTATCTGCAAGCTCTGTTCATTTACCACTTAAAGAATTCCTTGGAGAAGTCCTGACCTACACTGTCCAGAACAGGGAATGGAAGCTGTAATTCACCACAGGATACACAATGTTGTTAAATCACTATTGTGTTTGGACCAATCCTTGTGCTTGTCTAACTCATAACCTCCAAAAAAGTAGATATATTCTACATCACCATGTTTAATTTATTCAGAAATTTACCACAATTTTCTTTAGCCTGTATAAATAAGAGCAGATGAGCACTTCTGTAGAAAAGTTGGAGAAGCTTGACATAAAACAAGCAGAACCACCACTACCCCTTTTCTTTTTTTTTTTTTGGCTCAAATCCAATCAGAACATTTCAACTTTAAAAAGAAACAGTGATTCTGATCTCTGGAAATCCTATACAGTTGTCAGAATATTCTTCCAAAACTGAGACATCAGGAATTGATGCTGTCATCTCATATCATTCTTTGTAGTTTAGGAATACACAGGAAACGTGGGAAGTGAAGGGCAAAGGAAGTTCCCCTCAGGAGTCCTTAAATCCTCACCAATGACTGAGTCATCTGCCTGAAAAGCACTTCAGAATATCTTGTTTTCCAATATGATTTTCAAATGAGTATTTTCTTTTTCATTTGTTTAAAAAATATGAACAAAATGTCTGAGCACTTAAGATATACCTTATTATCTTTGAGCTTTGATGGAGGATGTCATCTTAAGGAACTTCACCTGTCTAAAAGGGTAGATGAGAAATATCAATTACACAGGTCTTCCCTCCTGAAAAAAACAGTCTGGCTTTCACTTTGAGGAAAAATGAAGCTTACAACACTGCTCTAGCAGTTGCAGTACTGTCTGATCTTGGAACAGTCTCCCAAACCAAGGGTGAACTAGATATGGACATCAATGATTTGAAGTCCTTGAGTATTAATTGCTTTATTCAGTTATACACTATGTAATGCAGGAGTAGAAACTACTCCTCACCAAAAAGGAGCATCTTCAGAGCACCGACACTAACATGTCCCCATAGTTGTATATGTGACAGTCCTCTTGTTCCTCTTCCAGCAGCCTACTGGGTGCCTATCAACATGCCCATTTCACAACAAATACAGTATTATGCACCAAGGTAAGAATTGACTTTGTTCTTTTTTTCTGGTCAATATCAACTTTAGTAGGACTAAAAGCAGACATAGAGGTGCAATGCTCTAGGAGCATATTAACATATTAGTAATGTCATTTGCCATTATTGTGATACAATATTTATTTATTTATTGCTGAGGCTTTGGCTACAGCTCAGAAAATTGTTTACAAAAGAAAAATGTACATTGGGGGCCAGTAATTCATTGCAATATACAGCTTCAGCTACAAGAAAACACCAAGGTCTCAACTGTAGCATTATCCTCATCTGTCACAGCTGAAAGTAATGACTATACAAGAGCTTGTAACTGTGGTGAATCTAACCAATTAATTTCACACTATCATTGTTATTTTACACAACTGATAAGTTTTAACCTTTTTGTCACAAATTGTCTTCCAGCTGTTCAACAACCATTTACTTCTCTTCTGCTAATGTCCTCCCCCTACCAGCCTCAGTAATCCTTCTTGACAACTCCATTTTTATAACAGGGTGTAATTTTAAACAAACTGCTGGCTCTTCTTTATTCATTATTTACTAACCACACAACACTGATAGAAAAAAATGGAAAGGTTTCTGTGCTAGAGAATACGTTTCTTCTAGTGCTGATTGAGCAACTTGCCTGTCACCATTTCCCATGTAAGAAGATTATTGAAAATTTTTTCCTTTATTAAATCTTGAGATTTGAGTGTTCATTAGTCATGCATGAAACTCTCATTAAAATGCTGAAATACTGGTATTGTTGAATGAAACCTGTGAGTTTGGCCAACATTCTTCTTATTGGTTTGCTTAACCCTAATCATTGGTTAGAAGTGTTCCTAGTTTTCCTGAATGTCATCCCTCTTGCAACAATATAATAATACACAATACAAAGAAGTTCTGGCTTCTCTTCTTGTCAAAGAAATCAGCTCTGGATGCTAGATGATTTCTCCTACAGGTCTTCAGAGGATATGACAGAAGAGAGGCATTGGTAATAAACGTTTCTCTCTTACCCTTTCTCTCCTCTGACCCTCGATTCCCAGTTTAATTTTAGATACAGGAATATTTTTAAGGACAGCCATTAAATCCTCTATGTTTACTTTCAATAGTGACTAAGGTAGAGGTGAGCTATGCAATGGGAAGTGCATCCTGTAACGATTTTTTGTCATTTGATAAGCGCAAGGACAACGGGGGGGGGAGATTATTTCCCTCCCTCTTCCTGCCTCAGCATAGTACTCCCTCACAACCAAGGCCTGTCCTGCCCTCCTTCTTTTATTCTTATTTGCCATAAGATATCCAAAAGGATGATGCAGAATACTATTCGTCCTCTTTCAGGCAATTTTTGTTAGGGGAAACATGGCTTTGTACAATGCAATGCAGCAGAAGGTAACATTGCACACAAATGACCTGGAACACCAATGCAACAGCTATGATACTTTTAGTGTGATTGCCTGTAGAAAATTGGTCAGTGACCCACTGAAAAGCTTTATAAGGGATGCTATGAAAACTCTGTGCACCTGGGTCACTGATGATTGAGTGAAAGACAAGATGGAAAAAGAAACGAAAATAAAAACTAGACTACGTGAATCTGTACAGAATCCTGCAGCATCCACAAGCTGCTTCCTCCTCATTAACAGCAGCCAGTTACCTGGTGCCTGCCAGCCAGCCCATGCCTCAGCTGTAGGTCAGCATCATAACACCTTCATGGTGTTCTCTGGTGTTCTCTCTGCTTTTCCTTCCTGACCTAGACTGACCTTGCCCCAGGGGATTGTCATCACTACTAAATGAAAGAAAAAAGATAAACCAAGGTGTCAGTGGTTTGCAGTTGCCCTGATTCCCCCAAGTTGTTGAGGGAGGCAAGGGACTGAGCTCAGTGGGTCCTTGAATATAAATATGGTACTCTTGAAACAGAAAAGTTTGAGAATTAATATCCTTACTTATTTCAGATTCTGGAGAAAGAGTACCTTTAAAATTATCTCTTATTAATAACACTGTGATTGGATACTTTGACAAGGAACCTAATTTAGTTTTGTAATATGTATTATATAGCTCCCATCAGCATCACTACAGCACTTGAAAAGGAGGAGACATTCTTCTCAGTCTCACTGGAAAAGGAGTAAGAAAATATTTATCATTCTGACTCTTTTTCTTACAATGAAAGTTCTGTTGAAAAGATGTTCGGGAATGTACCTGGGGATAGAATTTGCCCTGCTGAGTTTTAGTATTTTGATACTAACTTGAATCTAGCAAACTAATGCCTGCCAGTGCAAAGCAAAATGTGCTCTTATAAAAGCATTTATGATAACTGAATGTGCATCCAAGACAAGAAATCTAACAATCACAGGTTCATTGGTTGTTTAGTTTCTTTCTTAGGATTAATTTAAAATAAAATTAAATTGTTTGCTATGATGTTTATGATACCAATTATTCTGGACCATGCTGCTTTTCTTCTCTTCAATCTTTTGAAGATCTCCATTGTTTTTCTCTGTTTTTTGGCATTTTACTTTAACACTATTATTCCAAAATAAACATCTTCAGACTTCCACTTCATCACTTTCAGTTACACCAAAGTATTACAGGGCTAGCTTGTTCGCCTAAGGCATTATGAATTATTTGGGAATACCACCACATTTTTATATAAGCTGAAAAAAAATGCAGTGCCAGGTAATTAGCAATTTAACATGGATTCCTTTGTGATTCTTTAATACTCCTGTGTTCCTGGCCTACTTCCTCCAAGCTGGAAGTTGCTAACACCAGATCACATCTGCTACTGTGTTTGAAACAGAAATAAATGTAATACTGTGCTGAAGAATTATGCACAAGGACTTAAACATAGAGCCCCTCTTAATGAATTAGTAGTTACAAAGCCATTGCTGTGGGTTATAAGCTAGCGTTGCTTTACCACCACAAAAGAAAGGGGAAAAGTCATATGGAAAGAAGAGGTGTATGAGAAGGAAAGCATCACTGAAGGCGTAATAGTGTACACTTAGCAAAAGTTCTTTAATACTCTTGTGAGGCCAGTGGGGCCATAGTTCTAAATTTTGTGAGGAAGACATCAAAAGATTTATCCTAGTAGTGTGTGAAAAAAAAAGTCTCTTAGGTTAGCCTGTATCCTGATTTTATTCCAGATTTCCTAGCCCATCCAGATTTTATTCCTCCTTATTTTATTCCTCCTTTTAAGCAGTAGGGAAGAAGCCTTGCAAATGTGTGCTGTTGGACACTTCTTCCAGCTTTTAACACAAAGACCATTTTGTGACAAAGGCTTTGATTGAGTAGGTCTCTGGTCCTTTGTCCTGGTTTGAGTGAGAACAGAACTAATTCTGTTCAGTGATTTTAGTTTTCAGCTTCTTCTAACTGCACTTTCTGAAGTTAGCAACATGTTTTCGCAGACAGCGTCTGCTTCTAGCAGTGATAACACCCCGTGTTTAGAGTTAGTACCAAAGATTGGTGTGCAGACCAAGGCCACTGGTGGATCTTGTGTGCCATGCTGGGGGGTGCAGAAAGTGAAAGGCTGCATCTGCAGGGAAGAGAGGACAGGACAGGTGACCCTAAACTGACGAACGAGGGATTCCATCCCATATACTTCATACTGGGTATAAAGCTGAGGTCTCATCCCTCTCTTGTCCCTCTTGGCCTGCTTTGCCAGCTTTGCTCAGTTTGGCTTGGGTCCTCTTCCAGTTTCTTCCTCAAAGCATCCAAGGAGGACTCTGTCTGTTCTGCCTTCGATCTTGATCTGTGCGTTCCTGAATCCAATACCAGAATCCAGCTCCCGAACACAGTTCCCATGTGCTGCTGGGCCTAGTCTGGGACTCTCCTGATGCCTGCTTCACAGCATCAGTGGTGACAGTGACATAATTGCCATGGGGGTGCTGGGGGTGGTGGTTGGGTTCAATACTGATTTTGTATACATTTGTATATATTCCATTTATTATAGTTATTATTTTAATTTTCATTAAATGAGCGCGGCCGCGCTCACGTCTCCCCTCGGCGACCTTCGGGCCAGCCCCGAGGCCAGCGCCAGCCAGCCCGGCCTCCGGGCAATCCCCTCCCCGCTACGCCGCGGCTCTTACCCGTGCGTGCACGGTGCCCATGGCGGCGAAGGGCGGTGGTGGCGGCGGCCGGGGAGCCGTGCAGGAGAGGGACAGGCGGGCGCTCAAGGCCGCAGCACGGGGGCGGCCATGACAGGCCGCCCCGCCCTGCCTCCCATTGGCCGGAGGAGCAGGAAGAGGCGGGGCGAAGCGGTCGCTTCCGGGTTGTCTCCTCCCGGGGCAGAGGAAAAGGCGTTTTGGGGCGGGGGGGAGGGGGTGTGGGGGGGGGGTGTCTTGCTGCTGAGGAATAAAATCGCTTTTCATGTGTACCCCCCTTCGAGTAGCACCCTAAAGCTTAGACACTGCGGCCGGGGGATCAAAACTGAGCGGGTTTTAACTAAGATTGGCATCACGGAATGCCTCGGGGTGGAAGGGACCTGTAAAGGTCATCTAGGGGGACATCCTCAACTAGAGCAGGAGGCGAGGGTTGTTTCCCTTCCCCAAGCCCACGTAACAACTGCCTCTGGTTTTGAATCGCTTACATACAGAAAAGTTATTGTAAACTAATGAATTTCAAGGAAAGGGGGTTTTAAATTAAGGTGAATATGAACAAGTATCTCATCACAAGATGTCTCACAACCATTAAATCTATTCAATGAACTTCAACAAGGATAAGTGCAGAGTCCTACCCCTGGGGAGGAACAACACCATGTACCAGTACAGGTTAGATGTAGACCCACTGGAAAGCATCTCCATGGAGAAGGACCTTGGAGTCCTGATGGACAATAAGTTATCCATGGGACACCAATGTGCCCCTGTGGCCAAGGCCAATGGTTTCCTGGGGTGCATAAAGAACTGTGGCCAGGAGGTCAAGAGATGTTCTCCTCCCCCTCTACTCTGCCCCCATGAGACCATATCTGGAGTATTGTGTTCAGTTCTGGTCTGCCCAGTTTAAGAGGGACAGGGAAATACTAGAGAGAGTCCAATGGAGAGCTACAAAGATGATGAAAAGACTGGAACATCTCTCTTGAGGAAAGACTGAGAGACCTGGGGCTGTTTAGCCTGCAAAAGAGAAGACTGAGAGGGGATCTTATTAATGTTTACAAATATCTGAGGGGTGGGTGTCAAGTAGAAGAGGCCAGGCTCTTTTCAGTGGTGCCCTGTGATAGGACGAGGGACAATGGTCACGAACTGGAACCCAGCAAGGTCCACCTCAACATGAGGAAAAACTTCTTCACTGTGAGAGTGACAGAGCCTGGAACCGGCTGCCCAGAGAGGATGTGGAGTCTCCTTCTCAGGAGACTTTCAAGACCCACCAGGATCTGTTCCTGTGGGGCCTGCCCTGGGTGACCCTGCTCTGTGCCCTGGGTGACCCTGCTCTGGCAGGGGGGTTGGACTTGATCATCTCCAGAGGTCCCTTCCAACCCCCACCATTCTATGGGTCTATGATTCTAGTGATGCTGGAAGTCAGTCACCTGCATGGTGTTCCCAGGATGTTCTCTAGATCCCATCTTCAGCAGTAACAGTGACAAAAAGGAATACCCTGAGTTTCTCTGTTAGGCCTTATTGTCCCCGGGTGCCCGTTCCACAACCCTTGCTCACCCAGCAGGCCCACACGATCACTACCTGGATTCCTGCTCCTGATGATGGGTTTAGGGAATGGATTAATACTGCTTTGAGTCTCCGGTGCAAGCTGCTCTTAAACCTTATTTTCACCCTCACCCTTTTTCATTCTCCTTTTAGATGTCACTAGCCACGTCACAACTTTTTCTGTCCTCTCCTGCCATGCTTTCCAGTTTGTACATCCTGATCTTCTCCCCATGACGGGTGCTGAGGTTTCCCACTGAGCCACCCAGGGACTGGGGGGATGGGGGGAGGTGTGTCAGGCACAGGACCAATTTGTTTGCTTTCAAACAGTGTACTTTGGCTTCTGACACAGTAGTTTTTTAAATAGATTCCAAGCTCCCTGGAGGCTGCTCCCTTTTCAGGCAGATCTTTTTAAGGTTTGAGGGATTTCTAAATGACTTGATTCATTTTTAGGCATTTTAAGTTTTTGAAATTGAATATCCATGTGCTGGATTTATTTTGCCTGCTGTCCCCTTCTACTCAGTCATATCCAGTTGTACTGTGGTTGCTATAAGCCATCCCTCTACTAGCTTCAAGCGGGCCCTACACAACACAACACTCTGAAAGGAAGCTTCTCAGCAGTTTAAACTTGGTTGCTGTAGGAAGCAGCCATTTACTGAGTCACAAGAATATTCTCTCTACCTCCCCTCCTGAGGAGGCACAGAAATAGCCTCTGTCCAGACAGCTGAAATCCCCCACTGCCACCCTCCCAGCTCTGCAGCCTCTCTGATCTCAGTGAATAGCTCCTGATCACCATCACTGCCCGAGCCAGGGGTTGCCAGAATAATTCTAGCAGTACATTTAAGGTCTGGGATTTCCCCCATACACACCCCAGAGCACTTCCCTTCCCCTGTATTTGTGATGCTGTCTCCCTTTACAAGAATCCTTCCTGCACAGTGCCCATCTTGCAGCAGCTCCCTCCCTGTCCAGCTGGTGAGGACAGCCTGCTCCCACCACAGCTCAGAGAGCAGAACCTCAGGGTTAGCTCCACATCGAATCACCAGCCCTAATCACACTTCAAATAAGTTCCAGTGTGCTGGGATGTGGCCAGAGAAGGGCCAGGAGGATGCTCAGAGGGCTGGAGCACCTCTGCTATGGGGACAGACAGAGAGTTGGGGTTGTTCAGTCTGGAGAAGGCCTCCAGGAGACCTTCTTGTGGCCTTCCTATGGTCTAGGGGTGAACTTGTAGAGTAGGGTTAATGGTTGGACACGATGATCCCAAGGGTCTTTTCCAACCTAAATAATTCTGTGATTCTGTGATATATGTGTGTGTGTGTGTGTGTGTGTTTATATATGACAGGAAAAGTAGTGGTAAATTGTTAGAAAGTGTAGGATCTGGGCAGTACATAGATGGTATAGAATATGGGGTGGAAAATGTTCTGGATTTGGCTAGGATAGGGTTAATTTTCACAAGAAGCTGGGAGGTGCCACAGCCAGGATAGCCAGATCGAATTAGCCAATGGAACACTTGATACCATACTGATGTCTTGCCCAGTATATAAGGGGGAAGCTGCCTAGGGAATTCAATCCCACAGCTGGACCAGGCGGAGGCAGGTTCTGGGTGAGCAGTTGCATTGTATGTCACTCATTTTATATATTATTTCATTAGTATTATTGTTATTACTCTTGTTTCTTCTCTCTTTGTGTTGTTCTATTAAACCCTCCTTATCTCAACCCATGTTTTTTTTTCCTGATTCTCCTTCCCATTCCACTGTGGGGGAGGGACGAGGGACAAGAACAAGCAGCCTCGTGATGCTTAGTTGCCAGCTGGGCATAAACCATGACACTTCATCACAGTTCCGTAGACTAATTCTTGTTATCTTAATGTATTATTTTGATAGTGGATATTTTGTTTCCCCATTTCAGCAGAATTACAGCATTTATATACAGAATTATAAAAAACAAGTGAGACTTTTACATAGATCACTTGCCCTGCATGTTCTCCTGATTTTAAAAAGAAAAATCCCTATATAGCTCAAAACTATACAGAGCAAACATACAGGAAAAAAAGGCTTTTTTATTCTGTGACACTGTGTTAATACAATAAATATACAAAACTTCTGAACTACTTAGACATGCAACAGAGGGACAGAAGAAATGCATTTGTAGAGAACCATGACACTCACCAGGATGGCAGAGCACTGTGAGTAATTTACAAAATATACAAACATTCTCCAGATAAATAAAATCAACTCCTAAATTACAGATCAATGACTACAGCTATTCCAGTGTTTAAACTTCATACTTTGTACTCAGTTTGCTACAATAGCACAAAATGACAACTTAAGTGGGCGCCATTCTCTGATTAATTAATAGGAGACCGTAAAATCTAGTTATAGTTAGGTACAAAATATTTTAACAAATATCAGCCTTCTGTTGTCAAAGCTAAATTCAAACTTCTCCCTCCCTTTTGGGCTGCAAAGTGTCAGAGATTTCTGGTTTAAACATTCACATGTAACTAAAGCTTGAATTACATTTAGAATCATAGAATCATAGAATTGTCATGGTTGGAAGGGACCTTAAAGATCATCTAGTTCCAAAACCCCTGCCATGGGCAGGGACACCTCCCACTAGATCAGGTTGCTCAGAGCCCCATCATGTTGGTGTCCCTCGGCATGCCGGGAGCTGTAGTCCCGGGGCACGGGGCTTCCTGTGCGCCATGTTGGTGTCCCTCAGCATGCCGGGAGCTGTAGTCGTGGGGTACGGGGCTTCCTGTGCTCCATGTTTGTGGCGCTCGGCTTGCCGGGAGCTGTGGTTGCGTGGCACGGGGCTTCCTATAAGCCATGTTTGTGCCCTCGTCATGCCGGGAGGTGTAGTCCCGGGGCACGGGGCTTCCTGTGCGCCATGTTGGTGTCCTTCGGCATGCCGGGAGCTGTAGTCCCCGGGCACGGGGCTTCCTGTGCGCCATGTTGGTGTCATTCGGCTTTCCAGGAGCTGTAGTCCCGGGGCACGGAGCTTCCTGGGCGCCATGTTGGTGTCCCTCGGCATGCCAGGAGCTGTAGTCCCGCGGCACAGGGCTTCCTGTGCGCCATGTTGGTGTCCCTCGGCATGCCAGAATTTGTAGTCCCGGGGCATGGGGCTTCCTGTGCGCCATGTTGGTGTCCTTCGGCATGCCGGTAGTTGTAGACCCGGGCACGGGGCTTCCTGTGCGCCAGGTTTTAGCCCTCGGAATGCTGGGAGGTGTACTCCCGCGGCACGGGGCTTCCTTAGCGCCATGTTGGTGTCCCTCGGCATGCCGGGAGCTGTACTCCCAGGGCACGGGGCTTCCTGTGAGCTATGTTTGTGCCCACAGCATGCCGGGAGCTGTAGTGCCTGAGTAAGTGGCTTCCTGTGAGCCATGTTTTGCCCTCGGCATGCCAGGATCTGTAGTCTCTTGGCACGGGGGTTCCTGTGAGCCATGTTGGTGTCCCTAGGTATGCCAGGAGCTGTAGTCCCGGGGCACGGGGCTTCCTGTGCGCCATGTTGGTGTCCTTCAGCATTCCGGGAGCTGTAGTCGTGGGGCACGGTGCTTCCTGTGCGCCATGTTGGTGGCCCTAGCCATGCTGGGAGCTGCAGTCCCGGGGCACGGGGCTTCCTATAAGCCATGTTGGTGGCCCTAGCCATACTGGGAGCTGTAGTCCCGGGGCACGGGGCTTCCTGTGCACCATCTTGGTGTCCTTCGGCATGCCAGGAGCTGTAGTCCCGGGGCACGGGGCTTCCTGTGCACCATGTTGGTGTCCTTCAGCATTCCGGGAGCTGTAGTCGTGGGGCACGGTGCTTCCTGTGCGCCATGTTTGTGGCCCTCGGCATGCCAGGAGGTGTAGTCCCGGGGCACGGGGCTTCCCGGGCACCATTTTGGTGGCCCTCGGCATGCTGGGAGCTGTAGTCCCGGGGCACGGGGCTTCCTGTGCGCCATGTTGGTGTCATTCGGCATGACAGGAGCTGTAGTCCCGGGGCACGGGGCTTCCTGTGCGTCATGTTGGTGTCCTTCGGCATTCCGGGAGCTGTAGTCGCGGGGTACGGAGCTTCCTGGGCGCCATGTTGGTGTCCTCTGTTACTCCCTCCTCCAATCTCCCTGTTGAGGGTCCAGATTGTTGGTCGAGATTTTCCTCTTCTTCCTCATCCCTTACTAATCGAGGGTAGGGGCCTGTTGTTCTCCTTGTCCACTGCTTCTTTTTTACTACTGGGGCAATTTTGGCAGTTGTAGTTGTTTCAGTCCCTATCTCAACCCGGGTGTCTTCAGATGTAGTTTGGGTCCCTGCCTCAACCACAGTCCTCTGAGAGTACTCAACTGTGGCTCGATAGGCACAGGCCAGGTCCCAGTACAGCGCTAAGAGCTGCTGGTTTTCATCGGGGTAGACAATGCACCCTTCTATTAGATGTTGTGTCAGTTTGGCAGGGTTGCTTGCTTGTTCAGGGGTAAGGTCCTAGGCTACAGGAGATGACAACCGTCCCTAGGAACCTGCCCAAATCCTTCCAGACCCCTTGTGATCCAGGGACAGGCAGTGTCAGGGCACATTTCGGTGTCACCCCAGCCATGATATGTCTTCTCTCAGACCAAACTGGGATCAGACTACACACAACCTGGATTAGGCCAACAATATTGATTAGTAGTACTAAGAAGCTCATGTAAGGGTGGATGAGGACCTTGGGAGCATTCACAATAAAATCATCTATATCAATTTCTGGTAGAGAGAGAGAGAGAGATGTATTCAATCATTTTCTCCGCAAGGTAGCCCCCCCAAACACAGCAAAGCCACCGATGCCAGCATGAAACACATCATTACTGTTTTGTGCTCCTGAGTCCCTTCATCCTCACAAGACAGAAGCTTCCCCAGCATATTGAGGCTATCAGTGTGTAAGTAAAGCAAAGAGACAGTGTTTCAGTAAACATGTTAACAAATCACCAGATAAGTAGTGCAAGCAAACGCCATGGCCTTCACAGGAGTTTGCTACTAATATATAAAGCAAGCAATAGAAAAGCAGCTGCTTGTGCCCCACGTTGGGCACCAAAAAGGAACTGTGCTGGGTTTACCCTGGCTGGGCACCAGGTGCCCACCAAGCCCTTCTATCACTCCCCCCCCAACCTCCATCAGCACAGCACACAGTGAGAGAATAAGACGAAAATAAAAGAGCTGTGGGTTCTGATAGACAAAGTTGTTATTCTCTACTTCCCGTCCGCAGGCGATCTCGGGCAGAGTCCAGGAAGCAGGGCTCCAGAATACGAAGCAGCTGCTCAGAGGAGAAGCCAAATGCCCCCCCCCCATTTTCCTCCTGCCCTCTCCCTTTATAGTTGAGCTGATGTCATATGGTATGGAATATCCTACTGGTCAGCTGAGGTTGGCTGTATCCCCTCCCCCATCTTGCCCCCCCCAGCCTCTGGTGCCGTGTGAGCACTGGCAGTGATAACACGTGTGTGTTATCAACACCCTCCAGCTCCCAGTACTGCAGCATGAGGGCTGGATGGGGAAAAGCAGCTCAGAAATAATAACTCCTTTCTAAAAATTTAGTGAAAGATGAAATGTTATGACAGCTGTCAGTCTCAAGAGTGTCAAAACATTAGACTATCAACCTTAAAAATAGCTTCAAATATGTAACAGTGTAATTTCTCAAATATTTCATAAGAGAGTCCATTTTATATTATAGCTCATTTCCCAAGATCCACTTATTAAAAAAAATTAAAATGTTTTCATAGCCTACAGAAGGCAAAATCTGGCCATTTTGAAATGAGATAATAATCAGCTTATTTAGCTCTTTCTTCTAGGCAAAAAAAAGATGTGGAACCAAAAAACAATACAGCTAGTGGGAGATAATACAGTCATTGTTTTCTGGGAAAGATAAATAATAGTTTATTAGGGAAGACTTTAACGGGAAACAGGTTAGAGAAACCTTAAGCCTCTAAAAGATAATTAATATTTTCAAAGAGAAAAAAGAATTAAAAATTTAAAAGTTAAATGTCTTAGAATGTTAATTATTTATTTTCTTTTCAAGTAAAGTATGTATCAGGCTATGAACATTAAAAAGTAGTATAAAGTTTTTTTCCCTTTCCTTCTGTTGTGTTAAGCATATGAGTCTGCAAGGTGGCTGGGTATGTGTGTAGCTATCTATGAAAGTCAACATTTGCCTGTTTCTGAGCGGTGCCAAGCACTTTCACTGAGACTGTTTCGTTAAGTCAGAAATAGATAGTTTACTTAAGCGACAGACATAAAGGATTCAGAATTGCCATTGACAAATACACGTGCTGCCTTAGCACCAAATATCCTAAGGCTAGCCAATAACTGATTACTCTATAATAAACAATTCACACAGGTATCCTCCAGGATATAGCAGAGGCACAATTGCTTATTGAAAGAGATGTCTCTGCTAATGGGGAAAGGAGAATGAGTCAGACCTGTCAATCCACCCAGTCGTCAATGAAGTGTCTCCTCTCACTGAGGTATTGGTAGAGGACCAGATTTACACTCTTGACTGAGTCATATGTCATGTGTTGACATGCTTCTAACAAGACTTGCTGTGTTGTCGATCAAAGGAGGTGAGGCAAGCGTTTGGTACAAAGGTGTGGTTGTTCTTCCAGCTTAAGCTTCTGTTCTTACTCAAGCCTGGAGTCAGGTGTTCTCTGATGATTCATGGTCACTCTGTATTTCGACACTGGAAGCCTGTCAATTTTCCACACCTTCACCTTCACATTTTTACTTCCTCTAGCTTCAATACAAAAGACTATTTTTTCACATGAAGTCTGGTAATAGTACATTCAGAGTTTCATCCTAAACAATAATCCTAAAAATTCACACACTCTAGATAGAGACTCCTCTTGCCAACTGTATTTTTCCCCCAACTCCAAGAAAAAGCATAAATTCTCCCACAGTCTGGCAGACACTATCTTGTATCTGCATTTAATCAATATTTTCCTACTACGTAACAGGAACAAACTTGAACATAGGAAGTTCCATCTAAACACGATGAGAAAATTCTTTGAGGGTGATGGAGCACTGGAACAGGCTGCCCAGAGAGGTGGTGGAGTCTTGGACTCTGGAGACATTCAAAACCCACCTGTATACATTCCTGTACAACCTTCTCTAGGTGAACCTGCCTTGGCAAGGGGGGTTGGAATAGATGATCTCCAGAGGTCCCTTTCAGCCCCTAGCATTCTGTGATTCTGTGTTTCTGTCCGAACATGTTGGGTCACAGATAGCAGTTATTTTAGTCTCACTCTCTCAGCATCGTACAGGAGTGGGAAAAAAAATCTATAATTATACTATTATGAAATATAACATTTCTAGCACTATTTTTTTCTGGATTTCTGAAATTCACTAAAAACAGCATAATGGAAAAAAGCAAGCTGAACCAGATGTGTCACCAACTAGTTCACAGACAGATGAACAGCAGTAGAAAGGACAGGAAGTGTCAGAACCACTAATAATGAGGCCATGTAAGATTTACAATTTGTAGTGTTTGCTCTGGTAGTAGAATTAGTGATAAAGCTTATCCACTTCTAAATAACTATTTATAAATAAAGTGACCTTCCTCTGTTAGATCTCTCATGTCAGTATTTCAATGAAACAATCAGTGGCAATCAGTGGCATATCCTTGGGATGATTATACATGGCTACTATTGGTGAGAAGAATTGTGTACAAACTTCTGACTTTGAACCAATCCAAAACTCTTGACAATTCCTGACTTACCAGCAGGAAAAGAACCCTTTTGCATTCCTCAATACAAAGAGCAATAGAATAGTCTGTAAATTCACAGTACTGTAGGAAGATGCTGCAAGATCACCCTCTCCCAAGCCCATCAGGGACAGCTATGCCCTCTTCCTCCCTATTCAAAAAAGAGAAAAGTCAGACTTTGGGTTGGTATGCTTTTCAATTTGACATGTGTACAAAAAAGTGTCACAATCCAGCCTATATCTCTGTGTCAGCATCAGCAGATAACAGCAAAACTTAAAGTAACATATATAGGTAGGGCAAGTATTTTTTCTGGATTTTAGTAAGGCTTTTGGTACTGTCCCTCATAGCATCCTTATGGACAAGTTAGCCACTTGTAGGATGAGCAGGTTCACAGTGCACTGGGTGAAGAACTGGCTGAAGGGCAGGGCTCAAAAGGTTGTAGTGAATGGGGCTGGCGGCCAATCACCAGCAGTGATCCTCAGGGCTCAATTCTAGGGCTGGTTCTGTTCAATATTTTGATCAAAGCTCTGGATGCAGGAGCCAAATGCACCATTAGCAAGTTTGCTGATTATACCAAACTGGGAAGTGCTGTTGACTCGCTCAAGGGACATGATGCCTTGCAGAATGATCTAGATAGACTGGAGCACGGGGAAACCATCAATGGCATGAAATTTAACAAGACCTTATAAATACGACTAGATTCTAGGACGACTGTTGTTGTGGTGTAGACATCAACTCCAGCTGATCCTGGGGTGCTGTTTCTAAGGTGACTGAGTAGGCCTGTTTCTGTGCCATTCCCTGGGGGAATACCTGCATCGGAGAGCAAGTACACTGTACACCAGTGTCCTCTAGAGGTTTATACTCCCTGGGGCTCATGTGCCAGGCCATCAAACCCACACAGTCCAGTAAACCCAGTTGTTTCTTTCCTCTTCCTGTCAAAAGGCAGGGCCCCTCTATTCCTGGTCAGAGTCTTCATTACTTGTTTTTTGTAACTGCAAACCAGAAGTCCCTTCATCAGGTTCAAAAGTACGATCAGCCCTTCTACTCTGCCCAACAGACACTGGAGCAGTAATTTTCCTGGATGGGTTCCTTTTGACTGTTGTTTTTCCTTACACTTCCTGAATCTGAGCTTCTAGTATCCAGGTACATTTACCATCCCACTTCCTCGTGTCCTCCCCGTGGTCACGCAGGAAGAACCACAGGGTCGTACATATTGTGCAGCACCATACTCTTTCCCTTGATCAGAAAAAAGCTGAGTCTTAATAGCTGAGACCTTGGTTGGTATCGTTGAGGAATACCTATCCTTGGATTGCTCAGACAATTTTTGGGTCAGTTTCTCCACAGCCGAGACACAAGTCTGCAGGGAGGAAGTGAGATTGTCTTCATAGTCTCAGAGTTGTCTGGCCAGTCCACCCACAGTTGGGGTGTCAGTGTCTGTCTAGCTCATTATCGCCAGGGTGTGGGTACATGACATTGGTACATTTCATATAAGCTTTCACCATATGGACCACATGCACTGGATTTCAGTCAGGTCTTTGGATACCTGGTCATCATCCAGGATATTATAGATCACCTCCACCAAGGTGAATTCCCTCAGATACTGGATACCTCCCTCAGTAGCAGTCCATTTGCTTTGGGAATTTGCAGGTTCTTCCTTGAAAGGATGCCTGTCCTTCGCACTGAACAGGAGTCACCTTCAAAGACTGAGGACTCCTGCTCTTTTTCCAGTCCTTTTGTCAATGGCATTATCCCTAGCAAAGTATCACAGTTGCTGGCCTTCCTTACCCTCTAATTCCTGACTACTGGCCCCGATATCCCAGCATTGGAGTAACCATCTGAGAATTAGCTCACCCGGTTGACAGCTAAAATCTTTTTGCCTATCTCACAACTCACTTAGGGATAGGAATCAGGTGTTTTTTGTCTCATTTATGATTTGTCTCTTCCTCCACTTGTTTTTGTGACTCTTCTGCTGCAGAACAGGCTGCTGCCTCTGCTTCTTTCTCCCGCTCCCTCTTAGGAGAAGCTTCTTCATCATTTTTTTTGTTTTGTTTGTTGTTGTTGGTTTTTTCAAACATTCTATCACTTCATCAGGATCCTGCACTTTTTCAGGAGTGTGGGCAACCTGTTCCAGTGTCTCACCACCCTCATGGTGAAGAAATTCTTCCTAATGTCTAACCTGAATCAACCTATCAGATAGAGACTTTTCAAATTGATAGTGTCTCTAATATGATGTCAACCAAATTTGCCTCGGCGTTCTTTTGTGTTGGCATGGTAATATGAAAAAGTGCATGCTTGCTTCAGCTGTATGTAATCTTTTGCTAAAATGAAATCAGTGGCTTATGAACTCTCACTTGAAGATTTTCTGCTTTGTATAGCTTCAAGAGCTGTTCAGGTTCTTTATTTAACAGGCTGGTAAGAATTTTCTTTAAAAAGATTAATTGCTTGAAACATGCAAAAAGAGGGAGGGTGATTGATTTACATTTTCTTTGGCCTTTAAAAGATGTATTTCACTTGCAGGTGTCCTTTAATCTTTTAAAATTAGATTTAGGTCAAATTTAAATATAAAAATTGTCTTTAAACAAAACCTTGCCTTTTTTATATAACATTGGAGTACTAAGCTTGGAGGGAGGGGGGAAAGCTTTTTGCAGACATTTTTGCATCTCAATTCTGTGAAATCCAATTTGAATTTGCAGTTATTTTCAACTTCTCCCAAACTGTATTTTTTCAGTGTGACAAGAGAAACAGATTTGGAGTAATAAACAGATTTGGAGTAATAAACAGATTTGGAGTAATAAACAGACAGAGTATTTTCAGCCAGAGGATTTTACATATTGGTGAAGTTGGTGGTTTTAGATGAGATTTCTGAAAGATAAGGGGGAAGGAAAGAGCACTGTGAGTGGATAAATGAGAAACTCCATGGAAGCAGTCACATGAAACAAAGACAGGCCAAGATTTCAGGAATGCAGTCAGAAGAGTAAGTGAAAGAGACTGATGGTAGAACCTGGATTCTGAGTTTTGTTCAAAAACAGATCATGAGAAACTCTGAGGTGTAAAAGATCCATACTTCAGAGTCTGTAACTCAAAGTGGAGAATGAGACATCCAGCTAGTGAAAGCACTATGTTTGATGAGTCTGAGATTAAAATTGTGGAAAGACGCATGATAGTTCTGGGCTAAGTGGACAGAGGGTTTTTAAGATGAGAACTACTGAGCACATTTGTAATGGGAAAGAAGAGGCAGAAGATAGTGAAAGGTTAGAGGAAAGCCTGAAAGAGAGGAAGAGAGTAATAGGACAGAGAGAAAGAGGAAGTGTAAAAGAGATAGAGTAGACAAGAAAAAAAATGTCATCCACTTAATATTGAGAGCAATCTTCAGATTGTTTCAGCATTAATCCACTCCTCTCTTCCTTTCTCAAAAATAAAAGAAAGCAAAGGGGCAAAGTCTTACAAGAATTCTCCTGGCTAGTGATCTCGCTGCTGCATTCAGATGGTTGCCAGTCTGCAGAAGCTGTTAGACAACTCCCTAGTATGTCTTACTTATGCTGCTTTGGGAAGTACTGAATAACATCTTAGCTATCATAACTGACGGCTCCTTGCGTCTTATTCTCTCCCTGCGTGCCATGCTGACGGGGGTTGGGGGGAGTGATAGAAGGGCTTGGTGGGCACCTGGTGCCGTGCCAGGGTCAACCCACAACACCTAGTATGGCACTCATTATTATACCCTTTTAATCTTTCAGGTAGGCAGTTATGAAGTAGTGAGAAGAAGTCCAAGGGCAATGAAGAGAGCTTTTAGGGCCTTAGGGCAAGGGATCAGGGGCACAAGTCATGTTCTCCTCTATCCCTCCAGTCATGGGGAATAATGAGGGGGTAAACGGGAAGAGCCAGCAGATTAATTCCTGTCTCTGAGTCTGGTGCTACTGGCAGGACTTTTGTGTTCTTTAACTTGATTTACAAGTCACCAGGCCTGCTGGCAACAGATGGGAAAAGCTTATCCTGCAGGGGAAAAGTGTTCTAGGAGAAGAGTTAGCAGGGCTCATGGAGAGAGCTTTAAACTAGATTTGAAGGGGGATGGGGTTGTAACTGGGATGTAAGCTTGAGAGATAGGTGCCTGGGTGTAGTGGCTCAGCGCTTGTGGGGCAGTGTGCTAGTATTTTTGAAATTCAGAAGGACTACCAGCCCTCGAGGGCAAAAACTACGCAGTCAAATCCCTCTCCAAAATGCCTGTACACCATTGCATGCCGCATGGGGAATAAACAAGAACAACTAGAGATCTCGGTACAGTCGCAGGGCCGCAATCTCATTGCAATTACTGAGACGTGGTGGGATAGCTCACATGACTGGAATGTTGTCATGGATGCTTATGTTTTCTTTAGGAAAGATAGGTCAGCAAGGAGAGGTGGTGAAGTTCCTCTTTATGTGAGAGAGCAACTGGAATGTACAGAGCTCTCCCTGGGGGCAGATGAAGAGCCACTTGAGAGCTTGTGGGTAAGGATTAAGGGGCAGGCTAACATGGAGTCATTGTTGTGGGTGTTTATTAC
This sequence comes from Actenoides hombroni, assembly GCA_024336885.1. Classification (NCBI taxonomy): domain Eukaryota; kingdom Metazoa; phylum Chordata; class Aves; order Coraciiformes; family Alcedinidae; genus Actenoides; species Actenoides hombroni. The sequence goes on along the minus strand of WUAM01010367.1, from coordinate 92,825 downwards.
AGGCCACCTGATCAGGATAGGGAAGTTAATGAGGCCTTCTACAGACAGCTGAAAGTAGCCTCACAAGCACAGTCCTTGGTTCTCATGGGGGACTTCAATCCCCCTTGTATCTGCTGGGAAGGCTACACACCCAGGCATGTCCAGTCCAGGAGGTTCCTCCACCATATTGATGATAATATTTTGACTCAGTTGGTGAAGGAGCCTGTCGCTGTTTATACCGGGAGCAGAGAGATGCAGCAACACACAAATTCAGCAAGAGAAGGCAAAAGAATCAACTTTATTAAATTATAACCCCGTTTTATATACCCCAGCCCTATGGTGCGATTGGTCAGTGATCACCCATCTCCTAGGGTGATTGGCTAAAGTCCTTCAACACCCATTTCAAAATATTTTTCCAATGTACCATAAACAGAACTTAACAAAACACCAGGTGTTGGTCCAGTTTACCAGATATTTGTAAACATTGATCAGATCCCCTCTCAGGCTTCTCTTCTCCAGGCTAAACAGCCCCAGGGCTCTCAGCCTTTCCTCTTAAGAGAAGTTCCAGTCCCTTCATCACCCTCATAGCCTCCACTGGACTGTTTCCAGTATTTCCCTGTCCAAGGGAAATATTTCCCTTCCCCTTCCTTCCAGTTCACATCCTCAGCACACATTCTGCGTCGTGGATCCCAGCATCCAAACCTACTTGATATTTAAGGCCTGCCATGTACCTGACCCGAGGCAGAGGTATGTCTCAGTGTCTTGAGACAAGGACCTGCCCTGGAGTTGTCAAAGTTGTCAAGACAAACAGACTTTGTATATGGTGGGCAAGGTGTCTGTGTAACTCTGTTGTTGGCAGTGTTGAGAAAAATGATGAATCTTGTGATTTGCAAACAAAACATGTTTTATTTATTAATTTTAGCATAACTTTGCCACAACTAAAAAACACCTTGATCAACACACATTAAGGTAATGGATTAGTAATGAATTCACCTTTATACGGTAATTAAGAATCACAAGGTTATTTGTAGAATCAGTGCAAATACTGTTTTAATCCAAGTCCTAAATTGTTGGTTTCCAATAATTTTTTGAATGAAAATATAATATTTTTTTATGGAATTTTAATGTATAATATCATCACAAGATCAACATGAGAGGAGAGAAACTGCTCTGTAATACTGAGTTTGAATAGTATTCCCAAATCAGCTAGTGAAGCACACTAGAAGTATCAAGACAATTCAGGCAGACAAAGAAAGGAGGAAAACAAAAGTAACACAGAACCTATGAAGGGAAAAAGGGGAAGGAGTGGGGATTTTGTTGGGGTTTTTTTGAGATATGTCTGTCTTCGCTCATATACAGTGCACACTTTCTAAGAAAATTTCTTCTCCTTTCCCTCTGCAAAGAAAAGGCCCAATATTAAATACAATTAGATAATGTGACAGACAGGCAGGATATCAAATCCTCAGTTCTTCCAAAAGAAAAACACTGTAAATATGCAAGAGAAACGACAGCCCAACAAGATTAAGTTTCTCTTAGAATCTCTTAAGAGTTCCCTTTCTTATAGATTCCTATACCAACAATGCCAGCTGATTTCAACGGCGTAGCTATTGCAGCATGGCACTATCAAGAGCAAGTCGGTACAGAACAAGTGGGTCCTGACCAGTTGACAACCAACATTGCTGGAGCGAGTTCAGAGAAGGGCAACGAAGCTGGTGAAGGGTCTGGAGAAAATGTCGTATGAGGAGCTGCTGAGGGACCTGGGGTTGTTTAGTCTGGAGCAGAGGAGGCTGAGAGACCTTATTGCTCTCTACAGCTACCTGAAAGAAGGTTGGAGTGAGGTGGGTGTTGGTCTCTTCTCCCATGTGGCTAGTGACAGGACTAGAGGAAATGGGCTGAAGTTGCGCATTCTCCAGAAACCCACAGCACCTAAGAAGGCTTGTGTTTCCTTTTTGTTAGTTGGTGGGGACATTGCTGTTATTTTGTTAACCACATCCATCGGGATCTGGTGACACTCATCTTGCCATTTGATTCCTAAAAACTGGATCGCTCATGCAGGTCCCTTGACCTTGCTTCTTTTTATGACAAAAACAGCGTCTAAAATAATGTAATCTGTTTTCTTAATTTTCTCAAAAACTTCTGCTGTGTTATCCCATACGATGATGTTGTCAATGTATTTCAGGAGTTCTGGAGCTCCACCTTTCTCCGGTAGAAACCTTGGCAAATGGTAGGGCTGTGTTTCCACCCCTGGGGCAGTTGATTCCAGGTGTACTGGATGCCTATCAAGGTGAAAGCAAACTGTGGCCTACACTCTGGTGCTATAGGAATAGAGAAAAAAGCATTAGCAATGTCATTTTACATATTTTAAATGTATTATAAATATCTGTAATGAAATTCACAAGCTTGAAACATTTTTAACAAAGCTTGTACTTTTTTATGAGTTCCTACTAATGCTTCATGAAGTAGTGCAATTAATTTCTATTTTTAATCTTTGTGCCCAATTTTGGAGAGAGTTGTTCAATAATAAAAATAAATATATGATGTATATTTGCACAAATTTGGCCTGTTCCTTCTTCCTAGAAAGGGGTGCAGTCCTTCCTTGGAGTACTCTCCATATTTCACTGCTTCTTCATGCGACTCTAGATGAAAGGGTAATATGGTTCAGCGTAAGGGGAAGTGCACAGTTAAAAGACAAGAGGCAATGGGGCTTAAGATGCGATGTGGGAAGTTCCTCTTAGATGCAAGGGATTTAATTTTTTTCATGAGTGTGGTCTAGTATTGAAACATGAGCACATAGTGGGTTTTGAGTATCTCTGAAAATGGAGATTGCACATTTAACAAGTCTCTGAGGATCCTAATCTAATGGATTTGCTTTGATGAACTAGGTGATCTCCAGAGATTCATTCCAACTTATTTTTTTTCTTATAGTTCCATGCCAGTAATAGAGTTGGGTTGGGGGAAGGGAGTATCTGCTTTGCTAACTCTGTCAAGTAGATTTGTTTTAATTAACAGGTTTATTTATACAGACTGTATGAAGATGCAATAGAAAAAAAAAATGCAGTGTCATGTCTTTAATAGTTATTTTACAATTTAACTTCTTGAATGATACTTTTTAAAGCTTCACAGAATCACAGAATCATTCAAGTTGGAAAAGACCCTTGGGATCATCGTGTCCAAGCATTAACCCTTTCTACAAGTTCACCCCTAGACCATATCCCCCAACACCACATCCAAGCGATGCTTAAACACATCCAGGGATGACGACTCAACCACCTCCCTGGGCAGCCCATTCCAATATCTTACCACTCTTTCCGTGAAGAATTTTTTCCTAGTGTCTAGATGGGCCAAGGCCAACGGTATGAGGTTCAACAAGGCAAGTGCCATGTCCTGCACTTGGGTCACAACAACTCCAATGCAACACTACAGGCTTGGGGAAGAGTGGCTGAAAAGCTGCCCAATAGAAAAGAACTTGGGGGTATTGGTCAATAACCAGCTGAACATGAGCCAGCAGTGTGCCCAGGTGGCCAAGAAGGCCAACAGCATCCTGGCTTGTATCAGAAATAGCGTGGCCAGCAGGACTAGGGAAGTGATCATTCCACTGTACTCAGCACTGAGGAGACCACACCTCAAATACTGTGTTCAGTTTTGGGCTCCTCACTACAAGACACTGTGTCCAAAGAAGGGCAACAAAGCTGGTAAAGGGTCTAGAGCACAAGTCTTATGAGGAGTGGCTAAGCCTGAAGCAAAGGAGGCTCAGGGGAGACTTTATCACTCTCTGCAACTACATGAAAGGATGATGTAAGTAAGTTGGGGGGTGGTTTCTTCTCCCAAGTAACAAGTGATAGGACAAGAGGAAACAGCCTCAAGTTACATCAGGAGAAGTTTAGGTTGGACATTAGGAAAAATTTCTTCCCCAAAAGTATTGTCAAGCATTGGAACAGGCTGCCCAGGGAAGTGGCAGAGTCACCATCCCTGGAGGGATTTAAAAGATATGTAGATGTGGTGCTGAGGGACATGGTTTTATGGTAACCTGGCAGTGCTGGGTTAACAGTTGGACTTGATGATCTGAAAGGTCTCTTCCAACCATAACGATTCTATGATTCATGTGTGTACTAATGATATTGCAACAAAAAGTCTAAGGTCAATCAAAAGAGATTTCAGGGCCATGGAAAGAATGCTAAAAAATTCAGGAGCACACATAGTGTTTTTCTCTGTCCTCCTAGTGATGGGGAGAGACTTTGGAAGAAACAGACAAGCTTAGGATATTAATAGCTGGCTGGTAAACCTAGGAAACAAATACCTGAGCTCAAACCTGACTGGTTGACAGCAGGCTCAATAGGAGTAACCTGGTCTAGTAGGAGATGTCCCTGCCCATGGCAGGGGGATTGGAACTAGATGATCTTTAAGGTCATTTCCAACTCAAGTCATTCTATGAGTCAGCAGCATGCCCTGACAGCCAAAACGCATCCTAGGGTGCAAACACAGCATAACCAACCTCTCAAAGGGGGTGATCAACCTGCTGTATTCAGCATTGTTGCAGCCTCATCTTGAGTGCTGTGCACAGTTCTGGGCCCCACAATTTAAGAAGCATGTTAAGGTCCTTGAATGGGTCCAGACGAAGGCAACAAAGCTGGTGAAAGGGCTGGAAGGAATGTCCTATGAAGAGCAGCTGAGGACTCTAGTCTAGTTTGGAGAAAAGGAGGCTGAGGGGTGACCTCATTGCTCTCATTGCTTCCTGAGGAGAGGGAGTGGAGAGGGAGGTGATGATCTCTTCCGACCCCCCCTGGCTCCACCCTCCTGTCAGGAGCTGTCAGAGCCAGGTCTCCCCTCAGCCTCCTTTGCTCCAGGCTCAACAAGCCCAAGTTCCAGAAGAGATTCCCTTATGCTTGACAAAGCCCCTCTGAGAAAAACCAGCTGGATACATAGCACCAGTGTCCACCAGATATCTGATACTGGGACAACTGGGGTGCCTGGATTTGTATCCTAAGGCAGACAGCAGCACACCCTGGAGAGCTTCAGGGAAAAATCCCTGGAAACTGCTCCATTCCAGGGGTTCTTCAAACACCTCGAGCTCTGTCCAGGTGCTTCGACAAGCCGGCTGCACACGCTGCTTGTGCTCTCCCCACAGCCCTGGGCTGACATGACCCGAGGTCCAAAGCAGCTTTCCAGGCTCTAAAAGCAGAAAACCCACCTCCCTGGTCTTCTTCCCACACTTTCCTCCCTCGCTGAGAAGCTCAAGCCTGAGCCACCCCTACCCAATGTCCAGATGAGTCGCTGGCTGCTCTTCCCTGCCTTGTGCAGCAAATTAACAGTGCTTCGTTAGCTCTAATTAACATTTCTGCCCCTGGGAGTCCAAAAGGGTCAGATTTCAGGAGAAAGGAAGGTGTTTGCTGCCTGCCTCCATGCACCCAGCTCTGAGCAAGGGCTGGAGTGGGAGCTCTCCTCGTGCCATCCCAGGGAGACCCTTGCCTGAGTTTCAAACCACGAGCTCAGCCCCCAGCTCCAGTCACCCCCACGGAGATCTCCGTGCCACTGAGCAGAAAAAGAAGTGTGATCCAGCACCAGCATCACTTCACGGAGCTACTATCAGGAGAGAACCAGGCTGGAGTGGGGGGGGAACCCCCCCCAAAAAGCCACGTTCGAATCACCACGGAGGAGTTTCTTGAAAAGAAGCTGAAGCTCAGCTCATGTTTTCACTTGAAAGCCACCCAAATGCTTCTCCTTCCTCTGCTACTCACAGAAAGCCCTTGCACCAAACTCCCCAGGGAGATTCCTCAGCCTTTGACCTCCCAGTTAACGCTCCCTGGGGGTGGGGGAAGGCAAAGAGTTACCCACTCCAACTGCAGCTCAGCTGCCACGGGGGGGGGCATGGCCCCCGAGGTTAATAATCAGGGCACACATCCCAAGAAAGGGCTTCCCGTGTCCCCAGTGGGCTTCCCACGTCCCCCGTGGGCACAGTGGAGCCAGCACGCTGGGATTTCAAGCAGGGAACCCATCCGGCGACAGCTTCAGTTGCCCAAGAGTGGAAGCCTTCAAAGCCTTTTGTAAAGGGGCTCTTTTACAGGAAGCCCTGGTAGGTGACGTCAGCCCGGGCGCCGAAGGTACACCAGGAGCTGATGTCAGGGGCTATAATTAGCTAAAAAAACACACCGCCCAGCCCCTTTACAGGAAAACAGCAGCTTTCAGTTTGCTTCTGAGGCAGCTCCCACGTGTCCTGGTTTGAGTGAGAACAGAACTAATTCTGTTCAGTGATTTTACTTTTCAGCTCAGCTCTTCTAACTAACTGCACTTTCTGAAGTTAACAGCATATTTTTGCAGACAGTGTCAGCTTCTAGCAGTGATGACACTTGATGTTTAAAATTACTACTAAGGACTGGTATGCAGAAAAAATCTTGCTTATACTTGCTCCTGTGCAGACCAAGGCCACTGCTAGATCTTGTGTACCACATTAGGGGGTGCAGAAAGTAAAAGGCTGCACCTGCAGGGAAGAGTGAACAGTAGAGGTGACCCTAATCTGACCAACAAGGTTTTCCACCTCATATATGTCATATTTGGTATAAAGCAGAAGGTTCACGAGGGTCTTGCACCCCTCTTTGCCCTCTTGGCCCTTTTTGCCATCTTTGCTTGGTTTGGCTTAGTCCTCTTCTAGTTTCTTCCTCAGAGCATCTGAGGAGGACTCTGTCCATTCTGTCTTCGATCCTGATCTGTGTGTTCCTGAATGTAGTACCAGAATCCAGCTCCTGAACATGGTTCCCATCTGCTGCTGGGCCCAGTCTGGGACTCTCCCAGTGCCTGCTCCACAGGTGACATTATTAGCAATGTGGAGGGGGTGGGTGAGTTTGATACTGGTTTTGTCCATATTCCATTTTAATATTATTATTTTCATTAAAGCTGTTCTAGTTTCCTTTTCTAATCGATAAGTCCCTCTCCCTTATTCCCGTTCTCTTACCCTTTGGGGAGAGAGGGGCTTAACAGAGAGCATCTGTTATAGGTCTAACGGCCTGCCCTGAGCCTATACTGTGAGAACTGTGCTGAACTTAACGTAAAAGTTTAGACTTTACAGACAATCTTATATTTTAAATAGTTGTGATTTGTTGGTTTTTTTTTCTTTAAGATCCCTTATTAGAAGAGAATTTTAAAAAATGGATATTTATAAATTAAACAGTATCCAACTTTAGCTTTCTTTAACTTACTACTTAGTATAAATTAACAAAAAACCACACAAATTCTAACACAGGAATTTTAATATCAAGGAACTTTTTTTCCTATCTCAAATGAGAGAGGGAGTCTTGGGTTTCCCGAATAGCTTAATATAACATACTGTTTTCAGTATTATAACTTTGTGTTTTAAACAGGTAAAGGGGATAAAACCTGGCTTGCTGGAGCAGCACATCAGTGTTTCTGGGACAGCGTGCAAAAGAGGTCCTTAAATCTGTCATCCCAGTGGAAGTAGGGGACAGAGTGTCATGTGATAGGAAAGACAGAAAGGATATTGATGGTCTGGCAATCACAGAAGCACCTGAGTATGATCAGGAATGAATCAGGCCTCCTCCCAAAAAGGTGATGGGATCAATAGCCCAACTGAAGTGCATCTACACCAATGCACACATCATAGGCAGCAAACAGGAGTAGCTGGAAGCCATTTCAAGGGGTCTGGCTTTCACAAAAACAAAAAGGGGGAATTGTGGGACTATTCCTGAAGGAAAACAGGCATGCCTGTGTTCTGCAAGACTGTGTGGGAATAAATTGGGCTGATGATGACATCCTTGAGATATGCTTGAGAAGGGCAGAAAGCAGTGAAGCAAGAAGATGAAGAAAGTAGGTAGAGGATAAACAGGATGGGGGGTGGTGATGGGGATGGTGTAGGATAGCCAATGATGTATTAGTTTAGGACGTGTGAACAGTGTGTGTTTAGAGTAGTTAGCCAATAGCTGTTAATGGTAGCATGTATACGGGAAGAGAAATCGTATATAACCCTGGCAAAAACGTGAATAAAGTGCCTTCAACTTTGATCAAATTGGTCGTTTGTGGTGTCCATAATTCCTCCGCGCGGTGGAGTTTTACTAATCTTTAAACAAGCAACAACAATGAATGGGTAGTCATATAGTATGGGCATGCTGTGAAATTTATAACCTTGTAGGTAATGGTTATCTCCGGGAACAGGAAAACAAGACATCTTGAGGCACCTGATCATGCTGAACAGACAAGAACTGGTTTTGTAGCAAGTAGTGGCATCTGGCACCGCAAAATAAAGAATGCCTGCTTAATAACTTTGGTTATTGAGTTTTTTCACTGCTTCACTTTGGCGACCCAGATGGAACAGACTCTGCTCGGCTGCAGGATCTTCTGAGAAAGAGGACTTCCTGGGCACCCCTGGCATTTCCCAGTGGGACTCCTTGACTTACCCGGCTCACTGCAGGAGCAGACAAGGACCATCCTAGCAAGGCATTCTTTTGGAAATTCAGTTCTGGTCTGGGAGGTAGACCCTTGGTCTAGGAAGGTGCCCGTAATACGTAGGAGACGTCCTACGAAGGGTGCTGTATGCCAAATATTTTAATATCTTGAGCATACCTGGTATTATTTTGTATGCATACCTGGTATTCAGTATTTGGGCCCAGACTATAAGATTTATCAGTATTTTGGACTACTGGAATGGCATATGGACTTTGATTGTGCATGATCCACGTTATTTTAACTGCTCGTGTTATTTTATTGTGTTATTATTAAGTTGTTATCATTGGTAAATTTAAATCACCATTATTACTGTTAAGCAATGTATGAGTGAACTGAATGTGCAAGAGGCGCAGCAGGGCTGTGAAGCGAGTGCAGAGTTCCGATCCATGGTTCCGCTATCCTGTGAGGGGTACAGCTGGTGACGAATGAAGTGATTGTATCTTGCTTGGTGATTCCCGGGATTTTTGACCTTTGGACTGAAGAAAAAAACTAACCAATTCGGTAAATTGTATCTAGTTCTCTGTTGTACATCAGGAATCAAGCCCAACTGCCTCCAGCCCCTCTGTTATCTGAGGATCAGCTGGAACGCAAGGGGGTTTGATTTCTGCTAAATTTGGGGATATAAATCAAATACTAGGTTTGGTTTTGGGCCCCTCACTACAAGAAAGATATTGAGGTGATCAAACATGTCCAAAGAAGGGCAACAAAGTTGGTGAAGGGTCTAGAGCACAAGTATTATGAGGAGCATCTGAGGGAACTGGGGTTGTTTAGCCTGGAGTAAACGAGGCTGAGGGGAGACCTTATTTGCTCTCTACAACTACCTGAAAGGAGATTGTAGCGAGGTGGATATCAGTCTCCTCCCAAGTAACAAGCAATAGGATAAGAGGAAATGGCCTCAGTCCTGAAAGTGTTGTCAAGCATTGGAACAGGCTGCCCAGGGAAGTGGTGGAGTCACCATCCCTGGAGGTATTTAGAAGACTTGTAGACATGGCACTTAGAGGCGTGGTTTAGTGGTGGACTTGGCAATGTTAGGTTAACAGTTGGACTTGATGATCTTAATGGTCCTTTCCAACCTATGATTCTGTGATGATTGTTACAGATCAAATTACCTAAGGATGGCATCTCTTAGCAGTTTTCAATATAATGGTACCCCTTACCTCATTTCTGCTCATCTGCTCAAAATAAATTTCCATGCCAAAATATCAGACAAAAAATAATTGCTGGGAAAGACAACAGTTGATGGAATAGGAAGAAAATGGGACTGATGAGCAACTTAAACAGAGCCCTCATCATATTAAGGAAGAACAAGGGTGTTGATTAGGGGGATGGGAGTAGTGGAAAGGATATTGAACTAGAATACGGAGAGAGAAAGTACAAGAATATCAAATTGCTATCATGGAGAAAGGAAGTCTAGACTGGCAAGAAATGGGGCCACACAGTCATTAGCATAAGGTAAGTATGGGCATAAATAGTTTCTGGAGCACAGGAGTGATGCTGTCAGAGTAGGAGAAAAGAATGAAAGATATACAGAACTTATTCCCACAGGAGATAATGAATTTTACTTTTAAATTGGAATATGCCAGGAATATACACACAACCAACTACTAAGGATCTGCTGATGGGTAGTGACTCATTAAACCATGATTCCTCAATAACTTTATGATTCTACCTACAGACAATTCAGGATCTTTCTATCAAAATTTGTAACGTTCAACTGACAGCCTGTGTGTGGCAGGTGAGGGATGAAGGCTTCTTAAATTTCAGGGCAGAGCTCAAGATACTGATACTGACATAAATTCTGAACTGGACAGGCAAAGAAAAGATTGAAAAAGGTGATAATCAGCAAAAGGAATTTGTTAGTGATGTTTGCATTCCAACTGTTCCAACTGAATGCAACTGTTGGGATTTGATGTTGCAGAATGGCTAGAAAACAAGGGTCATGTGTCTTTAAGGGAAATGCTTGCTGAAGCAAAGTGTCAGGCTCAGCAGAAGTTATAGCAAGGAACAGCGAGGTCAGCATGACCTTGAGCTTGTGAGCTGTACAATAACAGAAAGTTGTGGTCTCCACCACCTCCCTGGGCATTCCATTCCAGTGCTTAATGCCCCTTTCCATAAGGAAGTGCTTCCTGATGTCCAACCTGACCCTCCCCTGGCGCAGCTTCAGGCCAAGGCCTCTCCTCCTACTTGCCTGGGAGAAGAGTCCAGCCCCCACCTACCCGAAAGGTAGTTGTAGAGAGTGAGGAGGTCTCCCCTGAGACCTCATCCTGGAGAAAAGTTGCCCATCAGCTGGAAGATGCCCCAGCACCAGCCCTTGCTTGGGGCTCCCAGGCAGCGGCGGTTGGAGAAACTGGGAGCGTGTTCTGCTGCTGGAGACCTGGCGTGGCTGTGCTCTGCTCCAGCTCTGGGGGCAGCCCCTGGAGCAGCAGGGCCACTGCTCCCAGGCCAGGCCGTGCCTGCCTCCCATCCTTGCTGCTCTCAGCTTTTCTTCCAGAGGGATTGTGTTGCTTGCTTTACTTTCTTCTGTGGGAAGCTGCTGGGTTTGAGTCATGGAGTGACCTTGCTCTCTGCTGATCTTGGTGCAAAAGCAGGATTCTGCTCTCAGCAGCAGCTCTGAGTGTTAGTGAAGAACTAATTGGAGCTGCTCTTCTCTGTAATGGGTTGGTTTGGGGTTTTTTTTTTAATTAGAATTTGGAAGGAATTGTGCTGCTCAGGTGTGGAGTAAAATCAGTGTTGCTTTTGTTATCGTACCTGTCTGTGTAATCTGGCTTTAGCCTCTCACCTAAGGGCTTGCTTGGCGATACACTTCAGAGTAAACAGCCCTTCCTTCAGTTAAAGAGTAGCTGGTGAGCACCACTCTTCTGATCCTGCCTCAACCCAGAGCACAGTGCAGGCTGGGAGCTCTTCAAGCACTGACACTGTGCTTCATCTTCCTCCAGCAGCTCTCTTGTGCTTAACTCTGCACGTCTGCTGGTGGAGTGTACCCAGAGTTATCCACCCATATGTAGGAGACATCCACTCATCCAGGGATTCTCCTTTACTCTGTGGAGGTTTCAAACAGATGCACCTCCTTGTTGCCATCTTCTGATTCCTTTTGGTTTATTCCAGCTTCAGCAGACAAGGCTCATTTAGTTTGTGCCTTTGCTCTGCCTGTTCTGTTGTTCCCTGGCTGAACTGCACACGTCTCCTTCAGCCAGGAGCTCAAATTTGAACGTTGTATTCTTGACATCTGAGGCACTTCAGCAGGGCTCAGAGTTCCCCGGGCCGTGTGGGTGCTGCGTGGCAGGGGGCTCCTTGGCCAAGCTGCTGTTTTCCAAACACATCTGCTAAACGGGGCATTTTGTTCTTCTTGCCATCTCCTGAGCACCAGGACAGTCTTCTTTCAGTTCTGGGCTCCTCAGTTCAAGAGGGACAGGGAAATACCAGAGAGAGTCCAACAGAGGCTATGAGGATGATGAAGGGACTGGAACATCTCTCTGGTGAGGAAAGGCTGAGAGCCCTTCAACACCCTCCAGCTCCCAGTACTGCAGCATGAGGGCTGGATGGGGAAAAGCAGCTCAGCCAGACCCACTACAATTATGAATAGTCAAGGTTCTTGGGATATGGACAAAACTTTTCAGAAAGGATTGCTGTAAAATGTGTATGGGGAGATTGCAGATGTACTGGTCAACTCAGTAGTTTTTGCAAGCTTACTGTTATTTCATATTAAGCAATAAGACTTCTTATACTTCAAAAATCTGTGTTGCTTGCTTTCTTGGCTGGTTGAATCAAGTCAGATAATTTCTCAACTTTCTGAAATTGCTAATAGATTTCTTGTTGATTACAAAGTTTACTGTCATCTTTGCCACAAGAGTCTTGATGGACTGATACCTCCATCATGTGGGGAAAATGCAGCCTGCATGATCTTTGCACATTTATAGACTTGAGATACATTATATCAAGTACAACTCAAACAGTATATATAAAGTGCTGTCAGTTATAGTTTGTGAAAAATGTAATTGTTCTTCGAAGTTCATACAAAAAAAAAAAAACGTGAAACTCCAAAGGCAATATTAGAAGGTTGTTGTGTGTAAATGAACACATGAAGTTCTATTCTAAAATTTTATCTGTGATCAACAGATCTGGAGCTTTTGGAAATTTTTGCTAGCTTATTCAAAATTTTTTTGTAAGGAATTATTTTTTACTTAAATATTGAGATTCATTATGATAATTTAACTACTTAGATCTTTTGATAATTTCTTGTGCTTTTCTGTTTTTTTTCTCCTTCCAAGTTTGCAAAGGAAATAATTCACTTCCCAGGTCTCAAATTTCATTTCACTTCTGTATAGTTTGGGAATACATATATATTCCTTACTTGAGTTTGAATTTAAGCAGTAGATCTTGAACAGCACTTCTGCTCGGGCATTGTCAGTAGAACTTAGGTGTTATTTTTTGTGTGATTGTCTTGGGGTGGTGAGGGAGAAGGAAATAATTGTCTTCAACATATTTTCCAAAGTAATTAAACCTATTAGTGTGATTTCCTTTTTTTTGCTCTACTCACTTTGACCAGTGGAGTACTTTATTAATAAAGCTTGTTTAGACATTAATGGGTAATTAACTGTTGAAATAAACTTGTGGCTTTCATTTTCAAACATGCACCATTACTGCTGTACTTTTTTTATTTTTTCCTGAATGTTACTCAGTCTGGAAAGGGAGTGAGCTTCAGGCAGTGACGTGCAGAATCAAACTCTACAACCCGTGAAAGGTTCTAAAGCAGGTATGTTTATTACAGCGCCGGGTGCAAGGGGAATAGCTCCTCCTAACTTGCACACCCAAGTGTCCAGCAAGCAGGTATTTATGACACCGAAGCATGCATATTTGACAGAGTTAGCTACATATTCATTATATGGGGTTGGATTATTATAATCAGTTCCGGGAACTCATTATCATAGGTCTCCGGCAGGTCTACCCGCGGCTGGAAGGCAGGCGGCCGGGGCGCCGACCCAGCAGGGACAGCAGGTCTACCCGCGGCTGGCAGGCAGGCGGCCGGGCAGCCGGGGCGCGAGAGCCGCCGGGGGAGGCAGGTCTAACCG